>PVHT020000165.1:4186989-4336434 GCA_004024745.2 Catagonus wagneri | reverse complement strand
GAAAGAAAGAAAGAAAGAAAGAAAGAAAGAAAGAAAGGAAGAAAGAAAGAAAAAAGAAAAGAAAAATAAAGGAGTTCCTATCATGGCTCAGTGGTGACGAACCTCGACTAGAATCCTCGAGGGATGTGGGTTTGAACCCTGGTCTCACTCAGTGGGTTAAGGATCCGGTATTGCTGTGAGCTGTGGTGTAGATCACAGAAGTGGCTTGGATCCCGAGTTGCTGTGGCTGTGGCTTAGGCCGGCAGTTATAGCTCCAATCAGACTCCTAGCCTGGCCCTAAAAAGCTACCTCCCTGACCAAAAAAAAAAAAAAAAAAAAAAAGGAAAGAAAAAAAAGATCTTCCTTGTCCTGAAATAGTATAAAAAAGACCAGATAATAAAGTTCACTGCAATTTTTCTAACTGTAATTGCCCCATATATATTAAGAATGGTCAATGCTTTCAATCTGTGTTTCAAATAAAAATGCTTCCAATGTGAGACCTATGCAGGAACGGCAGTCTTTTCTGTGTAAGAGGCTCCTCAGCAATGCTAGTAACACCCACCTACTCCTGACCTTGACTTTCAACCTCCCGTACAGCTAGGAAGGTGACATGGAAACCACATCAGGGACCTTACCCTGCCTTGTTGACTTTTCTCCCAGAACACCCAAGGGTTTTTCTATGCAGACTCGTATCACACACACAGACGCCCGTGCTCCGGTCACACATCCATCACGCCGGCATGATGTGTGAATAAAGAGTACCCGAGACAGCAAGGGTCACCTGCTGAGCTGTCCTCATGCGCAGTATTTGGAGGACCAGTATTTAGAGCACAGCTTCACATCTTGTGGATTCTCCCTCTGCCTAACAGCAGCTGGGCAAGTTGTTGCTTACTCTCGCTTGCATGTCCTCTAAAAAAAAAAAATTCAGCCAACACTTTAAAATTGGGAAATTCATATAAACATCTGGATTAGGGGCTACTCTTGAAAACTCCAAATACCCATCCATTGAGGCTGAGGCCCTCTCTCCCACGGCACGGAGCTCGGCGACAGCTGCCCTCCATGGAAGGGGCAGGCAGTGTTCATTTCAAGTTCAGCGTCATCCACGGGCGTTCGTGTTGTCTCCTAACCTTAAGGTCCCTGTGTCCACTGACATTTGTCGTTGTGCTTTCACTATTGTTTTCCTGATGGCAGAGAAATAATTTTATTATGCCTGCCCGATTCATTCAGTGACTTTACTGGAAGGCGTCTGAGTTGTAATCTCTCCCCTAGAGTTTTGATAATATAGCCTGGAGATTTATGCAGGTGCTATAAAGAACTGTAAGAGACACAAGGAACAAAACCATGCCTTCTGCTCTTCCCTCCACTCTGGTGATTTCCCCAACTCAGCTCTTTCTGGCATTAAAACTGGATCTGTGGTCTGGGTTTGAGCAGGTTCTAAGAGACTAAAGCTTGTGGTCCCCTAAGCCAAGATTCTGAACCTGTCTCCCTAGACTTGGTGTATTTTCTGGCCTTTCCCCTGAGAAGCCCCACCCTCCTCTTGGCGCCATCTGCTTTAAACCCCACCTTCCTCTTTGCAAGATTTGTTTTAAACCCATTAACTTAATATGTTACAAATGCACAGAATTCCCTTTCTTGTTAAACATGGACAGATAGGTATATGATTTCAAAGCTGAGAGAGGCACATCATCAAATGATTTTGTGCAGAACCAAACCATCTGGGCTGAAAACAAGCTCTTAGAATAACTGTTTTCTCCCCTTGATGGTGGATCACTGAGTACTTAGCTCTTTGGCTGGTTCAGTCTGACCATGCGGATGAGGGCTGTTTACTTAACAGCGGATAGAAACTAAAGGTTCACAGTAGCTTATCCTCTGTCGTCACAGAAAACTAAAATATTGAAATAAGCAGAAGTTCCATTACGTTAGCTTACTCCAGTTGTTTAAGGAACTAGTTCATCCAGAAAGACACATACACACACACGCACACGCACATACATACACACGCACACGCGCACGCACACACACACACACACACTTATATAATCACCTATGCACATTCATATGTTGACACATTTACACACACATATACATACACATCTGGCCATGCATCATGCATGGATTAAACCATCACATGAAGCTTGCAAAATTAGATGGTAGTAACAAGTGGGTCTTTATACTTGATCAAAATGAACCCCGTGAACAGACCCTCTTTCGAAACACAGCTTATGCTTTGTATCCTTCAGAAGGGCATCTGGAGCCCGAGCTATGCGATGGAGAGAGGTCACAGCCCTCAGGAAACTCCAATGAACACTCCTAGGCCCTCCTAGCAGAGTGCAGCCTCATACTTTGTCCCAGGAACAAGAGCAAAAGCAGAAAAAGCTCTGTTTACAATCAGACAGCTTCTCCACTGGTTTGATGAAAGCCTGCCTCCACTCTCCAGCCCTGACTCTCAAATCAGCCTGACTTCCCAAGACAACGCACGTTAATTAAATACCAGAAGATTATTAAAAACACTTGTGAAGGATAATCATGATGTATGTAAAAGATATAGGTACGTTAGACCGCAGTGCATAGTTGTGAATAATTTATGGGGTAGCCCAGCTGTAGGAGCCATTCTATTAGTTTTCACCCTTTTACGGTCTCCAAATGCTGGGATAACCAGGACGCGTGGGAGAACAGCTGCAATGTGGATTTAAACTTATTTTCTCTCACTTATCATTAGCTCCCAATGACCATGCTCTTAATGAAGAGTCTCTGATTAAAAATGGGGTTTTGCGAAATCTAAATTAAATGCATGGCTTAGGAATTTTTTCCAGAAAATAGTTTCATCACGCGATAAGTCTTGTTAGCATAATGCAAGTGCATACTGCATTCTAGCAATAAGAAGTGGCCATCGTGTAACCATCCTCTGGCTACCTGTCCAAATAATTCCAGCTTAGAGCATAGTAGATTCAGGTTCAAGTTTGAGCTCCATCACTTTGGAGAGAAACCAAACTGTGTCTCAGAAAGTCCTAGAGAGGATGTGATATAATAATGATTTTTTTTTTGTCTTTTCAGGGCTGCACTAGTGGCATATGGAGGTTCCCAAGTGAGAAGTCGAATCAGAGCTGTAGCCACCGGCCTATACCACAGCCACAGCAACTGCCAGATCGCTATCCCACTGAGCAAGGCCAGGGATCAAACCCGCATGCTCATGGATACTAGTTGAGTTTGTTAACTGCTGAGCCATAATGGGAACTCCTATAATGTGTTAAAACTGCCTGGTCCTCACCTGCACATGCACATTCATTGTAGCACTACTCACAATAGCCACGACATGGAAACAACCCAAATGTCCATCGATGACTGGATTAGGAAGATGTGACATATATACATAATGGAATACTACTCAGCCATAAAAAAGAATAAAATAATGCCATTTGCAGCAACATGGGTGGAATCAGAGACCCTCACACTGAGTGAAGTAAGTCAGAAGGAGAAAGACAAATACCATATCACTTATATCTGGAATCTAATATACTGCACAAATGAACCTTTCTACAGAAAAGAAAATCATGGACTTGGAGAACAGACTTGTGGTTGCCAAGAGGGTGGAGGAGGGAGTAGGATGGGATGGGAGTCTGGGGTTAATAGATGTAGACTGTTGCCTTTGGGATGGAAAAGCAAGGAGATCCTGCTGTATAGCACCATGAACTATGTCTAATCACTTGTGATGAATCTGTATATGTATGTGTAACCAGATCACCATGCTGTACAGCTGGAAAATTGATAGAAAACTGTAAACCAGATGTAATGGAAAAATAAAAAAGATATATAAATAAATAAAAACAATAAAACTGCCTGATCCTTAAGACTGCACGATGCTGGCTGTGCTGGATCAGCTTTTTGAATTGACTTTCATTTATACAGCAACCATTACCACTGATCAAACACCTAGTAGGCACCCATTTTTTCACCTTCTCCCATTTAGCAGAGAGGAAAACCAAGGGTCCAAGGGGTCAGGGAAGCCTTGTGTCACACAGCTAGGAAGTGGGAGAGTAAAGAATTAGAGCCAGGTCGTCTGACTTTGAAGTCAGCTCTCTTTACCAGGAGTTGCCTCTGTCCTTCCTCTCTTTGCATTTCTCTCTCTCTTCCCCTCCATATGCAGAGCCAAGAAATCTGAGGGTGTGTTAACTGCAGACTGATTACTGAAGGTACATTATATCCTTTATTCCTTACCACATCGGTACAATCTATTTCACACATTTTACAAATGAAGGAACTAGGATGCATATATTTGCCCCTGGGTCCTCAGCACGGAGCTGAGTTGGACTGTAAACCCATGTCCCACCCAACCTTCTGCATGGCTCGCCTTATACTCACTCACTCTTCGTTCCATTGCTCTGGTCCTGCCCATCCTCTTCCCCTTTCTTTTGCTTCCCCAGCCTCGTTGCATCGACTATGGTTCATCTGGCTTAGGGAGTCCACCCCTATCTGCTGGACTCCGGATGGAAGAGCCTTCTCTGTGTTCTGAAGTACCCACAGCCTAGAAGTCAAGAGCATTTAGTTCCAGACTGACTGCTACTGTCAGAGTCATTTGCAGCCTATGGGTCTTTTCTCCCTAATTTGGCAGCAAGCTCCCTATCACTTGCTTGTCCCAAGCCCACTGCACCCTGCCCGGTGCCTAGCAAGCACCTCCAGGAGCTCAGTACATATGCAAAGTAATGCAACTGATGACTGCTGGTCTGAGAAGCACTAGTGCCCATGTGTTCAGTGACCAAAAGACCAGGTTTTTAAAATTGCGCCCTTAGTTTTCCTCTAACCCCGCTGCTTTATTTGAACACTTAAATTTGGTTATAAATCTAATATTTAACAAATTCATACATGTCCACGATTTAGAAAAAATAAATTAAAAAGTAAAACCACTATCCTTTGCCCCTCACTCTGACCTCTAGTCTTTTCCTCTAAAAAATCTTAATATTTTCTTGTGTGTCTTTCTTGAAAATGTTTATATACATACTGGCATTTACCCATACTTAAAATAGGCACAAATAAGGAGCTCCTGTCATGGCTCGGTGGTTAACGAATCTGACTAGGAACCATGAGGTTGCAGGTTCGATCCCTGGCCTTGCTCAGTGGGTTAAGGATCCGGTGTTGCCGTGAGCTGCAGAGGCGGCTCGGTTCCTGCGTAACTGTGGCTGTGGCGTAGGTCGGGGGCTACAGCTCCGATTCGACCCGTAGTGTGGGAACCTCCACATGCCGCGAGTATGGCCCTAGAAAAGGCAAAAAGCCAAAAAAAAAAAAAAAAGGCACAAATAAGAAAATACTATACACACTGCCCTGCCCTACATTTTAAAACTTCATGGTACTTTTTAAACTTAACTGTTCTTTTCCCGTATCTACACATGCAACTCTAGCTAACTCTTTTAAATGACCACATACTAATTCCTTTATATATGGATGTGCCATAAATTATTAACTGGTCCCTTATTGAAGCTGTCCCCAGTGTTCTGTGGGGACCAGTGAACTTCAAGACATACATATCTTGGAATAGATTATGAATATATCTGTTGGAAAAAGCCCTAGCAGGGCAATTTCTGGGTTTAAAAGGGTTGATGCACTTAAAATGTTGATAAATATTGCCCAAGGGGGTCTCCAAAGAGGCTGCACAAATCCTATTTATTTTGAGGAGTTTGCTTGACTCTGTAGGTCATGGTCCCCAAGGAGGGGGCCTGAACCAGAGTCATGGCCCTGGGCAGCAACTGAATCCGCCCAGGGTTTGGGAAAATTTAATCACAGTCAGAAAGCCAGTGGCAGCAGTATTAAGCTGTCATCTGCATGCAGAAAATGCAGGGCACATACCGGACGGCGCCTTCCACTAGCTGCTGTCCTGTTACTCAGACTTTCTGGGAACAGGTCTTGTCAATTGAGGATAAACACAGTGGCCCTCCGGGAGGGAGGAAATGTGGTTTTAAGTCCAACTCTCCTCCCTCGCTTTGCCTTTTCATCCTCGGCCAGTCCCATCTCCTCTCCACTTTATTATTATTATTTTTTTTGCTATTTTTTTTAAGAGCCGCACCCAAGGCATATGGAAGTTCCCAGGCTAGGGGTCGAATCGGAGCTATAGCCGCCGGCTGCCACAGCCACAGCCACAGCCACGCGGGATCCGAGCCGGCGTCTGCAACCTACACCACAGCTCACGGCAATGCCAGATTGTTAACCCACTGAGGCCAGGGATCGAACCTGCAAACTCATGGTTCCTAGTCAGATTCATTAACCGCTGTGCCACGACGGGAACTCCCTCCTCTCTACTTTAATGTCCTTATTTATGACATAAGGTAGCCTCGGAGTCACAAACTCAAATACAGGGATGAGGCCAAGAAGGGAACTCAGTGGCTGCAAGGACATGGTCCCAGCAAGGGGGGGTCCATGCCCAGCTAAGGACTGAGCCAGAGGACTCTGGGGAGGAACCTGTGACCCACTGTTACTACATCCCCCAGCGTCCCATAGGAATCCACAAATACAGATTTTACACAACGTTTCTAGATTTCTTTTTCTAGGGTTTTAAATGCTAGCAATTGATTTTAAAACTTAAAAACTCGATTTGATATTTAATATTAAGAAAATGCATGTGTTCACAGATAAAGGAAATTTATTTGGGAGCTCCCATCGTGGCTCAGCCGAAACAAATCTGACTAGTAACCATGAGGACAAAGGTTTGATCCCTGGCCTTGCTCAGTGGGTTAAGGACCTGGCGTTGCCGTGAGCTGTGGTGTAGGTCACAGATGAGGCTCAGATCCTGCGTTGCTGTGGCTGTGGCGTAGGCTGGCAGCTACAGCTCTGATTCGACCCCTAGCCTGGGAACCTCCATACACCACAGGTGCGGCCCTAAAACAAAAAAACGAAAAAAAGAAAGAAAATTCACTTGCCATCACAGTACAACTCTATTCTGAAAACTGGTCATCAAAGAGAAAGAATCAAACATTTATCTGGTCTTTTCAGTAGGAACTGTAGTTTAGAGTAACAAATGGCCCAGGTTTCTGAGGTTTCCTTTACAAATGAATTCTAACCAATAGATGTAAATAGAGTGGTAGAAAAAAAAAGTATTTTGCAGCCTCCAAGTAAGTAATTGATTTGGGCAAGAGTCATCAATGAATGCTAAAATCATTAAGTTAAAGATTGACTCAGGGTGTCAAATTATTAGGCACAGATTATTGTTGGCAGTGAGGGTAGAAAAACAACTTTACAAAAGAGGGATCAGTTCAAAACCATCTGAATCCATTGATCAGTCTTAGCATGAGAACAGTTATATTGCAGGAGAGGGGACCCCCTTCCAGGATCTGAGCGTGGGCTCTTGTCTAATACTTGGAAATGAATTACATCTCTCTCTCTCTCCTTTTTTTTTTTTTTTTTTTGTTGTCTTTTGTCCTTTTAGAGTCACACCCGTGGCATATGGAGATTCCTAGGCTAGGGGTCTAATCAGAGCTACACCAGAGCCACAGCCACAGCAATGTGGGATCTGAGCCGCATCTGCAGCCTACACCACAGCTCACGGCGACACCAGATCCTTAACCCACTGAGCAAGGCCAGGGATCGAACCCGCAACCTCATGGTTCCTAGTCGGATTCGTTTCCTCTGCACCACGACGGAAACTCCTCTGGCCAGTCATCTTGCTCGGCCCATATTTGGTCTGGCTCAGGGTCCTTCTTGGTGGTGCAGTCACCTCTCAGCCAAGATGGATTCCAGCACCCAGGATCCTGGGGATTGGTGGTCTGCTCTCTCTTACTGGCACCCCCCAAACCCTCTCAGTCAGTCTTCAGGGCAGCACCAGGTTCCTTATCAGGGCCTCCTGTTGTGACACAACTCAGGCAAGTAGCTGTTACGGAGCCGGCCCAGGTGGGTGGTTTCAGTCAATGGTTCCCTAAGAGCTAAACAACGCTCTGTTCATCCTGAGGTACAGTGTCACTCATGGAGTACTCTTGTCGAAAAATTTAAACCCAAATCTAAGCAAGCCTAATTAACCGGTGGCTAGAAATACGAGAGAGAGGAACCTCTCAAACTGCAGCAAGCAGAGACCATCAGAAAAATCCAGAAAGTGAGGCATGCTTTAGGACCTGGTTTCTTCAACTCAAAGGCACGAGGGGGGATAAAAAGAGGAAACTCTTCCAAATGAAAAGCAGAGGGTAATTTTACTCCAGCACCATCCAACGGAAATACACAAGCCACAAATGTCAGCCACAAACGTAGTTTTAAATTTCCTGGTAGCTGCTTTAAAAAGTAAAAAGAGGAGTTCCCGCTGTGGTGCAATGGGAAGAGCAGCATCTCCCCAGTGCCAGGATGCAGGTTCTATCTCTGGCCTAGAATAGTGGGTTATAAAGGATCTGGCATTGCCACAGCTGTGCTGTGGGGTGCAGATGTGGCTGGGATCTGATCCCTGGCCCGAATGCTATGGGGTGGCCAAAAAAGAAAAAAGAAAAAGGAAAAGGTAAAAGAAGCACATTAAACATAATAATAATTTTATTATAACTAACGTATCCAAAATACTACAATTTCAACCTATAACCAAAGTAAAACTGTTAGGTATCTTATTCTTTTTGGGGGCATACTGCCTTAAAAATCTGGTGTGTATTTTACACTTGAAGCACATCTGAGTTTGCACCTGTGACATTTCAAATGCTCGTTGGCCACATGTGGCCAGAGGCTACTACAGTGAATGGCACAATACTTTCTCGACTGAAAGAGGCATCACAGTTAAACGTGATGCATGAACTGTGTCTGGACTGTAGTTTGAACATACCAATTGCTGAAAAATGTTTTGGGGATAATGGGACACGTAATATGGACTAGACATCAGGTGATATTAAGGAATTATTACTTTCTCAGGTGTGATAATGGTGTCGAAAATTTTTAAGAACATATTTTTACTTTTTAGTGAAGTGTACTGAAATATTTCCAAGTAAAGTGTCATGATGTCTATAATTTACTTTAAAATGCATGGGCATAGAGAAAAGACTTGTGCCTGCCAAAGGGGAGAAGGGATGAAGTGAGATGGATGGGGAGTTTGGGTTGGCTGATGCAAACTATTATATTCAGAATGGATAAGCAATGAGGTCCTAGTGCACAGTACACAGAGAACTGTACCCAGTCTCTTGGCGCAGAACAAAGTATGAGAAAAAGAACCTTTATACATGTATGACTGGGTCGCTATGCTGTACAGTAGAAATTGACACGACACTGTAAATCAACTATGATAAAAATAAAATAATACAAAGAACAAAACAAAACAAAAACATACAGACAAGATAATGACAACCACCCACAAGGAGCAAAATGTTCGTAACTGTTAAATCTAGGTGATGGGTATATGGGGGAATTAAATGACCTTTAAGGTCTCTTCCAGATGGGAAATTTTAGGATGCCAATTGCATCTCTCGGGCAAAGAACTCTCATTTGAACAGGGCTTTTCTCCTCTCTGGCCGGAAAACCTATGAGTACCTACAGGCCGGGGAGGCTGTGTAAGGAGCTGTGCAGGACAGAGCTGTGGCTGAGGCAGCAGGACCCTGGAAGTCACATCCCAGCTGAGCTGGAGCCAGAGGGGCGGGGCCCTGCAGGCGCCCAGTGCGTCACTTCCCGGACTCCAGGCAGGACGCATCCAGCACCGTCCTTCATTAGCACTAATGGAATTTCAAGGTCAATGACCAGTCATAAATACCAGCCCTAAATTAAGTGTATCCGAGGCTCCTTGCCCAGAGGATTTTTTTTTCTTCCGTTTTTTTTTTTAAAGCCAAGTTACTTGGGAGGTAGAGGAGTGTCAAAAACACAGCTAACCTTGCAAGATGAAAACATTATCAATTCTATTGATTGAGATCATAACTCGCTTCCATTTAACTCATCGAAAAGGATCGCCAATTTAAAAATAATGTATTTCTCAGTCGTATGGAGGTTTTATTTTTCTTTCTGTCTCCCCACCCCCATCCCCCTGGCCCCCTTTCTCCCGACTCTCTTCCTCCAGGCAACTCTTCTCTCAGCTCCACTGGGGAAGCCTCGTGCTGGAGATTGACTGGGGTCTGGCCAGATTGCTGACAACACCAAAACGCCGCCCATTTCACCCGTGATGCTTTATATTATTGATAGCGGCTTCTCTGCCTGTCATTTCTCGACCCTTCTCCTGCTGAACAGCTGGGAATTGCCCTGCAATCCTTGTCCTACAACATGACTAATATGTTCAGCTTCAGAGGCACAAAGGAGACAGAAATAAATGAAGGAATCGCTAAATAGGAGTTCTCTCCCTCCGCTGGGATGATGAGTAACTTGGAAGGGCCAACCGCAAGCATCACTGCATAATCGCCATCATCAAGTTGAGGGCCTGAGAGACTCTAAAAGAATCCGAAATCAACACCGTATCTAAGGTCAACTGTCTAGTGGGCTGAGGTTCCAGGGCCGGAATCAACAGGAATTCCTGGCAAAGTCCTGGTGTCACCACACCACAAGGCTCACCAGCCAGGTTTTAGCAGCTCCGAATCCCTCCCGCTCAGCTCTTTGGGGATGTCGCGTCTGGGCTGCGTGCATCTGCTGGTTTCCTCGTCTACCTCTGAATCTGCGTGTGGCACTACAGGAGAGGAAGAACCGGTCTCCTGACATCAATCACAGACCAAGCCCCGTATTTGTTTTTTTATTAATACTCCTAGCTACAGAATCCCAACCAGAGCTCCAAACAAGACACATCACAGTAATGACATTTTTTTTTTTTTTTTTTACAAGATTCTGTCTGTATTGAAGAAAGATAGCCATAGCCCTTCCACCCTGCCCTCTCGGGTCCCGGCCAGGCTTCTCTCTAAATCCTGAAGTCTGTTGTAATGTCTCCTGTTTCCCATCAAAAAGAAAAATTCAGTACGGCTTTTATGACCATATTATCTCTAGAAGCATACCCTCCAGTGTGGAAGGTTTTGGCATATTCAAATCTAATTCCTCTTTGGAGAAGCCAAGGAAACTTCTGCAGCACAGTCATGTAATGCTTTTACTCCCCAGGCTGAAAGACTGAGCTTTATCAAGCTAATACAATCTTCTCTCCCAAGACAGACCAACTCTGACTTTAAACAATCTGTGAATAAATAGCTCAGACTTCCCCCTAGTCTCTTTCCATTCATCTCAGCTGAGGAATGCGGGAATAAGGATTATCATTTGGGGCACAAATATATTTCTATCTGTAGCAAGCTCTACAAAGGGCTAAAGTCACCTCTATAAATTTAAACAGTCTCCAGTTAGTCCTGAAGAGTTAAAGCCTCTTTTAAAAAAATAAAATAATCCTGGTGCTTCAAAGACGTTATATTAGACAGATGTCACGTTGATATAATAAAGAGCAATGCCAAATCTAATGAATGAAGGGAAAAGAGAACCACATGCTGAGATTTTCAGATGAAATCAGGTAATGACAGCGAAGAAAAATGAAGCCGCATTTAAAGACGGCTTGAGAGTCCCAAATTCAAGGTGTGGAGAGACTCAGAGCAGGAGAAATCTCGCCTGTGCGCTGCATTCATCTTACATGTATATATATGCATTTCTGCCTCACATCCTGACTTGGGCAAAAGAAAAAGAAAACGAAATTTAAAGGGTCCCCGGGGCTAGTAATACTTTGGTAAAGGAAGTTCGTATTTCAGTTGTTACCGAAGGCCTCAGCCACGTTGTCAACAGCTGCAGTAAGGTCTGGGCTTTTAGAAGATATTTTATAAGAGGGCTTGAACCTGATTTATGTTTCCAGCAGCTTCCTTGCACTTGCCATTAATTACAATCAGGTGGAAGAACTCAGCTCTTGGTGGTCTGGATCCGTGGATGGGTGCGTGGCTATAGCGGCCCTGGGCATCAAGGTGGCCGTGCACACGGTTCTTCCCAAAGCTCTTTGGAGAAGGTGACGTCACAACCTCAGGGCTGCGGTCAAGGTTCTACACAGATGACTAAACTCGCCTTTTCATCCTGCTCAAAGAGCCCTGACTCTAATTTGTACCCATTTCATTTTCCCTTAAAAATATTCTGCAGACATATCAACACCCTCCTCAAAACAGAAATCAAAAGGCCCTTCCTAGGACCGCTTAGCAATACCTACTCAAAGAGGAGGTGCTTCTACCTCGTGCCCAGCCCTTCCACTCCTGGAGGTTTATCCTGTAATTAGAGTTCTGTGCAAAGATATTTGCACAAGGATGTTTTCCTGCACTGCTGTCTTAGCCATTCCAGAAACAATTTAAATCTCTATCAGTGGTTCATGTTAAAGTTTTGGGCATCTAGACCACAGAACACCATGCAGTTTATCAAAAAAAGAATTATAGTCTGACATGGCAGCATAGCCGTGACATATTGTTAGAGGAGAGAGCAAACTTTAAAACAGTCTGCAGACAGATTCTACTTGATCATGCGTAGAAACATTCTGGAAGGAGAACCAAACTTTTAATAACGTCTGGAGAGAGGAATTTTCTCTGTAGAGCAGAATTCAGGAGAGGATAGGGACTTTTATGCTATAAGATTAGGTGATATGTGATTCCTTAAAGAATACTATAATTTTTATAAGTAAAAACAAACAAAAAAGCCTCTTCTCTAATAAAGATAAACTGAATCACACTTTAGACTTTCCTTCTCCCAATTAAATACCACCAAATGCTTTAATTTGGCAACCCTAATAATAATGATAATAACAATAACAATAATAATAATAATAATAGATGATGTTTTGGATTCTACACACTTATTAAGGTCACTTCCTCACAGGAAAAAAGTGGGAACATACAAGCAAAAACCTTCTTTCATGCCATGTTTTGGTGACTTACAATCAATTTGATATTATCCAATATGTTTTCTTGTATTGAAGGACCTTGCTTTGAGGACAATGACAACGATCAGCACAAACTATGTGATTCTGAGGGATTAGAATCAAAGGATGTTTTGGCTTCTACTGCAGGCAAGTGACTGTCATTTTTTCTAGCAGGGACCTCCAGCACCTCCAGTTCCCCAGACCGCAACCTCTCTGTAGCCCTGATCTTGGTTCTAGAAGATCAAGGACTTTGTGATCTGGTCCTTTTTGAGCAGAATTCTGGAAGAAGACAATGGAAGGCTACCAGGCAAGGATGTTAGCCCTGCCTTTGGGGAAGATTCATATACCTATCTGATTAATTTGGTTAATATTTGGGAGTCAGAGATTTTTAGCCAGCTGGAGCCTCTGGCCCCTTCATGCCAGCGCCTCTGCCCAGCCCCCCAGGGTTTGTGGGAGACTCTGTAGCTAGGAACTACATCGGGTTGCTAATTTCCCCTCTCAGGAGGCTTCATTCTTAGCGAATCACGACAGCTTCACGTATGGGGACCAGCTCTCTGGAGAGCAAGAGCAACAACTTAACTAGAGGCAGGGAGGATAATCTGGGCATGAATTATTCACCAGCGAGACAATCAGGGCAGCGAGGAGGGAATACAGATGCCCGCCGTGGGATTACATCGCACCAACTTCCTTACTCAGTTTTGATGCCTCTTTCCAACCCCCGTGAGTCGCATGGATGGACTGGCAGGCGGGCAGCTTCCGCGTTGATGCCAAAACTGCTCCCTTCCCTCCCAGCCTCTAGTTCAAGCTTACTTCTCGGAGCATGAGTGACATCCCTTCTTTTTAAATCCTCTTTTGTTTAAGTCAGTTTCTCTGTTTCTGTCCCTGTCTCTGTCCTTTTCTTGGGCTTATTTAAATTCTCTATTTTTGAAAACAACAACAACAACAAAAAAGGCAACACAAACACCACCAAATCTTTCATGGCGCACTCACCCAATATTAGATATAAGCCATAGCCTAAACACCCACAACACATCACTTGCTGATTCATTTAAAGCTTTTTTTTTGTCTTTTTTTGCCTTTTTTTGTATGTAGAGCCGCACCCGCGGCATATGGAGGTTCCCAGGCTAGGGGTCTAACAGGAGCTGCAGCTGCCAGCCTTCACCACAGCCACAGCAACGCGGGATCCGAGCTGCGTCTGCAACTTACACCACAGCTCATGGCAACGCCAGATCCTTAACCCACTGAGCAAGGCCAGGGATCGAACCCGCAACCTCATGGTTCCTAGTCGGATTCGTTAACCACTGAGCCACGAAGGGATCTCCTCATTTAAAGCTTTTGAAGTAACAGCAATCTCCCCATCACGGCACATTGCTATGCTCCGTCAGTGGGGGAATAACTTAGCACAATGGCAGAATGCAGAGGCTCCAAATGGCTGGAGTTTGGATCCCAGGTTTCTGAGTTAAAATCCTAATTTTTTTCCCGCTCAAAATCTGTGTATTTGGACATCATCTGTCACCTGACACGTGGAAGGAAAAAACGTTAGGGAACCTCTATCTGAGAGGATATTTTCCACCACGTGATCATGCACCAGAAAAAAGAGCTTTTCCTGGACTGGTTCTTCTCTCCATAATCTTCTGGAAAAGTGGAGTTCCCATCGTGGCACAGCGGAAACGAATCCGAATAGGAACCATGAGATTGCAGGTTCCATCCCTGGCATCGCTCAGTGGGTTAAGGATCCGGCGTTGCCATGAGCTGTGGTTTAAGTTGCAGACGCAGCTCGGATCCTGCGTTGCTGTGGCTCTGGTGTAGGCCGGCAGCTGCAGCTCCGATTAGACCCCTAGCCTGGGAACCTCCATATGCCACAGGTGCCACCCTAAAAAGACAAAAAAAAAAAAAAAGAATCTTCTGGAAAAGTCTCACGATCCCACACTCGTCAGGTTCCCAACTTCCCTCAACGCTTCCGCTCAGAGGCGCACGCCAGGGCTCATCCATTCACCTCACGTGCAGGATAAAGAGGGAGATTTTATGTAGTAAAGATATATGGGACAAGCCAACCTCAAGTTCACATCCGTTAAAGCATGTCTCTGTTGGCAACATTTTTACAAGCCTCTCACAGCTATATGCTTAATTAAAATAAAAGGGTGATATACATCATGGCACCAAGTCCTTGCTGATGTAGAGGAGGGGAGGGGAAAAAAATGAATGCATTAGTTCTCCTTTATTAAAAGAGTTATTTCAGCATGACATCTTAAATAAAGACTAGCCATTAGCAAAATTAAAAATTAGGTGAAGTTGATTTTGGGAAATGCGCACATTAGTGCCCTCTTCCTGCCTCCGGCTGCATCTCCTCCCGTCCTGTCCCAGCTCCATGTGCCTCCCTGCCTCACTCAGGTGGCCTTCTTGATCTTCAGGTCCCCAAACTCATGATCACAATGATGGAATGACAAGCAGAAAAGGAACTGTTTGTTTACAAATTCTTGCCAATACTCCCACAAATTAAATAAGGGGAAAAAAAAAAAAGGTCGACTTTTACTGAGCAGCTACTATGTGCCAGACTGTTTAAAGCTTTATTCATATATGCTTGCTTAATTATTTAAACCACCTCAGGAGCTGTAGGGGGAAGGAAGGCAGTATTTACTGAACAGCTGCCACTTTCTAAATGCATGATGCCAATTTTCTCTGTTAACACTCATACCAACCCTGCCAGGTGAATGAAAGGAACCCCACTTCACAGATGAGCAAACTGAGACTTTGAGAAGTTAAGTAACTGGCCCCATGCTGCAGTGTTACTAAGTCAAGTGCAAGGTTTCAAACTGAAGTCTTCCTGTTTGCAAGCAAGACTGATCCTACATAAAAGGCTAATCTGGGAGGCAGATAATTAATGCCTAACTAAATAATAACTTGATTGTACCTATCTGAAACATTCTTACTCTAGTCAGTGAGACAATAGAGACGATCCAATATCGATATGATAGTATTTAAATATTAGAGATGTTTTGAAAAACATTTTAAATTTGTATTCTTTATAAATTCTCGTTTCAAACAGAAACTTTGCTTGTTTATCTGTACAATGTCAGAAAATTATTTTCTATAAATGGTTATAATAATAAAAGAAAGCAAGGATGAAGAAAAAAAAAAGACTGATCCTACATAGAACACAGTTAAGGGGAGGGTGGAAACCAACACGGATAGAAACCTGCAGAGGTGCATGGTGCATTTGAGGAGGAAGAAGGGGTTGACCACGACCAAGGGGTCCTGAAAGGGGAAGGACAGAGAGGCTGTGGTTATAGAGAGGAGTTGGGCTGTAACTGCAGATGTCAGAAGGCTAGGTTAAGGCCACGAGCTTTAGTGTGGGCACCCATCAGAGGTTTTTAGGCAGGCTCAATAAAACAGGGCTTCATGACGTCTGCTCAGGCAGTGATGTACAACCTCATTACAAGGGCTGCTGGCAAAGAATCCGGGCCTGAGGCTGGGCTTGAGTGGAGGGGCCACGGGGAAAGAACAAAAGGCGGGGGACGCTGCTTGATAAGGGAAGCCTTGCTGTCCCAACTCTGGAACTAAACTGACTCAGACAAATGTTTGGAGATTCCCTGGCTACCTGACCAGGTTCTATCAAAGTCCCGCCTGCTGAACTAGGAATGGAGCATAGGCACAAAGCAAGCAGATTTGCATTTATGAGGCGCTGAGTAGCTGAGCCGACAGAGCAGGTGCTTAATGAGACGTGAGCGGGACTCACAGGAAAACAGGAGTCAAGGCTGATTCTAGCCTGGAGCCTTCACGTCAGGGACAGCGAGAGTGAATCCGTGAACGGAAGAGAGGTGGCCTGGATGGAGGGTGTCTGCGGGACGTGAGTTCTTTTAACACACCATCAGATGGGAGAGGAAAGGAAGGCTGAGCCAGTTGACCCCAGAATATTCTATAAGCCGGAAACCTGGCTATCAGTCTGGAGGTTTCCTTTTCCTTAATTTTTTTTTTTTCTTTTTAACTGAAGTACAGTTGATTAAAATGTCCTAGTTTCAGGCATACAGCAAAGTGATTCTATTACATATATAATATATGTACACAAATTTTATAATATATAAATTATACCTACATATATAAATCATACACATACATATATAAATACATACATACATAAAACATGTACATATATATGTAATTGTATATAATATATATCGTTATATATGATCTACTCCTTTTCAGATTCTTTTCCGTTATAGGTTATTATAGGATGTTGAAGATAAATCCTTGTGCTTTACAGTAGGACCCTGTTGTCCATATATTTTATACATCCTAGTATGTATCTATTAATTCCAAACTCCTGAGTTATCTCTACCCCTCTTTCCCCTTTGTAACCATACGTTTGTTTTCTATGCCTGGGGTCTGTGTCTGTTTTGTAAATACATTCTTTGGTATAGCCATCTAATCACCAAGTTCTGTATTTTCACCTCCAAAAATCTGCACAATTCACTTCTCTGTCTCCACGGGCCGCATTTTCACCTAAGCCACCATCCCCTCCTCCTGGTCTGCTCAGATCCCTCTGCTCCTTCCAATCAGGCCTCCACTCTGAGGTCAAAGCGCTCTTTTAGAAACATAAATGTGCTCAGGCAGTCCCTTCCTACATGTCTTTTAAGGTGTCTCGGGGTCCTTAGACCGGGCCCCACATCAGCAAACCATGGCCTGTGGGCCGAATCCTAGGCTGCTATCTAAATAAAATGTATTGGAGCATAGCCATGCTTGTCCATTCATGCATTGTCTGAGGTTGCTTTTATGTCCCAATAGCTGCATGGAGTAGTTATGACAGCAACTGCCTGGCCCTTTACAGAAAAAGTCCGCTGACCGCTGGACTGGACCAGAGATTTTAACATGGGCCATAAGGCCCTGCACGATCTGATCCCTGTTTACTTCTCCCGTCTCTCTTGGTATCACTGACCCCCTTGCTCTCAACACTTCAGTCATTCTGGTCAACTTCCAGCTGCTCCCAAGGGCCACAGAAGTGGGCTGCGTGGCCGTGAGCCAGCGTGCCTGAAGACCACTCTGATGCCACATGTGTCTGGGGGACAGGAGGCACTGAAGACCACTCTGATGCCACATGTGTTTGGGGGACAGAGGGCACTCCTAGCTCTAGTCTCTGTCTGGCTTCCTTTTCCTATGTCCTGCTTCCCTTCCCTCCTGCAGACTAGAGTTCAGGACCCTCCACCTCTCTCACCTCTTCTCCTTAATCCCTCCTTCTGGGAAAGGAGCCCAAATCAACCGCTGCACCTCGTTTCAACTCAAGCCAGTGTAACGGAAGCAGGAGCATTTGAGTTTTGAGCCTTACTTCTAACTGAGACAGTTTTCTCCCTTTTTCAGAACCTTCCAGAGATCAATGAGTAGGTGGGAGGACTCAGGAGAGTGGAGGGAAAAAGGCAGATAACCCCCTTTCTTGCATCCCTGAGACCCCATCACAGAGGAAAGCAGGGGCCTCCTCCACCAAGGTGAAGATCAGCCCTAAGGTCAGATTCAGAGTCAACTAGTTTTTACTGAGCATCTTCTAGGAGCCAGGAAGGGTGCTAAGAATATTTGCTATTTTGCACTGCCCTCCTAAACCTACAAATCAGTCTGGGCCCTGCTGTAAGTTACAGGATCCCCTCTAGAGAGTTTTACCAGGAAGACCAACAGTTTTGTTAGCATCTATCATCTTTGTGGCAAATAGGATTAGATGCCAACAAACTTGCTGGAAGTGCTGGAGGGGAAGGCTCCTGGGGGTACCTCTGAGAGTAGCTTGCAGCAATAATAATACTGCAGAACTGACCAGCCAAGGAAGCCACAGCTAAACACAAGCTGGGGAAGCAGGATGCAGCTGCCTGGATTGCTGGCTCCACAATCAGACTGTCTTCGTTGCCCCGAGGAGATCTGGAAACCACATCGAGCTGCCGGCTCCACAGCCACGCTCTACCCGTAGGAGACACACCGGCAAGGTGGATCCGTGGCAGGCCACCTCTCTTCCCACTGGATTCGGTTCTAGATTCCAATCTCATACAAACACATAGGATGGCGGATATTAAATCAGCCCCAGAGCCCCAGCTTTGGAGGAGTCTGGAGATGGTCATTTTTAGCTTGTCCATCTCTGCAGGATAGGAAGTACCCAGGGAAGATGCTGCAGTGGATGTTGACTGAGGCATACTGTAGTCTCTGTGTTGTTAAAAAAAAAAAAAAGGGTGGTGGTGCTGTTGTCCTTATTTTATAGAAGCAGAAACCCAGGGCCTGTAGGTGACGTGTTTAGTCCCAAAGTCAAGTCCAGGTGTGCCAACACTAAGCTCCATTGCTTTTTTTTTTTTTAATTCGGGGAAAGAAAATGTCGTGTGTTCTATTCAAAGGCAATAACTGGGTGAGGCTATGTTCTTCCTGCCACCCAAATGACACACTTCAGAGCTCTGCTAACTCTGGAAAGCTGGTTCAAAGTTCCCTGACAAGGGTCAGCCCATGAACCCAGATGGGTAGAATCTGGGATCTCTACCCACTTTTCCGGCATCTCACCATTTAGAAAGTGATTTTCACGAGATCTGTTTCATCCCATGGTGCGCTCAGTGACAACAGGGTTTTTCTCCAGGAGCAGTGACTCAGAATTCAGGATCACGAAACCGTGAGCCATGGTGCCCAAAGAGCCGGAAGTCTGAGTCCATCTGCTGCACTGTAGGAGACGGGAGACCCTGAGAAGGAGTCCATTTCTCTAAGAGGGGACCGCAGTTTCCACAAGTGAGCAGGTGCAATTCTGTGCAGTTGGTCATCACCACGGCCTTGCTTCCAGCTCTTGCCACATTTCAACTGGATCATCCCAAAACCAGCTCCCTGGGATCCCAGGCTCATATTTCTTCTCTCCAGTTCATCTTTCCCACTGCCACACTTACACTTCTACAATCTGCAGCTAACTATGGCAATAACCTGCTCCATAACCTTTTAGCTTGTCACAGCTTAAAAGATAAAGTTCATTCAGCAACAATAACAAAACAACCCAATTAAAAAATGAGCAATGGACCTGAACAGACTTTTCTCCAGAGAAGATACGTAGATGGCCAACAGACACATGAAAGATGTTCAGCGTCACTAATCATGAGGGAACCGAAACTCAAAACCACAATGAGATATCCCACTACACACTACGGGGAGGTTACTACTAAAACAGTTATTATTTCCCAGTAATAAGTGTGCTTGAGGATGTGGAGAAACTGGAATCCTTGTGCCTTATTGGTGCGAAAGTAACACGGTGTAGCTGCTGTGGAAAACGGCAGAGTGGTTTCTCCAAAAGTTAAAAATGGAATTATCATAAGATCCAAAAGAACCGAATTGGCTATATAACCAAAGAATTGAAATCGGGGTCCTGAACAGATATTTGTACATCCGTGTTCACAGCAGCATTATTCCTGATAGCCAAGGGGTGGGACGAACCCCAGAGTCTGCCAGCGGATGAACGGATAGACAGAGTATGACACGTACATACAATGGAATGTTACTCAGCTTTAAGAAGGAAGGACATTCTGACACACGCTACAATATGGATGAAGCCTGAGGATGCGGAGGATGAAGCTTGAGTTATACTGAGTGAAACCAGCCAGAAAGACAAACCTTGTATGATTCCACGTATGAGGCTTTAGGGTAGTAGAATTCACAGAGACGGAAAGCACAGTGGCAGGTGCCAGAGTCTGGGGCGGTCGGGTAATAAGGAGATGACCTCCAATGGGTAGAGAATTTCAGTCCGTAAGCTGAAAAGAGTGCTGAGACTGCACGCAACGCTATCAACTCGTGAACGTGGTCAAGGTGGTCAATTTCATGCTACGTGTCTTATACCCCGATTTTACCTTTTTTTTTTTTTTTCAAAGGGGTGCACCTGCGACATATGGAAGTTCCCAGGCTAGGGGTTGAATCACAGCTGGAGCCGTCAGCCTACACCACAGCCACAGCAATGGAGGATCTGAGCCACATCGGCAACCTATATCACAGCTCACAGCAACATTGGATCCTTAACCCACTGAGAGAGGCCAGGGGTCAAACCGGCATCCTCATGGATGCTATGAGTTCTCAACCTGCTGGGCCACAATGGGGACTCCCTTATACCACGATTTTAAAAAAGATAGGAAGTCCCTGGCACCTGGCATGCATTCACTGCCTTAGACCGACCAGCTCCAGCATGATGTTCGAGCTTCACCCGCTCCCGCTTCTTGGCGATGGGCCACACTGGCCATTCCTGAAGCTCACCATGCCTGTCCACATCTCTGGGCCTCTGCTCAAACTGTCCCCTTGACCTGGACTGTCCTCTTCCCCAAATGTCTGCCAGACGACCCCCACTCACTCTCTTGACTTTTCCCTGACTTCAGACTCAAAGTCACTCTTTGCTGTGGCTCACAGGCCACTGCTGTTTTGCCCGTGGACCCTGGCTCTCCTGCCGCTTGTTCTAGAGTCACACAGGTCTTCTTTCAGTTCCTAGAACACCCAAGTCTTTCCAGCCTCCAACCTTGCCCCGCATCCTTCCCTCTGCCTGGAACACTCTTCTGCCACCCTTGCTATGGCTGGTGGCTTCCTCCTCTTCTTTGTGTGTGTTTGTATTTTGTCTTTTTAGGGCCGCACCCATGGCATATGGAGGTTCACAGGCTAGGGGTCAAATGGGAGCTATAGCCGCCAGCCGACGCCACAGCCACAGCAACGCGGGATCCGAGCCGCCTCTGTGACCTACACCGCAGCTCACTGCAATGCCGGATCCTTAACCCACTGAGCGAGGCCGGGGATGGAACCTGTGTCCTCATGGATCCTAGTCAGGTTCGTTAACCACGGAGCCATGACGGGGACTCCTGGCTGGTGGCTTCTTACCGGTATATTTCAGCTTCACTCTCCAGAGAGACCTTCTCTGACTGCTCCACAAAGAGGGCCCCATCCCTATTCCGCAGCTTCTTGCCTTCATGGCGCTTGACAGAACTTGCATCGACATCACCTATTTCCTTGACAAGGGTTCTGCCTCTCTTGTCCACCATAACGTAAGCTCTGGGATGAATCGACGTCCCCAGTTCCCTTGGGGACACTGTTCACTGCGGCGCTGAGTGCCTCCCACTCCTACCCGGGCGACGGAGGCATGTCCAGTCAGACCGTGGTCATGTCATTTCTCTCTGAGGCCCGTCTCGGGCAGCCTGGCAGAACGGGTCCCTCTTTACCTGCTTTGCTGCACCCTTTCTTCAATGGCCAGCTCATCACCTATGGCATCGTGTTACCCGTTAGTGCGGATGTGACTATTTCTCATACCAGGGGGAGCGCTTCAAGCTAGGGATCATACGTTACGAATTGTGACGTTTCCAGGAAACCAGGAGAGGGCTCGGCAAAACAGGAGGTGTCGGTAAAGGTTTGCCCGATGTGGCATTTCCCACGCTTTGGTCATTTTTTTCATCTTCAAGATTTCCATCATGTTGACTCATCCCTCCCTTTAAATTGGCTCTCATTTTAAAAATGATTTAAGGAGGAAAAACAGTAACAGTGGTAAAATCAAGAGTTGACTGGGCTCCTCTGCTTCTCTCTATTGCACATTCAACTAAATGCTTAATAATAAATTGATTTTTTTTCCCCTGTACATCTAAACAAGGTTGACGATCGTGCTTTGGAAAACACCAGTTTAAAGAATGAGCGCCTTGGGGTTCCTGCTGTGGTGTAGAAGGACTGGAGTTGTCTCTGCAACGACTCGGGCTGCTGCAGGGGCATGGGTTCGATCCCCAGCCCCACGCAGTGGTTTGAGGATCTGGGGTTGCTGCAGCTGCAGCTCAGATTCTCTCCCTGGCCAGGGAACTTCACAGGCCGTGAGGTGGCCGAAAAAAAAAAAAAGAGCACCTTGATTCCATGCCAAGTGCTGTCCCTCAGGATCTCTTGAAAAGGCTAGTTTGAGCCAAGCCCAGTGGACAGTGTGGCGCTGTCCACTTCTCTTCCCTCTGCTTAGAAACCTGGTCCAAGGGCCACTTCTTGCCCCGCTGTGCGTGCTCAAGTCTTTGCAGAGCACGAAATGCCAACCAGAATTTAAAAATCTCTCGTGTTTGACATTCTACATTCTCCTTTGGAGGATTTCTCATTTTTCTTCCTAACATTTAAACAGTCAGGAGTGAATCTAATCAATATTTTCGGTACTACTTTACTTAAAGTAGAACTTTGAGAGCCAAAGCCCTTTCACAACCTGTTCTCCCATTTTGTCTTCATCACAGGCCTGGAAGGAAGCCGGGAAATGGGTAGTGCTTTCCGGACAGAGAGAGGAGCCCAGGCTACGCTCATCTAAGTACCTCTGCTCAGAGTTGCTGGGCTGCTCAGCAGTACACACCTTTGATTCTTAGCATAAGATTTTTCCAGGAGATTATTTAATGTCGTGGGCCTGCTCCCAATAATAAATAGTAATAAATTATTTGTTAAACTCCTGAGTAATAATAACGATACTATAATAGCTGATACTTTGGTGAGCATTTATTATTGCCAGGCACTGCTCAAAGAACTTATTCAAAGCTAACAAGGACCCTGTGAGTTGGGCACTCCTATTGTGTCTGTTTCATAGATGTGGAGACCAAGGCTAACAGAAATGAAGTCATCCACTGAAGGTTACACCAGCAAGTTCTTCCTAATCCCACCCAATATCCTGTATAATAGTATTCTTATTCTTTATTTTACTTTATTATTATTATTATTTTGCCTTTTTATCATTTTAGGGCCGTACCCGCAGCATGTGGAGGTTCCCAGGCTAGGGGTCTAACAGGAGCTGTAGCTGCCGGCCTTCGCCACAGCAACGCGGGATCCGAGCTACGTCTGCAACCTACACCACAGCTCACGGCAACGCTGGATCGTTAACCCACTGAGCAAGGCCAGGGATCGAACCCACAACCTAATGGTTCCTAGTCGGATTCATTAACCACTGCGCCACGATGGGAACTCCCTATTTTTTTACCTTTTAGAGCAATACCCATGGCACATGGAGGTTCCCAGGCTAAGGGTCAAATTGGAGCTGCAGCCACCGGCCAACACTACAGCCACAGCAACGCAGGATCCAAGCCATGTCTGCGACCTACACCACAGCTTGTGGCAATGCTGGATTCTTAACCCACTGAGTGAGGCCAAGGATCGAACTTGCATCCTCGTGCATACTAGCCAGGTTTGTTACCTCTGAACACAATGGGAACTCCTATAATAATATTTTAAAATTGAAGTATAATAGATTTACAATGTTGTGCTAATTTCCGCTGTACAGCAATGTGGTCCTGTCATACATATATATACATTCCCTTTCTTATGTAGTCTTCCGTCATGGTCTATCCCAAGAGACTGGATATAGTTCCCTGTGCTACACAGTAGGACCTCATTGCTTATCCATTCTAAATGTCATAGTGATAATATCGAACACTGTTACTATTGTGGCTGTTGTTTCCATGGCAATGGCTAACATTTATGGAGGGCTTACCATGTGCCAAACGCTGTGTTAGACATTTTATGTGATTGAAACCATCTATCATCCGGATAATCCTATGAGCAGGTGCTATCATGACCTTCATTTCACAGGTGAGGAAACTGAGTCCCAGCGCGGTTAACCGACCTATGCAAAGCCATGCCGGCAAGTCACCGGTGGCCAAGGCAGGGTCGATGCCGGGGATGCTCTAGAAGCCCGAGGAATGAGGGTCAGAGAGGAACAGAGATGGGAGAGAGTCTGTACAACTGGAAATGAGGTGTCCTGGGGTGAAAACTTCCCCAGCCACCCTGGAGGGAGAACTCTCTCCACTGACTGGCCGCCGATTTTTTATCTGAAGTCTGAGGAGTCCATTTGTGCCTGAACGGACAAAGCCTGGCTCCTGTCGGGGGAGGGATATGCCTGGGGAGACGGTTCGCGCTGCCTCTTGGGCTCTCGTCATTGAAAGTTGCTGCGGAATATGGACCACCGCGAAGTGGCCGAGGCTGGCCTCCACGGCAGGGGAGAAGGCTCTGCCTCCTCACAGCCATTCATCCCTGGGGACCCCACCCACCCTTGCTCAGCGTCTACCCTTAAAGAAGGCGGGCGTGGAGGATGCATGCTGAGCCCAGGGACCTGCAGCACCAGTCACTCACTCACTCTCCTGAAACAGAAATAAAGTCCTCGTTGGTGTCGCCCTGGGTGGGGCAAGTGGCCCGCCTGCACCGCTAGGGAGAGCTGACATACAGACTCCTGGGCATCCTCCGGATGAACCAGCACACGCGGGGCAAGGACTGGGAATTTAGGTGCCCCCTCTCGGCTCTGAGAACACACGACAGTGTCTCTGCCTCAAGAAAAGGTGGCTGAGAACTGGGGAATTGTCCATCGTCTGAAGCGCTATCAGTGTGGAGAAGATGACACCCTTTTATATTTCCTTACACAGCCCTGCAAGCGAGAAAATGGCCAGACCCCCTGGAGGCTGGGTGCCTGATTGCGTGGGGCTCCGTGGTCAGGCAAGCCGGTTTCCGATAGGCACTCTGCCACTTCTAGCCATGTGACCTTGAGCCAGATCTTCAAATCTCTCAGAGCCTTGGTTTCCTTACTCCCACAGTGGGGGTAACGGGCCCCACTGTCTTAGAGCTGCTGGGGGGCTACAAGGAGACAGAGCCCTGAATGCTGAGCTTAGCACATAGTACACCCTCAGTTAAGTACAGCCCTGGACACTGTTGCTGCTATTGGCCGTGATTAGAAAGGAATCCTGGCGCGCTGCCCTCCTCCCCCGTGGGCCGAGAAACAGAACCCAAGGAGCCTCAGCTGCTGACAGCTGCAGCTCAGTTCACTGGAGCAGCTGAGCTCCAGTTCTGGAACATATCAGACCAGCATTCCCCCGGAGGCCAGATCCACCCAGCACAGTCCCTTGTGCTATTTCACGGTGCCACGTGCCGTGAGCGCCATGCCTCCTGGTCGATAACTTGTGGGCTTTCGTGCCCATGGAAGATGTAACATCTTATTTCAGAGAATGAATGCCACAGACCCACAGGGAGCTTGCAGAGCTGCCGCTGCTTCCCCCTGAAAATACTGTCTCCGAGCCCGACTGCTGACAGCCAGCTCAGGCCCAACACCTCCTCTATGTCCCCGGCAGGGAAAGCCCGGGAGACCCTTGCTAATTATCTCATTGGTGCCTGTCTGTGATTTGGCAGGAAAGAAACATAGGCACAGATCAAACTCTCCAGGGCAAGTCAGAGCAGCAGCCAAAAAGGTGTCCCCAAAAGACAAAGACCACGCTTATATTTACTTTGACTTCTCGTATGTCTGCATGGAGTTTAGACTGCCTCTTACCCGGTACTCTGATTTCAGAAAAAAAAAAAAAATCAGATGGGGGATCTGAAATAACAAACGATTACTTGATTGGCCAATAGACTCATCCATCTATCATTAATCCATGCACCCATCCATCCGTCCTGCAATTACTGTGCATCAGTTATGCGCCAGACGTTGTATTAGGAACTGGGGATGCAGGGGAGGGCAAAATAAAGACGTGGTCCCTAGGATCACTGAGCCTAAGACTGAAGTGGAAGAGACACTTTTCCTTCCCATCTGCCATGCCACAGAAATCTCAAGTCACAAGTTCAGAGTTCTGATAAAAGTTTTCTCTGGGAAGGAAAGGCCCGGTGTGTCTGAGAGCACATAATAAGGAGTGTCTAAGACAAATGCCATATGATATCACTTATATCTGGAATCTAATATACTGCACAAATGAACCTTTCTACAGAAAAGAAAATCACGGACTTGGAGAACAGACTTGTGGCTGCCAAGAGGGTGGGGGAGGGAGTGGGATGGGATGGGAGTCTGGGGTTAACAGTGTAGACTATTGCCTTTGGGATGGAAAAGCAAGGAGATCCTGCTGTTCGGCACCAGGAACTATGTCTGATCACTTGTGAAGAATCTATATATGTATGCGTAACCGGGTCACCATGCTGTACAGCTGAAAAATTGACAGAAAACTGTAAACCAGCTATAATGGAAAAATTAAAAAAAATGAACAAAGAAAAAACCAAAAAGAAAAAAATAAGGAGTGTGACCTAGACTGGGTAGAGGGGGGCACTGGATGGACAGGGATCTCGGGGCCCGGCCTCCTGGCTTCAGCAGCTCCGTGCTGACACTGCACTGGGTGAGTGAGGGTGAGTACAGCCCAATGAAGATTTGTGGGGCGGGCAAGTTTGTGGCCTGGGGGCCTGTTCACACACACTTCTGCACAGGGAGACCTGCCCAGGACAGGCTGGCCTCAGATGACTCCTGGAGGTTCCTCTCCCAACAGCTACTTTAACAGCTCCATGGAGATGGCCTCACCACGGACCCAAGCACTAGAGACAGACTAAAATGTTCCCTGACACTTCTACTCTGAGCCACCAACCTGCAGGGGATGGGGTCATGGCCTGTTTGCCAGGCCAGTAGCCATCGCCGTGATTCTGGTGGGATGGCGGCGATTTCAAATATGGTAGCACCATAGGTGAAACCACTGGGGCGAGGGAAGAATAGGGCGGATGGGAATAACACATACACTTTACTGAATAAAACACGATTAACGAGAACCTCTGAATCGCACGGGAAAATCAACTCACAGTCTGTAATAACCTACACGGGAAAAAAGAACAGATGTATTTCTATGTATGACTGATTCACTTTTACACTTGCAACTGACACAGCATTAGTAAGTAAAAAAAAGAAAAAACAGGGTAGAATCAGGACTACACATGATCACTGAGGACCAGAGGCTGAGGAAGAGGGTATGGCTGCTACAGGCCAGGAGGTCCCTGCCAGGTGGCCAGGACCTGCTGGGACCATTTCTCCCAATTCAGTCCCTAATCCCAACCCTACCCGGTTCCTGACACTTTTCTTCTTCTTCGTCTTCTTCTGTTTTTTGTTTTTTTTAGGGCCATACCTGCAGCATATGGAAGTTCCCAGATTAGGGGTTGAACTGGAGCTACAGCTGCCGGCCTACACCACAGCCACAGACAGCAACGCGGGATCCGAGCTGTGTCTGCGACCTACACCACAGCTCATGACAACACCAGATCCTTAACCCACTGAGCGAGGCCAGGGATTGAATCCGAGTCCTCATGGATATGAGCTGGGCTCGTTACTGCTGACGGGAACTCCTGACACTTCTTTTTGGTAAAAGACACTAGAAGTTTCCAAGTTATTCTTCTGGAGCAGATAAGAAGGAGAGAAAGGGGATGAGTGGCCAAGGACACACATACGCACGGGTTCCTTCTCTGGGAGTCTCTTTCTCCCTGGGTCCCCATCTACAAGGAGGCAGAAGGAACAGCAGCTCTGGCTTTCTTTTCGGTTGGCCACATCCCTTGCAGACAGCAAAGCCCTAGTGTACATGGGGCAGCACAACGAGTCATCAAACAACTTGGAGCGAAACGGCCCTGCGGGCAGATCCCACTCCTCCACATCTAGCTGGGTGGCTTGGGCCCATTCTTACCCTCTTGGTCTGTTTCCATATCTGTAAAATGGGGAGGTCTGCCTCCAAGGGCTGCCCTGAGAGTTAAGTGTACTGCTAAACCAGGCTCACACGTGTAAAGATTTCAGCATCACAGACTACAATCTGGGTAGCGCCCCCTACGGCTGAACACTTTTGCAACACGCATAGCCTTACGTGGGAGTCCGGCCCACAGCAAGCGCTCAGTTACCAGCAGCTGTTATATAAGATGTGCTCCTTGTCTGGGGAAGCTGATGCTCCAACCGAGCCTTTCACGTTAATAAACCCACCAAGCCCACCAGGCAAAGTGGGAGGCCTGCCAGCTTATGGAGAGGACAACGTTCACTGACGATGTTGGTTAAAGAGAATCTGGACAGGAAGAGAATGTGGTAACAGTGGACTCAGGGCAAAGATGCACAGGGGTGTTCAACAGAGTGAGTGGGCTGAACTGGAGGGTCTAATCATCGCTAGCACACTGCAGAGAACTCTCCAGTCGGCTAAGTGTTTCTGACCAGCATCTCTGCTAAGTCTTGCAGCTATCAGAGGAAGCAAGAATCGTGGTGGCCTTTTTTAGGGATGAGGAAATTGAGGCTTTGAAGGGCTGTGTCCCTTCTCCTAGAGAGCCTGATGAGTTCTGGAACCAAGGCTTGGTTGGGTCCAGAGCCTCTGCCTCCAAAGAATCGATATGAGTGAAGTGTCAGAGAGAAAATGACAAGGATATTCTGGGACCAGACCCTGATCAGCAAAGGCCCAATGGGAGATCCGGGATTGTATTAAATAAGCAATGGGAGGGGGGAAGAGTGATCTGACAGACATGTTTCTAGAGGATGAGCTGGGTTAGGATGCGTTGAATGGCAGGTGCCGGGGAAGACAGGCAAGGAGGATTCATCCTTCATTTACTCTTCAGCTGGTGGTTACGGAGCACTGAGCCTGGCTGGGCCTGGCGGCCTGCCCTGCCCTCGCCCCCTCTGACAGGGAGCTGAAGTCTGCTGTCCTAGGCAGCAGTGGCTCTGAGTTCTGACATACCCCAGGGCTCCAGCACTCCCGAGCGGGGAGGGGCAGGGCTCCGTCTGCCTCCCAGAAGCCCCCGGGACGTCAGCTCTGTTATCCTCTGCAGAGATCCATTGGCCAACGCCGGCAAGGCCTCCTGGCAGATGACACAGCGCTCACCACTTCTAAGACCCCCAGGTAGGAAGGAGAAACCCACTGGTGGAAGCTCCTGCTTGAGGGAAGAAATGCTGACCGAGAATCCTGAGCCACCCAAGCCTGCTTCCCCTTCCTGCTGGTTGGGATTCTGCTTAAACAGCCTGCCTTTAAATGCTCAACGGCCGATTCATATTTTCTCTGTGTGGGGTGAAACTACGAGAGAAATGGCTCATTTATGCACTCCTTCATTCACCTAATAACTATTCAGCCTATCGTGCGGAGAAACAGAGGTCTGTGTAACAGTGTCTGCCTTCAGGAGATGTCAGGCGGCTGACATCACCTCCAGTAATGAGGATTCTATAGGAGCACCCAGGACGAGGGGGAAGCTTCAAGTTCAAGTTCAGTCCTGGGAGCAAAGTCAGCCTCTGAGGCCAGGCCAGAGTGGTTGAGGAGGGCAGAGAGCCTATGCAAAGGTCTAGAGGCAAGAGAGCCTATTTTGGGAATGAGAACAATAACAATAAATAATGGCTAATTATTCTTAAGCTCTTTCTGTGGGCCATGCACTAGCCATATGCACTATATACATTATCTCATATCTCTTTAAATACCAAACAACAAAAACAAATAATGACCTTGTCAAGATAAAGCTTCTCCTCATTTTACAGATGAGAATCTAAGATGTAGAGAAGGTAGCTAATCGGCCCGAGGTAAACCTGTTAAAATACGGTGAAGTCGGCCTTCAGATGCAGGTCACCTCCCTCTGGGATCTGAAATGGAAGAACCAAGCTGTGCCTTCAGGACCTCTCTGGCCACACCCTCTCCAGGAAGTCTTCCTTGATTTCATCAGCTTGGGGAGATAATCTGCTTCTAGCCTGCTTAGCTCTGGATTCTCTCTCATCTCTACCACCAGAGAGCCCCTTCCTCCAAGTCAAGGTACAGCCTCCATTCTGTTATTTTGGTGTGTTCGTTCACTCCTTTATTGTATTTCTCCCACAGCACCTGAAGACGTATTTGTTGATCGACCATTCTTTTGTCCCTATGCCATACGAATGAAATGATCCTTTTAAATGGAAAAGCCTGGTGGGTCTACCCATGCCTCCAACTCCTGGCTGAAAGGGAAGTCTGAGCGTGCTTCCGCTTTCATGGTGTTTTCATAAACACAGAGGGATACAGGGTTATGATCAGTAGTAAGGAAACACCGCTTCGGCACAGTCATGACATTCTGTTCTGAGCTCCTAGGGCCTTGGAGAAATTTAGAAAAATCCCATCACAGTGCTCACAGACCCTGTGGTGTGGTTTCTTTGAGAAGCATCCTTTGTATTTGTGTCTGACTTTTATTTAAAGAATATTCTTTCCAAGATGGTAAACATTAAAGAAGCAAATCTGTTTATATTTGACTGGCAATTAAAAAAAAAAGCATCAGACTGAAAGCACATTTCGAGCAATGAAATAAATGAACCTGGCCTGGAAAATAAAGGTTCTGGAACCCTGTAGTTCTAACTGGTTCCCCCTACACAATTAGGGATGCTTCACTTACGGAGGACTATGTGGGTGGGAAATTAGTCCATTAGAGCAAGAAGATTTTTTTTTTTTTTCATTTTAGGGCTGCACCTGATATAGAAGTTCCCGGGTTAGGGATCAAATTGGAGCTACAGCTGCCGGCCTATGCCACAGCCACAGCAACGCGGGATCAGAGCCTCATCTGTGACCTACGCCACAGTTCATGGCAGTGCTGGATTCTTAACCCACTGAGTGAGGCCAGGGATCAATCCCGTGTCCTCATGATATTATGTCGGGTTCTTAACCCACTGAGCTACAATGGGAACTCTGGAACAAGGAGATGCTAATGAAAGCTGCCCTCTGGCACTGAGGTACTTGGATCGCATTAGTTATAGATGAGAAATCAACAATCATCAGGCCAAGATAAGCTCTTTCATGTGCCCCTCCTGGACCACAGCCTTTCTACTCAAAGCAAGCAGTCATGGCAAAGAACTTCAAAGCCATAGTGTCCACCCAGGAAGAATGAATATCCCCTAGAAAGGACGAGATTAACTTTCTGAGCAGTTTAGCTCATACTGGAACCACAAACACCCAGCTTTCCCTGTCTCAGGGCTACCTATAGCCCTGCTCCAAGGGAGGTGTCCAATAAAGGGAGGAGGCTTTGAAATCATTCTGATATTTAGTCAGTCAACATATATTTATTAAGCACCTACTAGGTGCTTGTCCCATACTATGAACTGGGGCTACAGTGGTGAAGATTCAAATGGAATCCTGTTATCCTGGAGCTTTCAGTTTGGCGGAGGTACCTGAAGATGAAATGATGACACAGGTAGCTCTTTAATGATAGCTGGGTTCAGTGCCATGGCAGTGAATTTACTGCACACAGAAGTATATATGCGAGCAAGGGCACAACCAGAGAAGGCTTCCTGGAGGAAGGGACAGCTGAGTTCGGGTTTGAAGAATGGGTAGCTGGAGTCAGGGGAGAAGCTCCTATGGGGACGTGGGGTAGGAAGGAGGCCGGCACACTGGAAGGAGAGAGAAGCTACTGCATCCGGATCACAGGGGCCGTGGCGGTGAGTGGGGTGATGATGCTGGGGTGAAATCAAGATGGGCCCTGGAGGTCATGCGGGGCCCTAAGAGGATGGGGGAAACCATTACAGTGTTTTAAGCAGGAGGGTGAGGGCATCAGAGGCGGATTCTAGAAGAGAAACGCCAATTCCATGGAGAATGAGTTGGACCGGGACCAGAGTGCAAGAGGAGATATTTAGGAGGTAGCAGCCAAAGCAAAAGGAGGTGACAGCCTGGCCTTGGATAGTGGCTGTGGGGAAAGATAAAGTGGACCAATTATATGCATTGTAGAGATACAATCAACTAGACTGAAAAGCTGTGGGGTTGGGGCAGGGGGAGGTGGAACTCAAGAGGCCATCCACCCTGTGCAGCTTGACGGGCGGTGCTGCATTTGCTGAGCCTGGGCCACTGGCGGCAGCTGGGACTGGGGAGGAAGACGACAGACGGGGCTGAGGACCCCATACGCCTGCTCAAGGACAACTCACTACCTATGTGACCTTGGGTGAGTCACGCACTTCATGACTTCTTTTTTGAATAATAGGAATATTAACAGATACTCTTTTTTTTAAGGTTTAGAATAAACTTTGGTGTCCACCGGGCATATATCTGGAGAAAACTCTAATTTGAAAAGATACGTGCACCCCAATGTTCACAGCAGCACAATAGTAAATATATAAGAGCCAAGACATGGAAACAACCTACATGTCCATCGACAGATGAACGGATTAAGAAGATGTGGTACATATACATATACACAATGGAATACTACTCAGACATAAAAAGAACAAAATAATGCCATTTGCAGCTACATGGATTATCAGAGATTAGAGATTATCAGACTAAGGAAGACAAAGACAAATACTATATGATATCACTTGTATGAGGAATCCAAAATGTGACACAAAATGAATCCACCTAAAAAATAGAAGCAGACTCAACGGACATAGAGGACAGACTTGTGGTTGCCAAGAAGGTGACTGGTGGGGGGACGGATTGAGAGTTTAGCATTAGCAAATGCAAAGTATTATGTATAAGACGGATAAACAACAAAGTCTTAGTGTATAGCACTATCTTCAATATCCTGGGATAAATTATCATGGAAAAGACTATGAAAAAGAATGTATATGCATAATAATTATACATATCTATGTATTATATGTATAATAATTACTTTGCTGTGCAGCAGAAATTAACACTTTGTAAATCAACTACACTTCAGTAAAATAAATTTTTTAAAAATGAATACACTTTGGTGTCCAGCACAGTGGCAGGTATATAAGACTAGTAAATGGCAGCAGTTATAACCATCACTATTTCTTCCTGAAGCAAATCCTCAGATTCACACTAAATCTTCTGATCAGAAATACCTTAGATGAAATCCTGACTTTCAGAACCTAAGTATACAAGGGAGACATGGTCCTAGGGGGTTCCCGCTGCATCAGAGACACTATAGATCTGTGTCTTTGTCACATATTCCTCCTCCCGAGTGTGGCAAAAAAGCCCCGTTCTACCAAATCAAGGCCTCACAGTGATTTTCCGACACACTGGAAAAAAACTGCTTGGAGGAAGGGTGAACTTCTAGTTCATCCAGTTGGCTGTGCTTCTGTCCACAATGAGGGCGCATGAGGTTGTATTCTGCCTAAGAACTATGTCCAAGAGGATCTAAAAAATTTTCTCAGCATTTAACTGTCAGTAGTGGATGGATTTTCGCACCTGACTTTTATAGAGAACGTTGGATTCTAATACCAGACGTCAGGGTGTGAGAGAAAGGGCATTTAATAGGAGACGGTGAGAAAGGCAAATAAAGTGGCTAGTGCATGGCCTGGTACCTAGTAAGGGACAAATGCATGGTGGGCCTGACTGCTCTGGCTAGTGTGATGTTGCTGTGTTCTGGAACAGAACTTGCTATCTGAGTGTTTTAATTTGTAAGAGCCCCCTTTCAGGGCATTTAGACGCTATGATTGGATTTTTAGTCTCCCCTTTTCATTCTGCTTTACCTCTTTCTCTGTAGAATAATTGGAGCAGAAACCAATCTACCCCGATGTGGAAGACAGACGTACCTGTTCCAAATGGAAAACACGCTATGCCTCCAGATCCGCTGTGGGACAATGGCATGGAAAACTGTCCTCACCAGGTGTACCGAGCTCTGCAGACACGCAGGAATGGGGAGTCTGGTAGCAGGGAGGCGGGGCCCCAGGGCAGACACATCAGCAACAGGCCAGGTAGAGGGACCTGGGCAACGTGCCCGGGGAGGCTGCAAGCGAGGGTTGGGATGGATGAGACGGGTCTGTAGGTGTCATGCTGTGCTTGAGCACATTTCACCGTGGGGAGCCAGCATCATCTGGCCCCCGCGTTGCTGTATTAAAATAGATAACCAGGAAGAGCACGAATGTGTACCTGGCTTAGGAATTCCAGCTCGACTGCTATTTGGTGAGCATCCCAGGAATGGGCTAAAGCCTGTGGATTCTCACACCTCAAAAATGTGGCATTTTTGCTAATTCAGAAGGGCTTCAGATGATCTAAGTGTATCTGATGAAGGAAGGCCTGGCTAAACAATTTTACTACTGCAGACAAAACAGAGACTTAGTCTCAGAAAAACCAAGCATTCCAAGCACACTGGTTGGCTTTGAGCAACTCTTCTTCTGTAAAGCAAGCTGCCTTAAGCATCTCTATTGGTCACTCTTTTGTTTCAGGATACGTATAATTTTCAATTGCAGTGAAATCGAGCTTTTAAGATAAATGTTCTATAATCAAGACTTTTCAGGGGTACACATTACAGGCGTGCTTTGGAGAATTTGTGGGTTCCATTCCAGACCTCTGCAGTAAAGTGAATATTGCCATAAAGCAAGTCATACAAGTTTTCTGGTCTCCCAGTGCATGTAAAGTTATGTTTCCATTATACTGCAGTCTGTTCGGTGTATAAGAGCATTATGTCTAAAACAAACAATGAACGGACCTTAATTAAAAAGTACCTTCTTACTAAAAAACGCTAACCCTCATCTAAGCCCTCGGTGCTTCAGAAACTTTTTTGCTGGTGGGGGCTTGAAACATTGCGAGAATCACCAAATGTGACCCCCGAGGCACGGAGTGAGCAAACACTGGTGGAAAAATGGTGCCGACAGACTTGCTCAATGCAGGGTTACCACAAACCTTCAATGTGTTAAAAATGCAGTCTCGTCGAAGTGCAGTAAAATGGGATACGATAGTATCTACTCTTACACAAGGCACTTTGGTACACAAAGCTGAAAGTAATATTTAAGACCAGGTTTTATGCCGCTAGTATTATCATTATCCCTGTAGTAATTGTAATAGTAACAGCTGCTATTCCTTGTGCTTGGCACTCTGTTAGAGATGTTTCATACATTACTGAGTTTAACTGTATTTATCCTACTTTTTTTTTTTTTTTTTTTTTTTTTTTGCAGTGCCCACAGCAGTCAGAAGTTCCTGGGGCCAGGGATCAAACTTGGGCTGCAACAGTGACCTGAGTTACAGCACCAATAATGACGGATCCTTCACCCGCTGAGCCACCAGGGAACTCCCTTTTTTCCTTTTTTATGGCCGCACCAGTAGCATCTGGAAGTTCCCAGAAGTCAAGTAGGAGCTGCAACTGGGGCCTAGATCACAGCCACAGCAACACTGGATCCTTAACCTACTGAGCATGGTCAGGGATCAAACCCACATCCTCAAGGACACTTAACCCACTGGGCCACAATGGGAACTCCCCTATTTTTATCCCTGTTTTAAACTGAGCAACTCCAGACTAGAGGTTAAGTTAAATAGCCATGGTTATCCAAGTAAAGTGGCAGAGATGGGATTTAAGCTGAATTGGACTTAGTCTGGGGCCCCATATTCTGAGCAGATGGTAATATCGTGGGGGAGGATGAGATGAAAGCTAAGTTAGACTGTCAGGCAATAAAGGACAAGTGTCAAATGAGATGCGGGTGATAAACATTAACAGAGGCTAATGGCCCGTGGTGAGTGCCACTGGCTGGTTTGGTAAACAGGTTTGTTCTGTTCAAGTCTTCATCTTGAAAAAGTATGATGGCCGCCCCGGGCTTAAGAACAAGAAGACTTCACTGATGGAATGCTTCTGGATGGTGCATCTATAGGTTTGTCATATCAAATGCCAGATGTCACCAGTCCTTCCCGCAGAGTGGTGATTCCAGAGAAAGTGGGTGATTTCCCACTGCTGCAAATCAATGGTTAAGAAGAACCACACCCCTGAATATATTTGCCACTATTTATATTCAAACGATATCACCAATAGCAAAGAAGAAAAACAGAAAAAAAAAAAGAATCTCCTAGACACATAAAGTTAGAAAGTATTTTTTATCATCTCTTGTTTTTTCTGTTTTTTTCTTTTTAAATGGAAGCAACTACAGTCTTCAGATTCTTTTACAGCCTGGCCTACTTTGCAAACACCAACCATCATATTAAAGGTATATCAACAGTACGAGGGTGATTTAGTCCCAACCTGGAGATGGGAAATAAACTACTAGGCAGGTTGCATTAAATCAATCCTGAAATGAATCTTCTAGCTATCGAATCTGGGCTTTTCAGGACAGTTTTATTTGCTAATAAGCCTAATAAATTGAAAGCTGCTAGTGTTGTCGTGAGATGTGTACCTTGAAAAGTATAAATGATGTAAAAATGCGGGCTTGCAGCAAGCCGGCGTGGCAAAGGACAGGGCTGGGAGGAGGAGCGTGGGTGTTTCAGTGAAGCTCTGGCTGGTCTGCCTGTGTCTCCGGATGGAACCACCCAGGATTCCCCAAGGACTGTTATAGGAACAAGTGAAACACAAGACTCTCCTATGAGAGTAAACAGCCCACAGGGCTTGGACAATTAAAACCTAGGCAATTTCAACTATTGGAAAATCTTTGAAAGCTGATATTCTTGTTTTAGCCTATACTTTTGCCTGCTTATTTGTTTCTCATTATTTTGGTCTTTAGAATCACCAGGAATTTGTCTACAATCTTCCTTCCTTCCACGTTTTCTGGGCTCCCACAAAGTGGGGGATGGATGATTTTCTCATCTCCTATCTCTACCTCGGTTTCTAATAAATTCTAATCAGTCAGTGACTAAAATGGAAGATATTAGGCCCATTTATCTCTCAATAGCAAGAAGAGCAGAGTCCAGTTAGAGCCGAGTTCAGCTCTGGTGCCACACACTACCTGTGCTGGGTCATTTCATCCTTCCGAGTCTTGCTTTTCTCGGCTAACAGGAATAAGAAGTGCTGTTCCACAGGGCTGTCTTTAGCATTAAATGGGATGGTCTTTGTAAAGTGCTTATCTAGTACCCAGGACACAGTAAGTGCTCAATTAACTATAGCACGTACTGTTTCTACACTGTATCTAATTACTGATGCCGGGTAGAAGATAAGAGTTCTTATCATAAATTTGGGGTTCAAGGTTTGTTCCTCGGTGCAGAAATGGAAATCCAGTCTCTGATTTACCTTTTTCAAGTAAAGGAGTAAAGACTTTCAATGTTTCATGTTAGTATTCTCACCTGTCTTGACACAGGGATCACAGAAAGCATAAATTTTGCAGGTGGGTAAACTGAAGGCCAAGTGCCAGGTCTACTAGTAGGTTACCGAACTCATGTGAACAAAACTTTCCTCATGAGTACAGTGGTAAGAATAAAAATATCTACCTTGTGGTGTTTGTCGAGGTTTAATAAGATTATTTGTACAGAAAGAGCCTACAGATTGTTAAGCTTTAGACCTGTTTGTAATGTTTTCTTTTAGCATCTAGTCCTGAGCCTGGTATAGAGCAAGCAGTCATTTGAGAGGTGGTCAGCTTTCTCTCCAACTCTCCATATGTGCATCATTTTCAGTGTAAGTAGTTGGTGGTGTGTGGGGGGAGGGGAGGGCTGGCCTTTGGGGAGACCACATGACCCAGGCTGACTAATCTGAATAGAGCATCCCCCAGCAGCAGTGACTGGCTCAGGGATGGGTACAAGATCAAGCCAGACCCAATCAGAATAAGTTTAAGAACTTTTACAGGAACTACTGGGGGAAGGAGAGGTTTTTCTTCTTTTTTCCTGCCAAACTCCACGCTGAAGTGGTAAGTATGGAAATACCAGAGCCACCATGTAGAAAAAGTCCCAGTGACATTACTGAACTAGTAGAGCCAGCCTCGCTTGAAGCCCTTGAATTTTTTTTATGATCCAAGAAGTTTCTTTCCTTACTCCCTTCCTTCTTGCCTTCCTCCCTCCTTTCCTTTCTCTTTCTTTCTTTCTTTCCTTCCTTCCTTTCCTTTTTTCTTTCTTGCTCTCTTGCTCTTTATCTCTTTCTCTTTCTTTCTCTTTTTTCTTCCTTCCTCCCTAAGGCACTCTGAATTTGGGTTCTATTACTTGCAGATGAGAACCCTGACTTTACATCAACAGTCTATATTGGCCTTGTTTACTTATTTGTTTTAAAACTTGGCCTATAGGCTAGATGCACCTTAGGCAATAAACATTTGTACAACATGTCATATCTATGTGTATTTCTTTTGGGGGATGCGGGAGTATATAGAATCTTTGGCTGTAGCAATCTAGATTTCTGCTTATGCACAGATCTTTTTTTTTTTTTTTTCTGGAAAGTTGGCTTCTGGCCTCACTTCACTGTAACTGTACTCTGAACATATTCACTTCCTAAATGTGCAGCTTTTTTGATCATTCCACATTCTCCTTGACCTTCCATGGGTGTCTTGCATTGCTGATCACCAAATGAGGCCATAAGATGTCATCAGACATGAAGGTCTGTTTGCAAAACTAAGTCATTAAGTGAAACGATAAGAGATTGACTGGGCCTTTACATCATTCCACTGATGCTAACATCCATGTGTCTGATCCCAGGGTTTTCAGAAGGAACTTTGGCAATTATTCTAGGAAAGCAAAGTGATTCCTATAGAGTGCAGACACTGGAATACACCAGAAGAAGGGTTTGGGGTAACCCCCAAAGAATACTTCCACGATGTGTCCTGCATGCAAAGTTTCCCTGAGCTTGGAAAGGAGAAGAATGCATTTAGCAGCTCAATTAGTTGTTCCAAACTGACATCTAATTCTCATGGCAAATCGAGGAGGAAAGTGATCTCAACAACTTGGTTCATGCAGATATTCAACTGCCATGAGTTGAACACATGAACACATACTCCATGTTTATATACACACACACACACATACTGAGTTTACATGGGTGGGCGTGTTTTGTAAAGCTATGAGACATTATGCAAATTCAAGGTATAATATGGGCACACACTCTATATGTGCACACAGACACACAGCTTATGAATAATACATCAGTGCCCTGTGTCTCAGGTCCACCCTGATCAATAATCTCATCTCTATGCTCACGCAGAACACTAGTGACAAACATCTCGGATTAGTGCTTTGACAATGACTACAATGGCACTGAGGAACAGCGCTGAAAAAAAGGAAAACAAACAGGAAACTGCTGACAGTGGCTTGAAGCCACAAACTCTATCTGAACAAAACTCCTTGGTGAATCCCTAGGCAGTAATTCAATAAACAAAGCCATTCACTCAGTTTTACCCCCAAAGTCCTTGGTGGCCCAGCAGCGCACATTCTGAAGGTTCACTTTGTTATGCACAGTCCCCGTCCTCGGACTAATCTTTTTATAATGAACTTAATCCAGTTAGGACTCCCTAGAATGGCCACATGTCAAAGTAATTGGATAACGGCCTGAGATTGGGTAATTATTCCTACTCTTCAAGGGGAGCTGGTTTGAGCCTGCGCACCTCCCCCTCTGGCCACGGACAGCCGTTCCCAGGGATCAGGCTAATGCCGAGGGCTCGAGAGTCAGATGAGCTCTGTCCTGGGGGAGCCGGGGCGTTCGCAGGAGGACCCTGGGATGGGGGGAAAGGGAAGAGAGGCAGAGAGTCTGCCGCTCCGGGTAGACAATCCGTCTTTCTTAATAGGCTGCTCCTTGCAATAAAGAAACGCAGACTTCGAAAGGCGTAGGTGTCTCCGCGCCACAGGGAAGAACAATTAACCCAGTTGAGAAAATGGTTTTGAACAATTTTGCAGCTGCTTGGGCACTGCTTCCCTCCTCATTTTCCAATCCACCTTCCCTCCAGCGCCCCCACCCCGCCCCCGTTGCTGAATCGCACCCCGCTTGCCTCTCCCTTGCACCCTTGGACTCAAAGACACAAAGCCTCCTTGGCGGCAGTAGTCCCCCAACACTGAAAGAGGAGGGATAGGTTGAGCGGGTGATTACGGAATGAAGGCGCCCAAGTGTCCCTTGAAAATAGAAGATTCAAATGCACAATCACACGAAAAGGATGCATTTCCCATTAGTCCCCTCAGTGTCTATGGGTCAAAGTCACTAGCAAGGCTGGGCCTGGCATTCACCCAAGCTACTCCGTATGGGAACTTGAAGACTCTTTTAACGTCAAATGGGGCTTTCGTGTACATCCCTAACTTAGCCTGAGCTGAGTGCTGGCTCCACTTTAATAAGCCCATTGCCATACTTAGAAGGGTCTGCACCTCCAGTCCTTTAAAGGATGCTGCTGAAATAGAGATGAACATCAGGACCCTAACTGGGAAGGGCCTATGATGTGAAAGGAAAGGAGGGGAAGGAGGGAAGAAGAGGTCCTGGGGTGGCACCTGCAATACTGATGCTTAACTCCTGCAAAGTGAATGGGAACCTGGCAAAACCAGATTCTCGAACACAAAGAAGCTGGGGTACTTAAAAGAGCTGGGCTAAGCCAACGCCCACCCCTTCCACCTGCCACCCCTCCTCGCGGCTCTCAGGCCCTCAGGCAGAGCTGCCCAAGTCAGAAGCAGTGGGTGAGGTTTCTGGGCCAGCATGCACAGTGGTTAGACCCAAACAAGACAGTGGTACAACTGGCTTACAGGACCCCAAGCCTCAGCACACGAATACATATCCAGGAGTTGTTTTAAATAATTTACAATGCAAAATCTCATTCCAGTGAAGGAGACCAAAAGGAGATCAAAGGCTTCCTGATTGGCATCCAGTATTAGGGCAAGGGAGAGGCTGACAAATGCTGGCCTCCCTCCGAGACCCCGTGCCTCCCCCGTCTGTGCTGGAGCCCCTGCTTGGAGCCCGGTCCACACGCTTTCTTTTAACATGTTCGAGGTCTGCTTTCAGTTATTCCAAATCTATCAACACTGAGATAGAAAAAAAAAAAAAATTCCCTGACTTAGCTTTAGGGCTAAACTGGGGCGCTTCTTCCCAACACATGGATCAAAACACATTCATATGTGGCTCTGTAAAGAGGCAGCCAGGGACTTAGGAAACTCAGAACCCGGTAAAGAGAAATGAGGGCATGGGTTCTCTTAGGCCTGGGCTAAATCTCTCTTGATTTGCTCTGATCTCTGCAGCTAGTGCTTACTTTCGTGATTGGATTGGAGGCAAGCTTTTCCTCCCGGGCGAAGGCCTTGGGAGGCTCTTTGCTACTCTTTTTCAATTATTTGTTATAATAATAGCTGCACTCTATGCATGAAGTTCTGCTTACACTACACCCATTTAATTCTTACAGAGCTGTGCAGGAGTCCCACTTGAGGTGGGTGATGAAATGGAGGCTCCGAGGCGTGAGGCAATTTCCCCAAATTTACCTGGCTATTTAAAGCAAGGTTGGAGGTTGGGTCTAACCACTGTGCACGCTGGCCCGGAATGCTTTCCTACCGCTTCTGACTTGGCCAGCTCTGCCCGGGAGCCTGAGAGCCACGAGGAGGGTCGGGGGCTTGGCTGAGCCCAGCCCCCTCAGGTAGCCCTGCCTCTCTGTATTAGAGCCTCAGTCCTGCCCCAGGACTGGCGGGACCAGAGAGCCTTCGTGTCACCACCGCCACTATCATGGGGCAGCACTGCTCGGTTGGGGGACATTGACCCCCCACCTCTCAATGCCCGCAAATAGGCTTGGTCCTGACTTTTCCTCCCGGGTCTCCCCCAGCCCCAAGGGGCAGCCGCTTCCAGGGAGGGTTGTTCATGGCCCCCTAAGAGCGCCCCAGCGTTGTTCACACAGCACAACAGTGACATCCAGGGGAGAGGCTGGGTGATGGCAGGGACTACCTGGCCCCAGCTTCTTTTGCAGGTTTTGGGCCGACTTACAAACACACAGACCCTGAATCATCAAGGGCTGGACATCTGGGGGCTTGGGGTCAGCAATGCCCCCTGCAGCTTTCCCAGGTCCTTCCCCGCTGACTATGTGCCCACCCCACCCCCAGTCTGGCCCTCGCCCTCTACTCCTCCCTCATCTCTGGCCTTTGGCTCAATGACTCCAGCATTTTAGGGTAGGCGGCTTTAACTTGACCTAGCTGGATACACAGCAGCTCCCCCCCCCCCCCAAAACACATCTCCATTCATGAAGTCGTTTATCAGCACCGCCTGATGACAGAGACGTTTCTGTAATTAAAAATGAGCTCTGTCCTTCACTCAAAGAAAAAAGTTTTCTCAAGCAAATGGCAAAGGTGCTGGGTGTCTTTATTATTACCATTATGTTTCTCTCATTTTATCATTCATATTCATTGTGCTGTTCCCTTGGGCTTGATCTGAACTATGAAGAATAAAGGTTGCCTACAGAAGCAAGGGACACTCCTTGCACACAGAGAATTAGATCCTAAACATGTGTGTGTGTGCACGCACACACACATATGCGAGCATTTAAACATCTAAACAGACAGCAAGGGTAATATAAACGGAAAAGTTGAAAGCAAAATGCAACGAGAGAAAACAGGCCCTCTGCCGGGGCCACTTTCTGGGAGAGCGTTAGTGCTGGTGTCTGCCCATCATGGTCCAGGGCTCGTGGGTGTCGTCTCTGCAGAGCGCACTCAGGGATGCCCCTTGGATCCCTTGGGAGCGGCAGGGAGAGCTGCCGCCTGCAGCCTGGGCACCGGGACTTCACTCTCACAGCCCCCTGCTTGCTACCAGCTTTGGCCAGCAGGTGGCAGGGCAGAGATGCTGCGGGACTGAGGCCCAAAGAGGAGGCGAAGAAGGAAACTGGATGGGAATGCTGAGCCCTAGTCCTTTGCGCCCCCGCCCTGCATCTCTGCTCAGGGAAGGAGCGGGGCCCCCCCGCAGGTCCAGGCTGAGCGAAGCTTCAGTTCTATGGGGTTATGATCAGGGAGCAACTCCTCTGTACACTTTGTGGAGTTTGGTGAAATCTTTCTCAGAGCATGTGCCCCACATCCAGGGCCTGGGGCAGGGTGAAGCCCCCAGGTCTGGGCAACAGGGAAGGAGCCTGAAAGGTAGTTGGCATCATCCTGGGAGGAAGCCAGGAAGGAAAGCATACTCGAAACTGCTACCCGTGGAAGCTGGTGAGGGACCAGCTGCCTGTATCCCTTTCTCTTCTCCCCAGACTGGAAGGTGTACCCGAGCATCACGCCTGCTTTGTCCAGGGCTTTACACAGTGCTGGGCTCAGAGCAGGTACTCACTTACTACTTGACTCGTAGTCATGGCTACACGAGGTACTGGAGCAGCTGAGGTGAGCTGTCACTTTCTGGGTGTAGAGGTGACAGTCAGAGAGGGAAGGGGCTCAGTTTGGAGCAGGCAGGATTTAGGTGCAAATAGAGTTCAGAGCTGGAGCCCTGCAGAAGGACGCATGGCTGCAGGAGCAGCTTTGTCTCAGCTCCCGAGAGAAATGACCGTGAGGATGAGGTGACACTTTGCAGGTTTTGGTGGCGGAGTCCCCCCTCTCTGGAGACTTTTAAGAGGAGAATCTGGCGGAAAAGGTTCAGCAGATTGATTTGCTGCAAGATGTGGGGATGAGAGTTTCCTTTTTCCATTAGCAGATTTTTTTTTTTCTTGTCTGTTCTCGCTCCAGAAACAAAATCGAGCACGAGCCTAACACCTAAAACATACAGAAGCGGCGAGTCTGACTGAACGTGGACAAGACCAGAGCTCGGCTTTTTGGACCACCCCCTTGGTGGTCACTTTCTCCTCCAAGGCATCACGTCAAAACCTCAGGGCTCTGCTAACGTAGGATTGGAAACTATTGCTGAGGACAGAGATCAAGGCCCACAGAATCAGGTCCATGCTGGCCATCTGCTGGGTCAGTTCAGGTCTCATCTTCCTGAGCTCTCAAGGGAGAAGAAGTATGGACCCGGTCAGCAGCTCCCATACTTGGATGTTCTTCGGACTCCTCGGTGGAGCTTGTTAGAGACACAGATGCCTCCAGCCCCACCTCACATCTCAGAACTTCCTGAGATGGCACCTGAGTGTCTGTATTTTTCATCGGCACTTTGGGAACTGTGATGATCAGGCCTGGGAGCCCCTGGACGAGAGACATGCTCGGGAGACGGTCTTCACCTGCAGGAGTTCCGAGGCTCGGCAGCCCTCCTTTGAACCCTGAGCAAACCTGACTCCGTTCGAGAGAGCTACGCTTTCCTCCCAATACCGTATCCACGGAGCGCAGGGCACAGGAGGTCCAGGCAGTCACAGGGACCGCTCAGCATCTCCACAGGGTTTCCGAGGAACCACACCAGGGGAAACACAAAGCAACGGGGTCGTGCGTGAAGACTCCTACCTGCAGGACGTCACCCACATGAAATTCTAGTCCCTGAAACACACCACAGGCATGTTGTTGCTCTTGATCCCCTGGAGGAGGCTTCCTTTGAGAATCCTCCAAAATCACGTGACTATACACACAGGAGGCCAAAAACAGCTGATCGGAATGCCACAGTGGCGGAGAATCTCTGCTCGGGTGAAGTACAGAAGTCAGTGTGCAACACAAAGTCACGGCCAGTTGAAATTGCCCCTGAAGATTCCTTAAGTCACCCATAAAGAACCACACTGGATGACTGTGCATACACTGCTCGGTACAGTAATAGCTACATGCTAATACATAAAAGAGGGTGGAAAGACTTTTTCTTAAAGGGCCAGATGGTCAGTATTTTAGGTTTTGGGGAACACACGGTGTTCTGTGACAATCACCAGGTTCTGCTCTTGTCGCAAGAAAGCAGCCACAGACATAAATGAGTGAGCACGGCTGTGCTCCAATTAAACTTAATAAAGTGGGCCAGTCTTGGACTTTGGACCAATTCTCCAAGCCATATTTTGCCACCCTCTACTGTAGAATATATTAGAGGGAAGAGCCTATTTTACCAAAAATAAAAAATAAAATAAAAATAATCTGTCCCCAACCTGTACTATTCAAGGATGTGGGGTAGGGGAGAGGAATGGATTCACGTTTTCCATCTCAGGCTCACCAGGGCATCCATGGACCAGAATGGCAGGTGGAATCACGCAACCTGAAAGGATGAATTTGCCTCTCGTTCCTTGGCAACGAATCCCATAAGTTGACTATCACCCTCACCAACCCGATATGTAAATCTAAAAACACCAAGCCTGTTTACTTATTCCTAATTTCCACAAGTTGTGCCACATCCCATAGGTTTAGACAACGGCACATCCAAATCATGAGTGGCAGCAAGAGGCAACGGGAGAAAATGTGAGTTCTAGCCCTTCATCTAAGAAGACAGCCGTTGCCAGGAGGAAAATCCACTCCAGGGTACGGCAGCTTTTGGTGTGGGAGACAGGAGCAGGGGCTTTCTGGTTGCTTTCTGGTTCGGCAAGAGGACAGTGCGGCTCTGCTTGCTTCTGCAATGGTCAAAGCGCCGAAGTTCTTGTGAAAGGCTTTCACATACTTGGCATCGTGTTTAAGGCAGAGCGACTTAACGTCAACACTGGTTACAGGCAGAAGTGATTCCCAGCTGTGAATAATGCTTCTTAGGAAAAACATCATTTCAGGCAATAGGAAAGAGCTGCCCCGTTTGACGGGAAAGTCCAAGAAATAAGCTCCTGGCTTACTCCTTAGGGAAGGGAGCCCTATTTTTACAATAAGGGCTTTCTGCTGACCTGTAGGCTGACCCCTGGCCTGCCGTGATCTGTGCCTCTGTTTACCCCTATAAAACCGTTTCACAGAGAGAGCCCTCCACCAAAGGCAGATGCAGAGCCAAGAGTCAAGAGCCCCACGACTTAAGTTCATAGGTGCACGTGGCTGTCAAGGACGTGGGAAAGGCACGCGCAGCCCCAACAAACCCACCTGGAGGTCCTTCCTCACTGCCCCCCTTGCCCCCCGTCTTCCAGGCTCCACACCGGGCCGGCCACCTTGCCTCACTGCTCAAACCTGCCTTGAATCTCCCGGTGTTTCTTGGAGAAGTAGGAGGCAGCTCCAAAGAGTTGGGAAATAGATTTAATGAGAAATATTCCCCCAAAGTTCCCAAGTGCTGTGGGTTATAAATGAGGCCATGAATCACGGGGCCGCCTGTAATATTTTATAAGTGGTGTTGGAAAACCGCTTCTAATAAACTTGGGGGAAGATGGATCACCTTTCCGAAAAAGCAAAAAGGGATGTTGGAGGCATAAATATATGCAAAGACCAGACTGCGATCGGGCCCCTGGTTAAGAAGCAAGGCCCCGTTTCCCTCTCTTTCTGGCATCTCCAGCCCTCCAGCTGTAAGAGCTTTATTACTGGGGCTCAGCACACGTTTACATTTCAGGCTGACTGTTGGCACCAACGCCACATCTGGTATTACTTCTCCCACGTTGCTGCATCCCCCCACCACCCCGTCACCCTGAGACATCCCCGCAAACATTTCTCCTCCAGTCTCAGAGGAGACTGTTTTTGCAATGGTCAAAGTGCTGAGGGCTGACTGTGCGGGGAGCGGGAAGAAGAAGAGGAGGAGGAGGAGGAGACGGAGAGGAAGGGAAAGAAAAGCAAGGGGAGGAAGGAGAAAAAAGTGGTGAAAGGGGTAGAAGAGAATGAAAAGGCTAAGAAAGGAGACCCAAAGGACAATGGAAATAGTACAAAGAAGGAAGACAAGAGAAAGGACAGTGCGACAAGAAAAGGGGGGGAGTTGCCACTGTTGTGGCTGGGGTTGCTGCTGTGGCATGGGTTCGGTCCCTGGCCTGGGAACTTCTGCAGGCCAGGGGTGTGGCCAAACAAAACCAAAGGAATGGGAAAAAAATGAGAGGGAGCAAAGCGAATGAGAGGCGAGTCCCACAGAGAACACTCTTTCTGAGAAGCTGACCCATTTGGAGGGTTTCTTTGCTCTGATGTCTTCCCCACAGAGATTTAGGCAGAACCCAAAAGGAGTCTTCCCACTGCCGCGGATTTTCCCCACTGCCGCGGCCGGGAGCAGAGCAGTCCAACTTGCATGCGCTCATGCAGCTCGCATCTCTGAGGAATTTATGATGCCCAGGTCATGGGGGTCCTTGTGAGGATTCCGAGAAACAGTAAGTGTGGAGCGGACGGGCTGCCCCCTAGGAAGGGATCACCGGCATCTCAGCAACCATTATCATTCCAGCTACTCCTTGAGGAGAGGACAGACGGGTGAGGAAAAGGAGAAAAAAGAAGCGAGACGATTATCTTTTTTTTTTTCTCGGCCCACGTCTATGCATGCCGGGTCAGAAACAAACAGCCTGTTCTCATCTAAAAGGAAGAGCTGTGGCAGTTAAGTGACATAATTAGTGCAGAGCACCGAGCGGGCCCCCAGGTACATGCAAGCACATCGTAACCTGTTATCGCTGATGCAGGCCCTGCACCTGCACCTGCACCGAGCAGACACTTGACATAACCCTGGGGAAGGCGTGCGGGTGCTGTTTGCACACTCACTCCCCCATGCTCTTCCGGGCTCTGTAAATTGACTCTCAGCCCAGGGAATTGGGGCAACGGAATCAAACATTCACCATGCACAAAAAGCCCTCCTACATAAATATTTATTTGCCCTTCAAAATGTTTTTTTTCCGGCTGCCACCGGCTGAGAACCAAAGAAATGCTATATTTAAGCATCTGAGTTGACGGCTTCTAGAAAGCAGCCATAATGGGCCCCCAAATAGGTTTTTTTCCTGCCGAGCTTGAAGCTGAGAAAATTTTCCTTCAAAGGTGTCATTTCTGCTCCGGGGAAACAGGTGTCACTCCAGAGCCCAACAATTCACCGAAAATTGTCTTATTCTAGATGATCAAGCATATGAAGGAGGGAGGCTGGGAGGGGGTCAGGAGGCTTTGGCGATTGCTTTCCGAAAGGAGTTCGCCTCAGGCAGGGTCCTCAACCTCTTGGGCCCTAAAGGCTCATCCATAAACTAGAAAGAAGAAGCCTGCCTGGGCCAGGCTGGAAAGAGCAGATAACAGACACAAATAAGAGAAGCGACTCTGGCATGCAAGGTTCTCCGTAATTACTATTTTTTAGGCCATTAGTGGCTCTGTTCTGGCTGGGGTCTGGGGAGCAAAAACGTTAGGCAGCCCCTTGAGAGGAAAGGAAGGGTAAGGCTTTCTAGCACCTTCAAGATGCCTGTCTCCCAGTTTTAAGCTGGAAAGTTTGATCCCCAGAGGTGATCATCTTAGCAGCTAAGGGACATGCCACCTACCACGGTATGTCGCCTCTATTTGACAGATGAGCCAGGCGAGAGTTACAGGCAGGACACGACCTTGCCAAAGTCACGGGAAGCCAAGGTTCTCTGTCTTTAAAGCCTAAGAACTTGGGGAGTTCAAACCCACCCACACCAGTGGGGCCCGGTCAGGTCAGGCAGAAGGGGAAGAGGCTGCAGGTAAAGACATCGTTTGGTAAAATGCAAAGTCGGGCTTGCGTACAGGGCTCAGCGTCCCAGCCGATTGTTGTCATGAAACAATGTGGGCCAGGGTGGCCCCATTTTCTAATTTTCAAGCAAAATTAAGACTCTGGGCTCCTTGCTTCCTTCTTTCTTTCTCTTCCTTTCTCTCTTTCTTCATCTTTCCTTTCTTTCCTTCCTTCCTTCTCTCTCTCTCTTCACCCCTCTTCCTTTTGTTTTTTTCCTTTTTTGGCTGCACCTGCTTCAAACGGAAATTCCTGGACTAGGGGTTGGATCAGAGTTGCAGCTGCAGGCCTACACCACAGCCACAGCCACAGCCACAGCAAGGCCAGATCTGAGCTGGCAGCTAGCGGCACTTGCAGCAATGCTGGATTTTTACCCACTGAGCGAGGCCAGGGATTGAACCCACATCCTCATGGATCTAGGTTGGGCTCCTAACCCACAAAGGGAACTACCAGACTCTGGGTTTCTTAAGGTGATGACTTAAAAAAAAAAAAAAGCTCACGCACCTACGTGTCAGATCTGACCCCAGGTCCTCCCGGTTCCTGCCCCCTCCTCCGCCTCTGCCTCCAAAGACTTCAGAATGGCTCCGGGTGTTCAGGAGGAAGGCTGGCTCCCTAGCCACACGTCTCCAGCCACCTAGTGGGCACTCCCAGCCTTCTCCAAGGGTGGGGCCGTGCTCACCAGGTGTTTCCTCTTTAATTTTGACGTGCAGGTTTTTAACAAGAGCAATTTATAAGTTTGACATTGTCAGTGGTGGTCAGAATGGCTTCTCAGACTAATACAAAGGCTGCCAGAACCCATTAGCAAATCAATTGAGTAGTGTGGCATTTCTGAAAAGGAAATTATTTTCCTCTTTTTGCAGGTTAGACAGCATTGCTCCCTGGAGGCTCCTCCTGGAGGAACTCCTGGTGGCTGCTTTCTCTCGGTTGCAAATACTGATGGGTAGGACCAAACCCCTTCCTGCTCTCCCACCTTCCCACCCGCAGCCTCAAGGCTGTTTACTAGTTCAGGTAGAAGGAGTTTATTCAGCCCCTTCTTGGGGAGGTGGGGGCAGCTAGGCTCTGACAGATGGGAGATGCCTTTGCCCATGAGCTCAGAACCCGTGGCCCTGACTCCACTCCAGTAAAACACACACCAGTACTGACCATGTGGCCCGGTGAACTGGGGCATGCAAGGGACAAGCTTGGGAAAGGTCCCCATCGGACCAATTCCCCAACTTTTGTTGGGAAGGTTGGGAAGGACACCAAGCTTTGGGATATTGCTGGAGGGTTCATGCTAAGAGGCAATTTTTGAGACCGTGTGTGGAGACCAAACAGAGCACCAGGAAGGAAGAAATCGCTAATGAGGGGTCTGTTTAAATTTTGCTTTGAGACATGTCATGGAAGCTTCTCTCCTGCCCCTTTTATTCCCTTCCAATAAATCCCATGGGGGCGTCTCCACTCTTGGCTAAGGCATCAGGTTTCAGTCTGCCAAGTCTGGTCTTAAGTTGATCGAGAAGCAAGAGAGACCAGGCAACACACATTTGGGTTATCTCCACGCAAAAGAGCAGGGGCAGCAGTTTGCTGCTCTGGTGCCGCCCACACCAGGCAGCCACACCGTGAAGCCACACCACGCGCATGGGCATGAAGCCTGCCTGGCCCTGTGGCAAAATAGAAAGAGCACCTGTTTGGGGATCTGGAAGCCTGAGTTCTAATCCAGGCTCTTGCACTAACTTGCTTGTGACCTCATGCAGGTTAGGTCTGACCTTGGACATCGGTTTATCCATCCGTAAATGACGGAGTTGGCCTACATCCCGGAGAATCTAAAGTCTCTCTTAAGAACAACATCCTAGCTTCTGACCTGCGTTCAAAGCCAGGCGGAGCTCATCTGGGGAGAGAAAGGCTCTGAATGGGTTACCACGACAGCCGGACAAAGCCATGTAAGAAAGCCCCCCCACGCATATGAAAACCACCCTGGAGAGGCTGCTTTTCTACATTGTCTGCAACCTTGTCGGACGAGGTGTCTGTAAGTGGAAGAAAAAGCAAACAATTACGCTTGTTTCAACTATGAACGACAACTTGGCAGAGGCCCCACGCCCGCCTGTCTGGAGCAGGTGATCTCTCTGGAAAGGAACCTGAGATGAGGGGGCCCAGAACCCGTCCTAGTGATGTGGGCAGAGGGAATCGGAGCCTCGAGGCCACGGCTGCTTAGTTCTCCTGCAGCCCCCGGGGGCCCCAGCTCTGCCTTCCCAGTGCCTGAGAGTCAGCTTGGAGCTGCTTCTCCTCTGTTCAGCTCAGACACGGAGGACCCCAGCTGTGGCCTTCCAGCAAAAATGCAGTCAACTGGGAGTTCCCATTGTGGTTCAGCAGTAACGCACCCAACTAGTATCCATAGGATGCGGGTTCGATCCCTGGCCTTGTTCAGTGGATTAAGGATCTGGCGTTGCTGCCATGAGCTATGGTGTACGTCACAGATATGGCTCAGATCCAGTGTTGCCATGGCTGTGGTAGAGGCTGGCAGCTCCGATTCGACCCCTAGCCCAGGAACTTCCATATGCTGCAGGTGCGGCCCTAAAAAGGCAAAAAAATGCAGACGGCTGGCCTGAGGGAGGTAATAACAACAGGGAGCGCTGACGGAGCGCTCCATCTGTGCTTGGGATCATTCAATATGCTCGAACTCTCGCAACAGTCCTATTAAATCCCTGTTTTAGAGACAAGGGAGCTTAGGCACAGAGAGGTCAAGGAACTTGCCCGAGGTGACACATAGGTAGAAGGCAGAGCCAGGACTCAATCCCAGGCAGTCATACTCCCAAGCCCTTCATTTTAGCCACAGGTTATACTGTTTCCACGTGGCTGGTGGCCCCAGAGAGAGTCAGGGCTCTTGCATATTTTCTACACACTTGTTTAAGTGAGTGTCTTCGCTGCTGGATTAGCAACTCTAGGAGAGCAGGGCCATGTCTTACGTATCCAGCACTGTGCCTCTGGGTGCCCAGCAAGCACGTGGCATGCAGTAGATGTTAGTAAACCTCTGATTTACAAGGCAGACACAAAGAGGCATGTGAATAAAGTCCAGCAGGTCAGAGTGAAGGAGCAATGCCTCTTCCCCAGCACTGTAAGCTTTCCAAAGAGAAAAAGGTTAAGCACATTTGTTAAATGCCCACTCTATGCCAGATATGGCGTGAAATGGTTTACACATTTGCTTTCATAACAACCAAGGCTGTTACAACTTTATACTTTCTGACACATGGGGGAGATCGAGGCTCAGGGAGCTAAAGGAAATTGCCTCAAATCATACACATTTATTTTTACTTTTTAGGGCTGTACCTGAGGCATATGGAGGTTCCCAGGCTAGGGGTCAAATTGGAGCTGCAGCTGCCGGCTTATGCCACAGTGACAACAATGCAGGATCAGAGTGGCCTCTGTGATCTATGCCACAGCTCTCGGTAACACCAGATCCTTAACCCACTGAGAGAGGCCAGGGATCCAACCTGCACACTCATGGACACTATGATGGGCTCCTAACCTACTGAGCCACAATGGGAACTCCCAACTCGGGTTAAATGGCAGAGCTGAGATTCAAACTCGGCACTCTCTGACTCCAAAACAATCCCTGACCGTGTGTTATTACCACCATGAGTCTGAACTTAAACTCGGTCAAAGATACCTTCTTAGGTCTGGATGGTTTGGTTTGGGAGAAAATAAAGAATTACCACATAGTGTAATGTAAATAAACATAAACCTGAGTATCAGAAGTTGTGCATTTTAAGCCTGGCACTTAATTTAAGCAAGTTTTTGCCCTGTCTGGGACCACCTGTAAAACGAGGAGGCTTCAGCAAAGGATCAGTAAAGTGCCTTCCAGTTTTAGTGGTCTACGATTCAGTGGAAGAAACAGAGCACACAAGAGGGCCAGGAGATGCAGCACGGTCTTGGGAACCTGGGATCAGGTGTTCTCTCCCTGGTCCGAAGGATGTGATGATGAAGAGAACAGCAATGAGCAGGTAGGTATGACATCCTTAGCTTTTTTTCCCCCTAATTTCCCATTCTGCCGGAACCTTGTGAGAATTTAAAGCTCTTAAGTCGTTCAGACTCTCACTAGCTCAATGACGGAAACTGCAGGCTGCTTCTTCAGTGTCCCAGATAATGCTAAGATTTTAAGAGAGCACTGACAATACAAAGCCAGGTTATGACTCTTGGAAGGAAAATATGTGCACACCTAGCAAGGACGTATAGTCACAGAACCAGAGAATATTAAAGTCAGACCCCTAGAGCAGCAGGAGATATGAACTAGGAGCTCAAAGCGATATTTTGTTTGGCTCAAAGGGAACTTTTAATAATATAACACAGGCTAAACCCCCAAATATCCAGATTTTCTTAGGGGAAAAAAAGAAGATCTGAAAAGCAAGGGCCCGCTTTCCCACATGATAAATACTGGACAGAAGTTGAACTGGGTAAGAATCTTGTTATGATAGAAGGAAAGGAAAGCCCAAGACAAATATCTGAAAAGCCCAGAGGGCGATCAGAAGGCAAGGTTGGTTAGATTTTGAGCCCAGTAAGGCCATCAAGGATCCTACTTCTTTCTGCTTCTCCATTCTCCCTCTGAGATATTAGCTTCCCTGTAAGGCTGGCTTCCCTTATGGGGCCAAAACGGTGGTTATGGTTCTAGACTTCACAGTCGCTTTCTGTAGAGCTCAGAGGGAACCAGCATGCATGTGTCTCAGAATTTCCAGCAAAGACCCCTGAGCTTTGGGTTGACTGGGTCCCCTTGAACTAACACCTGTGGCTTTAGGAACACCATTCTGTAGGTTGCCTTAAACCTGGATGACCTGACTTAGTCATGATTACAAGGGGTACAGGGGTCTTCTGAGTAGTTTATATCAGTCAGTGGTGTAACACGTGGCTTGGGGTGGGTCCCATCCTGAGTACTTGGTTGTTACCCACTGGGGGAAGGAGAGGGTTGATGCTGGAAAAACAGCCTCACTATTCACCAGATCCTGCTGTCCCCCTTGCTGGGTACCTGCTCTCCAATTCAACGCTTTCCAACACTCCCCCTGCCTAACACCTGGCTCATTTTAGCCATACTTCCCAGGTATTAGACAATGAATTTAACTGAGGCCCTGTTCTCCCCAACTAAATGAAAGAACACGTAGGTGCCTAGAAACACACAAAAGGCAATGGCTGAGTTGGAATCATTTTATAGACGGGGAAGTTAAGGCCCACTGCACAGCTGCAGGTCAGGGAGGAGACTTAGCTCCAAGTGGCATGGCTGAGCCAGTGGGAGAGCCCAGGAAAGTTCACTGTCCACTTGGTGGCAAGCTGGCTGCAGAATGAAGCTGAATGACTCATTGTCAATCCCACTCCAAAGTTAACTTTCAGTCCACGTACAGATGGAAAGTGACAGAGGAGTCAAGTCAGTCCTGTTTTGATGAGCAGAGGCAGCCTTCAATATACACAGCCTTCTATACACCTGTTCTAGAGGTGAAAGTGAGTGCTTTTTTCTGCTGAGGACAGGGTTGGACCAACACAAGTTGGGTTTAAAGCTCCCACACTCGTTTGTAACAGTGTCCACCGCTCAGCAGTTTCAGGAGGTCCTGGTTGGAATGTGGATGCTTACTGAGCTGAACTGCATGAAAACCTATGAACACCACCTGATGGGTTGAGAGTGGAGTCAGCAAAATTACAAATTAACGTATCATGGAAAGAGGACAGTAAGTTTCTAGGATGCTAGGAGGTCAGGAAAGGTGGACGCAGGGACCCCCTCTGGAAGACGCTGGGCACCCTGGAGTGGAGGGGCACTGGGCCTGGTCGGGGGCGAACAATGAAATCGGAGAGGGGGAATCCCAAAGAAAAGGCGAAGAGGTCCTGGAGCTTTAAGAGTTTCCGGAAGTTAACCCACCTTTAAGCAAAAAGGGCACTGTAGTCAGGAAAGATGCTGGACTGAGACGGAGGGCAGGTAGTATGGCTTTTGGTAAGAATGTGTCCTAAGAACCAACAGTCTGGAGCTATAAAGATGGATAGTAATCTAAAGAGCCTTTGACCTTGAAAACATTCAGTTTCTCTCCTGTATAATGAGAGTCAATGGATCATCTATAGCATCTCCTTCCCCTTGGAAAATCTTCATTCCAGAAAGAACTGTCATCACTCTCCCCTTCTCTCCCCTCCCCCTTGCCCCTTTCACCGGTAAAATGCCCAGCCAGGGACCAGTGCATCTTTGATTGGGTAACAGCCCTGGGAGAGAGGAACCCCCTCTCAGGTAACAGACTACCATTACCGAAATGACTCAGGTGTCTACTGCAAGAGGAAACAGAGTGACCCCAAAGTTGCTCATCCATTTAAAAAAGTACTGCATTTCGTTTCAACCACATACCAGACGCCGTTTTAGAGCAAAGATGAACAAACAGAACAAAACAGAAATACCATCAACACAGAAACGACACACAGACCCGCGCTGTTTCTCACCCCGGGACTAATCCGGTGGGGTGGGCTGAGGAGGGAGCGCCAGGATTAATCCAAGGAATCAAAGCACACAAGTAAATACAAAACTAAGGTAGTCATACATGCTTTGAAAGAAAAACAGAGTGCTACGGGGGTTTAGAAAAGAGAAAATGAATGTAATTAGGAAGCTGGGTGCTTGAGCCGAAAGCAAAGCAAAGAGGTATCCAGAAACAGAGCTTTCCATGCAGAGGGAACAGCATGGGCAAAGGCCGCGGAGCAGGAGGAAGCAGGATCAGATGGGAGAATCCACAAGTTCAGCGATGTTGGAGAAAAGCGCAAGATAACTCCTGGAGAAAAACCAAAGACCTAAGTGTAAGGACGTTGGGAAAGTTTACCTTTATCTTAGAAGCCGTAGGGCACAATTTAAGGCATATGTGTGTGTGTGTGTGTGTGTGTGTGTGTGTGTGTGAGTGTGTACATATGAGAGACACGTGCACGGAGTCAGAGCTGTGCTTTGAAAAGACGGCTCTGGGGACTGCACGGAGCAGGGATGGAAAGGTCAGTGAGGTATGACGAGGTCACCATGCCCCGTGACTTTGCGGAGACCTCCGCTGCACAGAACGGCGGTGTTTCGGCATTTTTATTCAGCAGAATGATGGCTTCCGATGCTCTAGGATTCCTGGTGGTCCAGCTGCCCCACTTCTGCCCCCGCCAGGGATCTATGGCTAGTTTCGGTACCTACGGGGAATTTCAATACCCTCCCCCGCCCCAGGGTTCAGGGCCCGTCTCTAGCGGCTGGCCACACTGGAGACACGGCTTCCAGATGTCGAAAGTACCCCGCTCTCCAGACAGGACCAGATGGTGCAATTCTGCCTTGAAAATCAAACATACATATACACACACACAGGCACGCTCGCGCACGCGCATGCACACATACACCGGCACCCCGAATAACTGTCAGAAAACTTTCCCCTGGACAAGCGATGATTTATGGGAGGCTGCTCTATTTCCCGCCTTTCTCTTACTCTATTTTAGGAGCCTATAGCCAGACCATGTGTTTTTGCTTAGCTTGACACATTCCAAGCAAGCTTTCTGTTTTCCATGTACTGGGGAAAGGTCCTCCCTTATGAAGGAGAAGGAAATAAAGAAAAAAGAAGATTCAAGTCCCTCTGCCCCCACCTTCCCTGGGTGCCTAGAAGAGAGGCTGTTATTCACACACTGGGAGCCCCAGGGACCACCCACTCCCCACCCGTATCTGGGCAGCCTGAGCAACTCCTGACCAGATGCTGGGGTGCGCCCGCGGACACCCCGTGTTTCACAGGAACACCCCACTTCAGGCACGAAGAAAGCTGGAAGGGATGCAAGGTGGCCCCCAGGGGCCTGGCAGCTCCTCAGACTCACCGAGCACTTTCAGTCCTTTGAATGGCAGCCCTCCCTGCCCGCGATGCTCCCCTCCCAGAGCTGGTCCCTCCCCTCCATCTAGCCGCCTCCCCTCCCAGGCTGCCCTGTCCATTGGAAGTCCCCTGTGACTTTTAACCCAGCACCCTGTTTCTTTTATGGCAATGATCCCATGAGATAATTATTACATTTAGTTCCTCGTGTTTTCGCTTCTTTCTTTCATTTTGCTAGAGGTGGGCAAACGATGGCCCCTGGACCCAATCCCATTTACTGCCTGGTTTTGTAAATAAAATTATATTGGAACACAGTCACTGATGCTTTCTTCTTCCCAGACCGCCTAGGGCGGAGTTCACTACAGGGCAAAGGGCACAGCTGAGTTGTTGTGCCAAGGACCGTATGGCTTTCCAAGCCTAAAATATCCACTCTCTGGGCCATTATAGAATTTTGTGTTCGAGAGCAAACTCCATGAAGGCAGAGACTTTAAAAACCTTGCCTTTTTTTTTTTTTTTTTTAGCACTGCATCCCCAGTTTCTAGACCAGGTTATGGCCCATAATAGGTACTTGATATGTATTTGCTGAAAGCCCCTTGGAAATGCTAGTTGAGATGTGCTGAGAATCGGTGACAAGAGGATGCCCTGCATTTCTCAACCTCAGATTCTTTGTGGTGTCATTGCTTTGTTTAAAGCTTGTCTCATAACTGGTTTGGAGTTGAAAACCAGAAGATAACTTTTGTTCCAGCCACAGTGCCCTTAAAAAAGAACAAAAGCTAAAGTTTTAAGAGCGAGGGGGGAAAAAAAAGAACCACAACCCTCAAACCGGATTTTAAAAGAGCAACAAAGCCATAAATATTAACAATTCTGATTTATGAGGCCACTGAGGGTTGTCCCTCGTTACAATAGCGAGGCAGCCTCCAGCAGACTGGGGAAAAGCAAAAAAAAAAAAAAATTCATTAGCTTGGTTCTTGTCCAAGTGGGCAAAGACTTCCTGTTGATAAAAAGCGAACATTTGTGCAAACCTTAATCTAATAAAGCATTTGGGGAACACTTTTGCAGCACAACCAAGATTTTAAAAGTCACGCAGTCATGGGAAAATATTAGGAACAATTCCACTGGACCCAGTGATGGAATACTTTGAAAAGTATAATTTGATCAGAAACATCCAATGTGAGTTTACGTAAGGGAGAGTTTAATGCCTAGCCTGCTGGAAATAAGCTTCCTCGATAAATTAATACCATGCAAGATAAGAGAGGGGCAGATATTATTAACATGTACTTCCAGAAAGCCCGGGGCCCAGTTTCCTGTACTATTGGCCAAAAAGACCTCTGATTAGGAGACTACTGAATGCCTAGTGTCCCCAATGCACTCATTTCATTTTTCAAGCCGAACAACAGGCAAGAAGCCAGGTGAATGGAGTGAACTTTACTGTTTATAAATAAAGCAAAAGCTGAAATGTAAAACCATTCAGTTCAACACCGTCAGCCTTGGAGACTTCTGGTCACCTAATGGTACTCGTTTCAAATCTTTAGGCCCAAATGTAATGGAGGCAAAGATATAACATAAACTAGGAGGGACATGGAAGAAATAACAGTCCATCTGTGTTGTTAGGAGCTGAGCCACCTGGAGATCAGCAGAGAGGGACCTCTGTACCAGAAGGCATGTCTGCTCTTCGTCACCCGCACCACGAGGTCCAAGTCCTGACATCCAGTAGGGCCCGCAATGCGTTTCTAGCAGAGGAGGCTCTAAAGCGAGGTACCATTGGTGCCTCCCCACCCCAAACAGTGTGGAGATTATAACCAGGCTCAGAGCCAGGACCAGGACGAGGCTGGTGGAGGGACCAGGGCATTATTCAAGGAGGCTGCTCCTCCCCAGGTGCCCACCCCACATTTACGCCTCCCCGAGAGTGGCCACCTCCTTAAATGGAGGGCCCTGGGCACCATGCTTCTCCCACCCTGGCCCGGGCTCCTTACTTTTGTTTTTTTCTTTTTCTTTTTTTTTTTGGCTGCATCTGGGGCATGCAGAAGTTCCCGGGCCAGGGACTGAACCCAGGCCACAGCAGCGACCCCAGCCGCTGTGGTGACAACGAGAGATCCTTAATCCACTGCTCCGCGAGAGACCCCCCTCCTCGCCTTTTGTTCTCAGAACACCTGAGCCCCCCACCCCCATGGATCGCTCTCAAAGAAGAGAAATGGTGATTTCCTTCCTTTTGAGTTTCATTAAAGAGAAAATTCTTAAAACGATAAATACCTATTAGAGATAAAATGGTAAGAATAAAATTAAGACATAAGCTCATTCTCCCAACATTTTGGAGATAAGTAACACGCTAATTAGGTGTGAGAACTGGCTCACTTTAACAAGGAAAGATACCAACAACGCTTTTAGCAAAGCTAAAATGTGAAGATGAAGTTTGCAACCGTAATAGCTAAGAAGCAAACATTGCTGGGGCGTTTCTCTTTTTGACGCTCGGATGTGAACCTGAGTGAGCTATAAAATACTGGATTACTTTGTCCATTCTAGACAGTCCCAAGATACATAACTGTGACGTGCATCGCATTTTTTTTTTTTGGTCTTTTTGCCTTTTCTAGAGTTGCACTCGCTGCATACGGAGGTTCCCTGGATAGGGGTCGAATCGGAGTTACAGTTGCAGGCCACAGCCACAGTAATGCCAGGTCCTTAACCCTACTGCGACCTACACCACAGCTCACGGCAACGCCGGATCCTTAACACACTGAGCAAGGCCAGGGATCGAACCCGCAACCTCATGGTTCCTAGTCGATTCGTTAACCACTGAGCCACGATGGGAACTCCTGCATCGCATTCTGGTATCAGGTTAGTTCAGGAAAATACGACACATTCTGTCTACGCAAGTCGGATCCCGTGTGGCCTATCCCATGTTGGTCATCGCAAATGGGCTTAGTGCCAAGGCACTCTGTCACATCAGTGTTGCAAACTGATATGATACGGCCGCTCTGAGCACAGACAGGATTCCTCTCTGCCACTCAGCAGCCCTACCACCTAACAGTTCACTGGCTTCCTGAGGGCAAATCTTCCTCTTGTCTCTGAGTTGGTGGTTCTGGTTTCTAGGTAAATGGCTCAGCCATCCCAACTGGAGGGTCCTGTGATGTGTCTAACCCTCCCCAACAGTGAGCTCACTCCGCTCCCTCACTCTGTCTCCCTTTACCCTGTTTAGCTGGGGTCACAAGACCTGCCTTCTTCGTCTTCCTCTTTTTTTTTTTTGCATTTTAGGGCCACACCCGCAGCATATGGAAGTTCCCAGGCTAGGGGTCGAGTCGGAGTTGCAGCTGCTGGCCTGCGCCACAGCCACAGCCACGCCGGATCCCAGCTGCATGTGCGACCCACACGCAGCTCACGGCAACGCCGGATACTTAACCTGCTGAGCGAGGCCAGGGATCGAACTTGCATCCTCACGGATACTAGTCAGATCCGTTTCCTCTGCGCCACGACGGGAACTCCCCGGACCTGCCTTCCAAGTCACCCAGTGGGCGAGGTCTCAGACTGAGGATCTGAACAAGGGTAAATGAGCAAGAGCACGAGACTCCCTTCTCAGGCGGGTCAGAGCCTAGGTGCTCGTAAAGTGCAGAGGCGCCCCAAGGGAAGCTCTGTGGATTAGGAGGCACAATTCTGAATTTTATTACCTTCTGGGAACAAATAGGAAACATAAAAGCAAGAGTTTTGTGCCAGATGGAAGAACTAAACCCTCCGGTTATCTGATTAGCATGGGAGACATGTGTTTTGGACGCCAGACACTTGTAGGTCTCCCCAGGTGAGCCCTCCACCTCTTCTGGCCACAGATGCCAGACATTTACACGCCTGTTCGTCTCAATTGGGACCCAGATGAAGCACCGTCTTTAGCCTGGGAGAGACTCCGGAATTCGGTGCTTTTATTTTAAAGCCAGGGTGATTCTGAGAAGAGGAAGACAACACTTGGGGACCCTGCTTGGAAGCATCAGGAAGTAGGCGACAGGCAGGGGATGGAAGGATGTTTCCGCCTCCTGGACCACCGTGAGCCCGCTCCTTTTCCAAGCGTCAGATCTGATGACAGAAGCCGTTCTCTGGATTCTACCTATTAAACCCAACAGGGAGACAACCTCCCAGTCACTGCCATCGCCCCGACTTTAAGTGCATTTGTTTACATGTCTGATTTCCCCAAATCCACCTCTAGCGGCTCCAAATATCCCCCCTGCTTAAACTTGTTCTGCCTGAAGAGTGCTGTCGGGGGCTCCAAGAGGCGTTGGGTTGTGGTGTTCTTGCAAGACTCTCAAATTTTAACAGCACCGACTCTTTTTTTTTTTTTAAATGATGATAGTCTGTGAAAGTGAGGATGGGGAGAAACAGATGCTCGCACCCACTTCTGGAAGGAATATAAACTGGTAATGCCTTTCACAATTGGCCAATTTGGCAGTCTAGCTCCAAAGTTCTTCATGTGTGCATAACCTTTTATTTAGAGAGTCTGCTTGGGAGGAAAGAGGCTGACAAAGGCACCAAAAATGATCTGTACTCGGCCGTTCACTGGAGCACTGTTGATGATGTCAAAAAAAACAAAAAACAAAAAAAACCCCGGAAACAACCTAAATGTCCCAGCTTTAGGAGCTGGCTGTCAGGGACCCTCCACGACCATGGAAGACCAACAGCCACTTAAAAGGAGGATATTATTTATAAACTTAGACGAGTGTTCCGTGTATATTTTTAAGTGCAAAGGGAGGTTTCCAAGGAGTATACAGAGTGTAATCTAATGTGTGTGTGTGTGCACGTGTGTGTGCGCGTGTGCGTATGGGAGAGAGAGGCAGGGAGAAGGCCTGGGCGGAAACAGCCTCTAAATATTAACAGTGATCGTGTGTAAACTATTTTTATTTTTTTGGCTTCTCTGCAATTTTTCTACAAAAAGCATATAACCCTTGTGCAATAACTAAGACATCCCTGCACTCCTCTGGCACCCCTATCTCAAACCTTCCAGGGTTTTTTCGTGACCTCGGTTCACCTGTCTCTCTGCCGAGGGATTTGATGTGGTCAGCCTTCCTCTGCAGGAGGAACAGCGCTCCGGTTTCCCACTTTGCTTCCTCCCGCGGCCAAGCTGGTGGAAAAGACGGGGTCTGCACCCTCAGACCCTCTCCCTCCTCCCATGAGCTTCCCAAGCTGGCATCCGGATCCTCCTCCCCAGCCTTGCTCACCTGCTCTGGCAGGGGTTCAAATTCCTTCCTCACTGCACTCCCTGAGCCTCGGAAAAGAGAGTAGGTTTTTCAGAGTACTTGCCACCCTCCTCCATGGACATAAAGAATTATTTCTCTCTCCTCCCCACCCTGTTAGATATGGCATTCTTTCCCTCACAGCCTGTCTCCTCCTCTGCTTGCCCAGGTCAGCACAGCCGGGGTTGCAGCTCATCATCGTCGTTATCATCAGCTCTCCCACCCTCCGCTTCCCCCCAAGCCCTTGCTCCACCGTGACTCCTCTTGTGTCTCCCTGCACAACCTGTAAATCTTCTCTGCTTCTCCTGTAACCCTGGAATTTCAAACTCTTCTCGTTCCAAATACGGCTGGGATGGGAGCTCCGGCCTCCACACTTGGAGAGCAGCAGGATCCCATCCTTGTCATCACCCTGGCAGACACCAGCCTTCACTGCCAGCGTTGTCAGCAGCATCCTTGGGAACTCCGGAAGGTATCTTTGGACTTGGCTGTGCTGGGTGCATTGATTGCAAAGGAAATTTTTCTGCAGACCCAGCTGTCTGCTCTTTTGAAGCACTTGTCTTCAAGAAGCAGAAAAATCTCACTGGGGAGATAGGACATAACCCTCAACTTGCTCACCTACAGCAATGCAGCTCGCACCTCACTGTCGACCCAACATGCCTTCCTAAAGCTAGACAACTTCTCTGTTTACCAAATCGATCTCTTGCTTCACAGTGTCTTGGCTCCATATATCTGAAGGTCTTTGCCCTACAGACCATGGTCTCTTACATGAAACTCAGGAAATGCAGAGGCTTTGACTCAGCCAGCCTTAGGTTTGTCTTAGCTCTGACTCTTTCTAGCTGTGTGACCTTGAGCAAGTCATTCTACCTCTCTGATCTTCCTCTGTAAAATGAGGACAACAATGTCTACTGTGTGCTGATGTTTTCAGAAGCCAGAGATACCCTAGATGGAGCCTATAATTGGGGCTTTGCTTTCCTGGTCTAAAGAGCTTTTACTGAGAAAAAAAGCCAGAGCCCATTTTCCTTTCAAGAGACATCGAACTTGAAATAATAATAATAATCATTAATCATTGGGATGCAGAGTCATTTTCATCTTAACCAGAGGGGAAAACAAAGTCATATGAGAAATAAAATGAAAGAACTGTTGTTGCGGTTTTGTGTTTTGGTTTATCTTACAGCCCCCACCCCACCCCTTAGCTGATTCTTCTGTTTTCTTTTTCAACAGACACAGTGGAAGCAGTTAAATGAGCTCAGCCTGAATGCAGATGAGCAGGGAGTCAGTTTTAGGTTGTGATGAATAAATTATACAGAGGGTTTGGGCTTTAATTTTCTCCTCGGTTGTACCTCAAGCTGCACCACCGACTGCCCAGGCGCCAGTGTTTAACTGGACAAAAATAGACACAGCTAACCTGTGTCATCAGCGGCTGCAGGCGGGTGTGCTGTTGGCTTCCATGTCACCTCCAGCGGCGGGGCTTTGTCAGTTTGCTTTGATCTCCTCCTGTTCAGGGACACGGCAGCGGGAAGAGAACCCCCTCCCACTCCAGGTCATCCTGAGCACAGAGGTCCAGCTCTCGTCCAGAAAAGCAGCTGATATGGCCGCCCTGCTCCATCTGGCCGATACACTCAAACACATCGAGATGGTTTTCTGACACGTTCGGAGTTGACAGCTTGATAAATGGGAAGGAGACTCCCTGAATTGCACTGTGACAGGTGCGGTTTCCATGACTTGCTCTCCTTTCCCCGTAGTGGCCCCAGCTCCTGGCAGCGAGGAAGGGCATGCTTAGCTCAGGTTCTTTACCGTCCTCGGAACGCATTTCTCATCATGATGGAAGATTAGTTAACACCCTAATTCTTCCTCGCCATCCTTCCCTTTAAAAATAAGAACCCCTCCCACCAAAAAAAAACCCTTCCCCAAAACAAAAGCAAACTCTTCTGAATGGAACTGTATAAGAAAACCCAGAAACAGAATCGTTACAGACGATTCTGTAGGAAGTGTTACAAGTTACACTTCCTACAGTTGTTCCAGCAGGTTAGAGCACTTTTTGTGCATTATCTCAAATCCACTCTTTCACTCTCATCTGTTATTTTCTTTCTTTTTTTATTTTTTTGCTTTTTAGGGCCACACCCGCAGTACATGGAGGTTCCCAGGCTGGGGGTCCAATTGGAGCTATAGCCGCCAGCCTTCACCGCAGCCACAGCAACACGGGATCTGAGCGTCTGCAACCCACACCCACAGCTCACGGCAACGCAGGATTGTTAACCCACTGAGCAAGGCCAGGGATCAAACCCACAACTTCATGGTTCCTAGTCAGATTCATTAACCTCTGCGCCACGACGGGAACTCCTCATCTGTTATTTTCCATGCAGTTTTTTATTCCCACTCCTAAGCTAGAAGCGCCCTTTCCTTATAATAATTAAAAGCCGACTGTCACCACTTCCTGGTTACGTGACCTTGGGAAGTTATATCATCTCTCTGGGCCTCAGGCTCCTCATCTGCAAAAGGAGGAATCATTTCCTCAGCAAGTATTTATCGAATCCTTATTTTGTGCCAGGCATTTTCCAGGCATCACGTCTGTGCCAGCGAATCATAGCCAAATAAGCCCCTCACATGTAAAGGGCTTGTGTGCTGGTGGATCATCACAGGAGCCACCTCCTTTATTTATTCACCCAGCAATTACTGAACATCTTCTATGGGCCAGACACCACCCAAGATGCTGAGGAGTCAACAATTAAAAAGGCAAGTTTCCTGCTCGCATGGAACGTATGCCTGTATAGAAATCGGGTGGGGATGGACTGAGATACATCGAGGCAAGATGCTCAGTCTGCACTGGCCCATTGCAAGTGTTCACTTGTGTGGTGACCCTTCATCACTGCCACGTGCCAGTCACCTGCGATCACAGAGCAGTCTGCCCCCATCATGGGCACAGGGCTCTCTGGCGAGCCATATCTGCCTCAGACACCGGGTGGCTGGGTGATTCTAGCCTGAGAGGATGAGCGGGCCACCGAGTGAGGCCAGGGATCGAACCTGTGTTCTCATGGATACTAGTTGGATTCGTTTCTGCTGTACCACAATGGGAACTCCAGAAGTGGATTTTAGTTTTAATAAAAAGTGTTCAATAAATACCTGTGGAAATGAATGCACAGGAAAGGGGTTCAGATGCTCACAGCAAGTAAGCAGAAAACCAGGGCATCCCGGAGCCCTCTGCTCCCTAGAAACGTCTGTTCTGAAGCTCTTCTTTGCCCTGCGGGGTACCTCCGGAGAGACCCCTTCCACCTTCTCCTCCACCCTCCCTCTCCCAAGCATCTTCCCAGGACAAGCTGTCCCAGATTCCAGGACCATCTCAACCAATGAAAGAACCGAAGCTCCACCCTCCCGGATGTCTCCTTAGGGATACAGTGCACAAATATGACTACATCTGAACCAATTGCCCCCAAAATGCAGATTAAGATCAAGGCTACATAGGAAATAATCACAGCGAAGGGGGCAGAAAGTATTGGGAGTAGGTCATATTAGATGGGCTTCCGGGATATCCAGAGAGACTTCTGGTGACCCTTAAGCTGAGATCCGAAGTACGAGAAGGATCCCGTTTTGAGAAGACTGCAAAGGGCATTCCTGGCAGCGGAAACCCAGCGGATTGGCAGAAAGGTGAGCAAAAGGCAGAGACTCGTCTAGGCTGAGTCTGGGCTGGGAAGGAGGAGGCCAGGCACACATGACCTTGAGGGACCAGAGGAGGACTTTGATTCCACCTGGGCTGCTGGATGGACTGAAGGGGGGGCAAAGTGTGTGTGTAAGGGGCAACGGTTGGAAATCAGCATGTGTAGAATGACTCCTAGGTTTCTGGCTGCAGCCACTGGGTGGATCACGGTGGACCCTTTTCCCAAGTCAGCTTTAGAGAGATATTGGTCAAGACGCCCTCGATCTTAGGCTGGGATCTCAGTTTTCCCACTTGTGAAGTGAGTACCTTCTGAAAAGGAACATCACCTCTCCGAGCCTCGGTTTCCTTACTTGTAAAAGTGGCGTGATAACATCTGGCTTCAGGGACGCTGAGGGACTGAGCGAGAGGACCTCTGCGAGGCATCGGGGGCAGGAGGTACTCACAACGAGGTTCCCTGACTGCTGGCGTCCTTCTCTTTTCCGTGGCTGTCCGCTGTAGATCGTACCTGAGCCCGCCTGCTCCCGCCCAGGGTGCATGTCCGCTGGGTGTGAGCAGCATGCGACATCTCACCCACACTTGGGGGCAGCTGTTGTCACTCTATTCTCTCCTCCCCTCGGCGGGGTCAAACGCATTCCTTCTCAAGTCCATCCCTCCCCCCCGAGCTGTGCTGCAAATAACCCCCACATGGAGTTTTAAGTGTCTTCTCCTCTCTAGGTGTAATTTCCTGATAAAGGCAGAAATTAAGAAGTGTTTGGCTGAGCTGAAATGCTGGCAGTGACTGGGGCATATTTTCCTTAGATGACCTCTGAAATTCTTTCCCACTTAAGGATGCTAAGCTCCAGCAGAGCACAGATTCTGGGGATTGTCTCTGTGGAGCCCAAGGAATGAAGGGACACAGACAGGTTTCTTCTGTCCTGTTTCTGTGTCTGCTATGAATATAACCACAGTTTTCTAACTCTCCGTTTCCAACTCACGGTCTGAGGCAAAATCATCTAGAAAAAATTTTTTTCCTGTTCTTCATTGAAAATTTATGTATGTATGTGTGCACGTATGTCTTTGTAGGGCTCCACCTGTAGCTTATGGAAGTTCCTAAGCTAGGAGTCGAATCGGAGCTGTAGCTGCCAGCCTATACCACAGCCATAGCAACTTGAGATCTGAGCCACATTTGTGACCTATGCTGCAGCTCACTGGCAACTCTGGATACTTAACCCACTGAGCAAGGCCAGGGATCGAACCCGCGTCCTCATGGATACTAGTCAGGTTCGTTACCACTGAGCCGCAATGGTGACTTCTGAAAAATCTGAAACAGCATTATGGAGTCATAATTTGTATACCTTACAATTCACCCATTTAAAGTGTGCAATTCAATAATTTTTTTAGCATATTCACAAACATGTGCAACCATCACTATCGCCAGCTTATAGTTTCATAACTTTGATAAGAAATCCTCTACCCTTCAGCTTTCACCGCATGCCCACGTCTCCATCCTACCCCAAGCCCTAAGCAGCCACAAATCTACGTATTTTTCCTACACATTTCACCATCCTATATTTTCATATGAATTGAACGATACAGCACACACTATTTAATGACTGGCTTCTCTCACTTAGCATAGCATTTTCAAGGTTCATTCATGTGGCCACATGTATCGGTGTATGGCTACACTATATTTCATTTATCCACATGTCCTTTATGGGCATCTGGATGGATTCCACTTTTTTGGCTATTAGGAATAATGCTGCTATAAATAGTTGCATAGAAGGCTTTGTATGGCCATGTGTTTTCATTTCTCTTTAGAAATAATTTTTTTTTTTTTTGCTTTTTTAGGGTCTCACCCAAGGCATATGGAAGTTCCCAGGCTAGGGGTTGAATAGGAGCTACAGCTGCCAGCCTACACCACAGCCATATCAACTCGGGATCTGAGCCTCATCTGCAACCTACACCACAGCTCATGGAAATGCCAGATCCTTAACTCACTGAGCCAGCCCAGGGATCGAACCCGCATCCTCACAGATACTAGTCGGATTCGTTTCTGCTGCACCACAATGGAAACTCCGAGAAAGAACTTTAAAAACTTCTCTTTGATTAAATTTTCCCACTGACAGGGTAGTAATAACCATTATCATAGCAAAGAATACATACGGCATCATTAGTTGGTGTCTGGAACTGTGCTAAGTGTAATTAATTGCCTCATTGAATCCTCTTATGACTGGCTCGAGATGGTACTTTTTTTATCCCTGGTTTACAGATAAGGAACCTGAGGCTTACAGAATCTAAATAATATAAGAGGAAAGAGAAACTCCTAGATATCAACTAGGTTTGTTTCTCTTCTTAGGAGAACCAGACATGAAAGACAGAGACTGATTCTGAAAAACTTTTCTTCCAAAGGGTCACATCCCCTGTGACACTAAGACAACCCACTCCTCAATTTTAGGCTCATTCTTCCAAAAAAGAAAATACATGCATCTTTAATAGTTTGCATCCAAAGCTACCTGCATGTTCCGCAATGACCCTAATACAGAAAAATATTGCTGCAAAGACTACAGAGATAAACATATGCGTCAAATGGATACAGACCTTAGGCTTGTCCCATAAGCCTGATAAAATTACAGTCCTCGTGATCTAGTTTCTACATAGAGTTATATGTAAAGAAGCAATTGGGCAACCACAGATGGTTAAGAGGGCATTCTAATATTTATCTGCATCTCTAAAATTACACTTTGCGGGAGAAAGCTCTTTCAGACACCCTTTCTGCCGATCCCCATGACATTCCCAAGCATCCCCATGGAGGTTCCATACAGCCTTACTCACCAACATGTGCCATCCCTCAGTCAATCTCACCATGTTATTGCCTCTCAGGTCCTGTCTCTCTAACTAGTCTCCAGATTTTCCATCATAAGAACCCAGGAACGAGGTTGTCAAGACAGGGTTTCCTTTGGAAAGTAGGGGCTGGGAGGCAGCAGAGAACGACGGAAGAGAGAAAAGGAAGACGGGAAGAGAATACATTTTATCCTTAAAATGTATTCATTTTCTTTCTTTTTTCCCCTCTTTCCTCCCCTCTTTCTTTCTTTCTCTCTTTCTTTCTCTTTCTTTCTTTCTCTCTCTTTCTTTCTTTCTTTCTTTCTTTCTTCCTCTCTCCTTCCTTTCTCTCTCTCTCTCTCTCTCTCTCTCTCTCTCTCTCTCTCTCTCTCATCTTTTTAGGACTTTACCTGCGGCATATGGAGGTTCCCAGGCTAGGGGTCGAATTGGAGCTGTAGCTGCCCGCCTACACCACAGCCACAGCAATGCGGGATCCGAGCCGCATCTGCAACCTACCCCATAGCTCACAGCAAAGCCGGACCCTTAACCCACTGAACAAGGCCAGGGATTGAACCTGCATCCTCATGGAATGAAGTCAGATTTGTTTCCGCTGAGTCATGACAGGAACTCCATCATTTTCCACTTTATTTTTTCATTAGTGAAAGTGGGAAAATTCTGACTTGTTCAAGGTCAACATCTGACTGCTAGGTTATCAGGAAAGGGAAGTAGATCTATCAAGTGAACTACACACACGAATGGCAGGATAGGAAAATGAATCATTTACCTAGTTTTGACTAGAATGCAAATGGCTGACATTACCCGGAGAGCTGATCTTATCTTCATTATCGGCAGTTTGCAAATTCTCCCACTTGTGAAAATTTATTTGTAACTCCCCAAATCAATACTCACTGCGCTTTTGAGGTCACTTAGGGACATGTGCAGAGAGGAAAAATTTTTGAGTTGCCCTATGTTTTGGTTCCCAGATCAGGTCAAACAAGGCCCTGCTCTGGCTTCCTGTCTCAGGTCTCACGCAGAAGCCTGGGGCTGAAGAGTCTGGGGGCAAGAACCGCCCTCTTGGGTCAGGTGGATGGGGTTTAATCCCAACTTCGGCATGTGTTTAGGGGGGCGGCCTCAGGCAATCTCTTGAATACTTCTGAACCTTGTGTCTTCCTTTCATAAAATAGAGAAAACAGAATCTAGCAGCATTAACTGTTTCTAGGAATTAGGATGATGATTTATGTGAGGTGTGCATGCATGTATGTGTGTGTGCGTGCGTGTGTATTGCATACATATTTTCTGCAGGGGCAACGATTCAGTATTGACGAATTCTGCGTTCGAGGTGACTTTATAGACAAGAACTATGGTGAATAGTGAGAACTGACTAACTACTGGTTTCTAGCCCTGGGGAGAGTTGGGTGGTGGGAAGGAAACTACACCCATTCCTGGAAACTAGCAGAAAGCCGGGTATTCTCCTTAGGGCTCATTTGCCCAGGACTCATAAACTCAGCTTTTTGTCTGTGTCTCTATAAACATCACAAAATCCTAGACCTGGGAGACCTCAGACTTTAAAGATCATCTGTCCCTTTTCTTTCTTGTTTTCTTACTGTGGACCCTTCACTTAAAGGAAATCTGAAATGAAGCCCTTAGTATATAAATCAGATAAAAGTAGAGCTGTATCCTTGCAAGCAAGGACCCAGGGGAACCTGGCGTCTTGGCAGCTAGGAATTTCTTCACTTTCTTTCTCCCTACCCTGCTCCTGAAGGGCACCTGGGCCACGTGCAGCGAACCCCAAGAATGCGAAGACCACCGATTTAGCCCAACAGCCTCACAGTGTGCTTAGGTAAATTCAGACTCCATGAGGCAAATTCCCCAAAAGTGTAAATTTTCAGTCCTAAATAGCAAGGCCCCCGAATTCTGTAAGACGGCACAGTCCGTCCAAAGTTATCTCCCTAAGGTACTAAATAGTCACCCAGAACTTGCCTCTAATTTATCTCCTGCATCCCCAACACACACACAGCATCTAGGATGTAGTAAGGAAGGACTTTTTTTTTTCTTTTTGGGTCCGCACCTGCAGCATATGTCAGCTCCTGGGCTAGGGGTGGAATCAGAGTTGTGGCTGCTGGCCTACACCACTACCCTGCAGCTTGTGGCAATGTCAGAGCCTTAACCCACTGAGTGAGGCCAGAGTTTGAACCTGCATCTTCAGGAACCTGTTAAACCACACTGGGAACTCTGCAAGGGTTTTTCATGGACATCACAAATATTAGGTGATTTCAATCCTAAAGTGGATACGGTCAACACTTTCTATATAAATGCTGGCCATTTGTAATCCAATTCAACAATACCAAGGGGGAAAGCTTGGATTTCCAGTTCACAAGGCTGTCATGAAAAATCCAGATAATTATAAAACCATAATTATAAAAGTCTCCCATTCTCCTCTTGTTTGGAACACTTTATACATTAAAAAAAGAATCTGTACTCTATCTATTTATTCACCTACTATCCTATCTGAATGTTTTCACTGAATTTGCTATAAAGTTTGGAAAATTTCTATCCAGAGAGGTCAGGTGTCTTGTTCAAGGTCATACAACTAGTTTGTACTGGAACTAGACCCAGTCTGAGGTCTTCTGCTTCTTGGTTCTTTGCCTTCTCCATTCCTGATCTTACTTACTGAAGTCACACGAGTAAGCATATCTGACTTATGAGACAGAACTACATGGCTCAGCAAAAAGAGGAAAAATCCTTTGCTGACCCCGTCACCTTTCCAGTTCAGACTTGGCCACAGCAACTCCAGGGGAGGCCAGATCCCAAAAGGACACAGAAATTTAAAAAAGTAAGTTCCCCTTTGGCTTTTGAGTTCTGAAGGGACCATGCTCTAGAGATTTATGAGCTCTTTAAGGGATTTTCAAGGGTACACAGTTGAGGGTACAGCTGACTTGAGAAGCAAAGGCTTGTGTTCGATGGACCGTATTGTGTTTCCCACCCGAAACGGTTTCACGTCAAGAGCCTGCTGGGCTCTGGAATCCTCTGGAGAGAAGCGGAAAGGTGGCTCTTTAAAACTGGCCGCACAGAATGTGCACATCTCTGTCCTTAGGGAGGGCCGTCACCCACATCTCCACTCTGTCCCGGGCCCTTTGCCTGAGACACTAAGGCAAGCCAAGCTCCCTTCCACCAAGGACTCCAGCTGCTCCACTCCCAGGGGTCTGGTCCAGTTGCCACAGAGGGTTCAGGAAACCCCCAGAGGAGGAAGCTCGGGCCTCTTACCTGCTGACACACCTCTAGTCTCCCCTTCAAAGACCCGGGGAAAATGTGGCCGTGTCCCTTCTAGAAATCCTGCTCATTTTCTGAGACGTCCTTCTGGGCCTTGAGGGGCTGGTCTTGGGAAGGACCGTCCTTTTTCCCAGGGCTGGCCACCCATCCCCAGGGCGTCCTCACACCCTGGTGCTGTGGTTAGGCAGAAAAATCACTCTAGGTGTTCCCTTCCTGGCTCAGCAGCTAGCGAATCCAGCTAGGATCCATGCGGATGCGGGTTCGATCCCTGCCCTCGCTCAGTGGGTTATAAGGATCCAGCATTGCCATGAGCTGTGGTGAGGCCACAGACGCAGCCTGGATCCTGCGTTGCTGTGGCTGTGGTGTAGGCCGGTGGCTGCAGCTCTGATTTGACCCCTAGCCTGGGAATCTCCAGGCTGCAGGAGCAGCCCTAAAGAAAAAAAAAAAAAAGAGCTAAATCACTCTAAGGGACAAACAGACCCTACACTGAGCAGAAATGCAGGTACACATAGGAAGGGACTTGTTGAACAAAGGACTTCTTCATACTTGGCAGATGACACTCAGCCAGCCCCTCAGCCCACGCAGCGGGAGGAGGAAGAGCACAGAAATGGGTGCAAGACTCACCCTGCTCCCTGGGGAAGCCCTGAGTCCACCCAGTCACTCCAGGGTTGTGGGGGGGGCAGGGGCCAAGAATGGGCTCTTCTCAGGCAGTTCTGGTTCTGAAGTCCTCCTTCTGCTAAAATGGAACAGTTTAGGGATCATCTGGCCGATCCGACAGGAGACACCCTGTCACGTACCACGTCACCCCAGCCAGGAAACCTGAATTCTTCTCCTCCATTATGAGCATCACACCCACCTCCGCCGCCAGGTTCACAGACACGGGCGCACCCAGCATCTGTATAGGAAGCAGACGGCCGTGAAGGCGGTGGAGATGGAGGGATGTAGAAAAGTGAATTTTAAGCATCTCTGTTCTTAAAAGACTCAGCCACCTTTCTCTGCAAGGCTCCAGTTCTTGCATTCTTCCCTGGGTTCTCTCCTTGGTTTCCCTTCTCTTGAAAGAGTCCTCTGGAAAAAACTGTTCTTCCCCCTTCATTCCCATTTTATTAGACGATCTAACTTGGCCAAATGCCCATCTGCAAGGGGAAGTGCTGCTTTGGTAAGGTGTCCAGACCTACTGGCGTGTCCCCTCCTTGGTGTCCATTCATTCTCACTGCCACAGGCAGAAGGCAACAAGACCACGTCGACTGAAAAAAACAGTCACAGCCTAAAAGTTGAGAGACAAGTTTTATCTGGGGCAAAGTGACTAGAGCCGGGGAGGCAGCATTTCAGAGAGCTCTGACATACCACTCCCAAGAGGTGGGGGCGTCAGTAGGTGTGACTTCGGTGAAGGGGGTAGGTCCATGCTGCCACGCGCACATTTTACAGAAGGTCGCTGCTAGTCACCTTCTCCGTCTGGGGGAAGACGGCACCGTGAAGGATTTTAGTGCTTTTTCTAGATACAAGGAGATGGAGGAACTGGGCTCATAAAATCTTCTGAAAACACCTAACTGCCTGAAGACCCGTTCTGCCTGTTTTCCCAGAGCACAGGGTGCCTCACCCCTGGTCTCCACCCTGAGCTGGTTTCAGGGGGTGTGGAGGGTCGGCAGCTGCAGGGGCTCCCGGTTCAGTCCTTGCAGAGGCAGGTGGCAAGTGCCAGTCTCCGGTTCACAACAGAGATGAAATTCTACAGCTGCATCTACTTCCTCAAGAGCCAAAGCATCCAGGTTTAATTTTCAGGTGAACGGCAATACACAGCTCTCTATAAACCACCAACTTCAGCCTTGCCCTGGCCCAGGAACCTCACGACTACCACGCTGAACACCATGGGTACCAGGTGCCAGCTATGATTCTAAGTGACCGTCATATACTGTCTTGTCTGCCTTCAGGGCCTTACCAGGCAGATGCCATCATTCTCTCGCTTAACGGGGAGGGCAACCGAGCCTCAGAGAGACTACGTACCTGGCCCAAGGTTGTAGCACTGAGGATTATCCCCAGGACGTGTCTTCTTGACTCCTCCACGGTGCTCTTTAACTACAGGACACCGATCCACCTGTCCCTTACGTGGCCGCAGAACCAAACTTCCTAGGGAATCAAGGACCCAGGTAATAACTGGGGCCCTGAATGCTATGCACACCACTGCCTCGTCGTTGCTAGAGAGCCTTTTTGCAACCTCCAAAAAACGTGGCATTCCACACTAACCCATCATTTGACACATCTGCAATAAATGAAAAACTAAACACACAGCTGAGGATATAATTCAGCTAACCCCACTCCCAAATGAGGCGGATTCCAGATCGAAAGCAGATTTTCATATTTACTGTATGTGGCAGCTGGAGGAATTAAATGAATCATCTGTCTATCTCCAGCGCCTCGTTCCTCCTGTGCTGTATGTATCTTTCCCTGGGGTTGTCGGTTTTCCCATTCCAGGAAGACAGATCAGTATAGTTTCAATTATTAATTCCATGTTTGGATCACAGTAACACCAGTTCCAGTTCAGTGACCTGCAGTTCCTATTGATTTAAGTGATGAATTAGCTACACCGCCATGTATTATTAACTTTATTTTGTCTCTTATTCCTTCCGCATTCATGCATCAAAATAATAAAGCACCATTCACAAGCTAAAAGGACCCGTTTCCCTTCTCACATTTCCCAGAGGGGCGAAGCCAAGGCACACCAGGGAGGTAATTACGCAGAGCTGGGGGTGGGGGTGGATATTTATGTTGCCTGTGCATGATGTGAGTCTGGGGGAAGGTGTGGGACAAGGATCTTGAGTGGTGGCAGGGATCTGAACGGGGCGCAGAGGGGCCCAGGAGGGACGTTAATGAAGATGAGTGAAGACTGGAAACCTTGGAGGTTCAAAGGAGGTAAAGTAACCTCACGTCCAAAGGTCAAGTTTTAGGCATCTGTGCTGACGCAGGAGGATGGGAGTGGGTGTGGGGATGGCAGGACCGTGAAGGGAAGGAGGCAAGAGACGAGCGCGTCAAGGCTCTCGCAGAGCTGCGCACTGTCCAGGCAAGACCTACCCAGCAAGGTCAGACCCGCGGGAGCCAGGGCGCCATGCATGCCTGGCTGACATCGGCTGGCTTTGGCTGCCTCCATCTCCTTCAGAGAATGGCACACCCACCTATTCCTGGCTGAGGAACCGCCTTTTCCTGTATACAGCCTGGTAGGACCATTCATTCCCCGGCCAAATGCATGGCCCAAGCTGGGCCAATAAGATTCTCCGTCCATGGCATTTGAATTACGGGCAAAGGGACCCCAAACCTGAATGTAGCTGACATCCATTCACGAGCACCGGTGCCTCGATACAGCTGTCCTGCAACCACTGCTCCTAAGACCCTCTGAAGATGATCAGTGCCTGTCTTCCTAAGCCCGGCTTTTTGCTTTGAAGCTGCCACTCCCCAAAGCGTTCCAAACACTCCCCTTTGAATGCACTCGATGTGCTTGTGTTTTGTTGCTTTCAACCAGAAAACTCTGGCTCAGTGGCCGAAGGACTTGGGTTTATCCGGCTTGTCACTGGGCCTGAGAGATGGAAAGAGGAAGATGCTGGAGGCCTGGTGGTCTAGGCCCCTCCCACAATCAAGCAACCCTCTCACAGAAGGGCAGCGGGAAAGCTGAAAACATTCCTCTGTTCCGGCTCTCATTCACACGGAAACCACCCTCCCAGCATCCAGCCTCTGGGATTCCTCTTGGGGCGACTCCCCAAGTCAGAGGCGCTGGAGAGACACGCCGCCTGGCCATCCCTCCCGAAGGGGAGCCCTCGGTGCGGGCTGCCTGCAGTCAAGCACCCGCCTCTGAGTCGATCCCAGGGAGGAAGGACAGACACCCCAAGGCCGCCCAACTTGAATGGGAAGCGGAGGCTGCTGAACGCGGGGACGTTTCCACGTGCAGACCATCGGAGCATCACCTGGGTCTCCTTGTCGACTCTATTCCGCCGCCCAGAGACGGTGAGAGGAAGCCTCACCTTGGGCTGCTCCCATCCTGTGACTCACAGCTCCCTGGGTACCAAACGGATGTCACGATTGTTTCACGGGAGTTCCCAAGTGCCACCCTTCATTCATCTGATTCAGACCCAAGAGCCGCTGGCCTTCCCTTCCCTCCTTTTCTTCTTCCTCCCCGTCCTCCCCCATCTGAAGAGCACCGACCATGCTCCAGGTCACGTCCGATCTTGCCAGGCAGCCCAGCCCCTCACCAGAACTAGGGACTGGCCTAGCCATGCCAGAGGCCCACGTTCTTCCTCTCCCCCAACTTCCCCAAATAAGGAGAGAGGGGATCAGAAAACCGCTGTGATTAGATTATGGGGAAGAGTGGGTCAAAGATTAAAAATCCGCTGCCTCTCATTATTAAGAGAGGGATGACAGATTCAGACCAGAGCACAAAAGAAAATACATTATTTCAAAACAGGATATGAAACCCAGTCCCGGGCGATTCGTCTCTGTTAAGTAAATTTACTATCTAATCTTTTAACTGTCTCCTGAAATTGCGGGTCCAAGACCCCCTCTCCCCTGTGTTGGAAGCTCAACCTCGGGCGGGGGCTGTCATTTGCGTCGCGCTCCATCAGCACGTTAATGGAACTGGGACTCCTCTCAAAGGGGGGGCGGCGGAAGGGGGAGCTGGGAGCGAAACACACCCCCTAATAAAGACAGGATGCCTGAGCAGGGGCCGGGAGGACAGGGCACGCTGCCCTGGCTGTGCTCTCCGTGCCAGGCCCATCAACCAGGAGACTCTTGTTCAGTGTCACTGGACTCATTCCGGGGAAACGAGACCCCGCCCCTTTCCGCTCAGCCCCCAGGGGCCCCCCGTGCCAAGGAGTCCCATGCTCCCGGATTGTTCTCGAACCAGACCAATCTTCAAAGCTTGGATTTGCAAGCCAAATACCACAGGCCTGTGTGGGGGCCCGGAGAGGACAAGATGTGTGCCTGGGGGCCAGACGAGATCCCGGCACCATCCAAGCAACGAGGAGACAAAGAGAAAACGGGACACGCAGAAAACCAGGGTCTGTTTCTCAGTATCTCTCTTGGCTTGGGCGCCGCCATCAACACAGAGCATAAGAATCAGAGAGGTGGGCGCTCAGGCCCCAGGCGATGCCCTGCCTCCTCTATTTACCAAAAGGAAATCTCTCTCTCTCTCTTTTTTTTTCCTCTAGGCTTCGCTACTTTCTCAGGGTCTGTTTAGTCTAAAAGACTGAACGACTGCACAGAGAAAAGTTCTCTCCAAGAATGAGTTTTCCAGAAAAAGCTCTTCAGACAAGGCTGGTATGTTCAGCGCTCCCCGCAGCCCAGAGGATGGCGCATGTGTTTAGCAGGCGGGGGCTGGCGCAGAGCTGGATTCCCCGAAGGCTTCCTGAGGTGCTCTGTTTGTGTGATTTATCCCTTCTGGAAAAGCCAAACACACAGAGCGCCTGCTGCAAAGGAAGGGCAGGCCTGGGCCGCGGGCTCTCAAGCAAAGCTAAGCGCACACTGTTCACCGTCCCCCACCCCCCACCCCCGCCCGGGGCCCCTGGATGTGAACCTTTGTAGGTTTCAACCAAAACAGATCAAAGGGAGGTGTCCCTTGTTTTGTCGCGGATCACAAGGGTATCATTCCTCCCACTCTCCCTCTGTCTGTCTGTCTGTCTGTCTCTTCCCACTCGGAACCCCGGAAGAGAGAGAGCTGGGCAGAAAAGGGACATCCCTCTGCTCCTGGGATGTCAGAGCCTGACCTCATCCTCTTGTTCATCGAGGAGGCAAAACCGCAAAACCGCACGACTCCCAGCCCCCTCACTTCCAGAGAACTGAGAGTCCTCAGAAGAGTGCAAACTCTTTTCACTGCGGCACCCTTTATTTACAGGAGAGTTGATTCACACTGTAGAAGAGCTCAGACCAGTCCCGCCTGCCTTGGCGATTCCAGCCGCCACACTCTCTCTGTCTGGCATAAACTGTCGTAGCGAGCGAGGCCCGGGTGTGAGGCTTGCGTGGAAGCTGATGGGATGGCAGATGGAATTAAAAAAAAAAAAGGTGTGCTCGCTCAGACATCTGGGGTGGGGTTGGGGTGAGGGGTTGCTTCCTAGGAACTTCCTAGAGCTTCGAACTCATGATTTTTAGCTGAGCTTCAAGACAGTCCTGTGAAGTCAACACTTTTGCTTTCCTCCCTCTGTTATCTGGAGGAGACTGAAGCTCAGAGAGTGTCCATCCTTAACAAAGGTCACCAGCTTGTAAGCAGCAGAGCGAGGGTTAGGGCCATGGCCTGTCTCCACAGTCCAAGGTCTTATCTCTCCATGTGGACTTAAACAGTATGATAAGGCTTCGGGAAGGCCCCAGAATTTTCCTTCCCCTTTGATCCAATGCTTACAAGCCGAGGGATATCACTTAAGAAAATATGCCTTTGTCTGCCTGAAGGCTGACAGAGATATATTTACAAGGGTGTTCAGTGACACTATTGAGAATGGCAGAAATCGGGGAGAAAAATACGGTATTGGTTAAATAGAGTATTTATCATACCACTCCAACAGAATATGACGTAGTCATTAAATCGCTGGGCTAGAAGACTACTTCATGATATGGTCATGTTTACGATGTAATGGCAAGTAAAAAAATGAATGCACGACCAAATGACCAACCAGAAAGCAATGGATAAATCCATTCTGGTGGAGCCATGCAATGGACCACTACGACGCTATGGAAAAGAATGACTGAGTTCTAGACAAGTACTGACCTAACAGGATTTCCGATTTTTGCTCATTTGAACTCCCGCTCCAAAGCATTTTATCTTTAAAATAAGAAAACAAAGCATTGAAAATCAGTTTCAGCAAGCGTGGGCAGGGGCACTGCTTTTAGAAACTGTCTCAGTTTCGGATTTTGTCCTTAAAGGCTGCTTTTGTTTAGGATCAGGCACGGGATCTGACCCGCACATTGGCCGGCTCAGCTGTGTGTCCTGGGAACACTGCGGGGGGTGGCGGGGTGCTCACAGGTCAGAGCTTGATACACGGGGAGGTGGGGGTGGGGTCTGAACGGAGAGAGGGTGGGAGAGGCGGAGGGCTGTGATGAGGCTGGGAGGCTGCAGGGAAGGGGGCGGGAGGGCCGCTCTCCTCCAGAACAGCCAGAGCAGGGGCGGGGGCTCCCCACGCAGACCCTCCCTCACCGCCATCAAAATACAGTAAAACAAGTAAAGCCTCAGGTGGCAGGGCCGGCAGCCGAGAGCAGGCCTAATCATCTGGCCCAGTTCCCAGCCAACACTCCCCGACTTTAATTATTGCAGATCGAGATGAACGGGACGCCCGGCACCCCGGGCGCTGCTGCCGCGCCCCCCCCCCTTTACTATAATAACCATAAGACTTAATTTCTTCTTCGATCAATAACTCTATGCTTGAAATCTAAAGATAGATCATCTGCTCTGACTTTCCTCTGATAAATGGTTTGAATCAATGTCGGGCGCATTATTCCTAGAGCCCTGGATTAGCGTTCCGAAGGCATCTGCTTTCCCAAGACGCTACCACGACCCCCGATATTTCAGGGCACTGAAGGTTGGAGCCAAGACGGGCGGGCGTCCGATAAACTCCCGGGTGATCACTGCCAGTCCACCAACTGTTGATTACTGGCCTCTGAAGACATAAACACAAGAGCTGAGAGCGAGGTATCTAGGAACTTCCATAACCGTCAGACACTGTCCCATTCACCCCTGTACACAGCCCTTTCCCCAACCAGCATGTGCAGTGTGGGGATTATTTCCCCTTTTTCTACTTATGTGTACTCTCGTTACATTTTTTTCCAAATGCCATTCTGTGCCTGTGTAATCATTATATCCTTGGGCGTGTCTTCATTTCATTTTTCTATGAGGTCATTTTCATCATATTTTACAAATGCATTGGTCTACAGGTTGGAAATTTATTTTATTTTTTTAAAGAAACAAATCTGTCTCCACAGATAGTTTGGAGATATGGGCTCAGTCCCCCTAGTTTATTTATTCAGTTATTTAGTTGAATTTTTAAAATTAAAATATAGTCGATTTGCAATGTTCTGTCAATTTCTGCTTTAGAGCAAAGTGACCCAGGCATACGTATATGTACATTCCCTTTCTTTTTTCTTTTCCTTTTTTTAGGGCCACACCCGTGGCAGGCTAGGAGTCGAATCACAGCTGCAGCTGCTGGCCTATACCATAGCCAAAGCAACCCCAGATCTGAGCCACGTCCGCGACCTACACCACAGTTCCTGGCAATGCCGGATCCTTAACCTACTGAGGCCAGGGACTGAACCCATGTCCTCATGGATACTAGTCCGATTCATTACCACTGAGCCACAACGGGAACTCTCTTCATTCCCTTTCTTACATTATTTTCCATCATGGTCTGTACCAAGAGACTGGATAGAGTTCCCTCTCTTAGCTTTTTCTATTAATGGAGATAATCAAGAGTTTAACAGAGCTGGCATCTGGGGTACAGCTTCGTCTCTAATAGAACGCCGGCTGGGTGGCGCTTCCAAGGAGCTTCAGGGCCTTCTAAAAATCTCTTTGGACTAGGCTTATTGGAGGTCAGTGGACAGAATTCTGGAGCGTAATCTCCTTGTTTCGTGCTGAGGTTATGAATATCCCTTTGCAGACACAGTCATGACCCCTGCTGCACTCCGCCTCCTTTCAATGTCACTTAAACTTTCTGGTTTGTATAGTTACACTCAGCAATATTACATTAAACATTTAAAAAAATTTTTTTTGTCTTTTTAGGGCCACACATGAGGCAAATGGAAGTTCCCAGGTTAGGGGTCAAATCGAAGCCGTAGCTGCCAGCCATAGCAAGGTGGGATCCGAGCGGCATCTGAGACCTATTCCACAGTTCACGGCAATGCCAGATCCTTAACCCACTGAGTGAGGCCAGGGATCAAACCCGCAGGCTCATGGATACTAGCCACAATGGAACTCTAGCAGCATTAAAAACACCTCTGCTATGGGAAAACGTATATAAAGATGGGGGAGGGGAGGAGAAGATACTGCCCGCAGCTCTGACCTCCTCTGCCCGCCTCTTTCGACTTCCTTGCTCGGTGGGTTCCTTTGAGAAAGGACAATCATGCATCTGCAGCCTCGCTGTCAAAGCCACGGAATAATCCAAACTGCAAGGCGAGAAGTGTCACACTGCTGTCCTGTAGACCGGGGTGAATTGATGTCCCGGTCTTGGGCGACATTTCCATCCGCGTTTGAGATGGATTTGAACGTCAAAATGCTAAGTCCGACGTCCGGATATCCACTGGTTCCAGAACACTTGGCGATCAAAACATCGCTGCCTATGCCGTAAAATGCTCCTCGCTTTGTAGAGATCTCAAGAGCCTTATCCCCCAGGTAAACTCCCCAAGATTACCTAAAGCCAGGGATTTCTCTGTCCGGGGCCAATTTATCTTTTCACATAAATCAATGGCGGGCCAGCACTAAGGTTTTCTCTGCCTAAGCCTGCAATCCCTTCCCTTAGGATGGGAGCAAATATCTTCTTCATCAGAAACATTGCAGATCCTAAGTGGGGCTTTGATGTTGTCCTGTTTCTTGGAGGCTAAAAATGCTTTGGGGGAGGGGCACGGGCCCGCAGGGAAAGGCAGAGGCCGGAGGAGGGCTCCCCGCTCCTCTGGGAGCCTCTCAGCTGCGGGCCCCGAGGGCCATCTCCTAACATCTCTGTGCCTGAGGTTCGTCACCTGCCTAGTGGGGAACCTGAGTCCTAGAGTTACTGTAGCAATTAAATTACGAAGTACTTGGAGCAGAGATTGCCCCCCACCCCCGCTAAATATTATCCGCAATAACCATCTACTTCTTTAAGAGGGTCTAAGCTGTTTCTGAAAGGCGTTCTGAGGTGCATCGGGCAGAACAGAGAAATCAAAAACAATTATTCCTTTTTCAAAAGAACCCAAATCCCCAAATTTGATTCTTGGGTTGAAACAACAGGAGGGGCTTTATCACCACAGTGAAAGGAGACCAAGGAAGAAAGGAAAAGGAAAGAAGGAGAGAGTAATGGAGAATTCGATAGGGGAGTTCCCGCTGTGACGCAGTGGAAATGAATCTGACTAGTAACCATGAGGTTGAGGGTTCGATCCCTAGCCTTGCTCAGTGGGTTAAGGATCTGGCATTGCCATGAACTGTGGTGTAGGTTGCAGACACGGCTCGAATCTGGCGTCGCTGTGGCTGTGGCGTAGGCCGGCAGCTGTAGCTCCGATTTGACCCCTAGCCTGGGAACTTCCATATGCGGAGGGTGGGGCCCTAAAAAGCAAAAAAAAAAAAAAAAAAAAAAAAAAATGTGATAGGAAAAATAAAGACTAAAGGGAGGGCGAACATTGCACAATGCACTTGGGACAAACCAGAACATCAGTTGACTTTGAAACTGAGGGCCATAAAATTACAAATAATAATCGCAGGACTTTACCCAGTCTCAAGGGAGGTGGGAAAGAGACAGAGACCAAGAGACTCTCAAATGCTGGTGAGCACGAGACAGGAAAGAACTTGGTGCGGGGACTGGCTGGGCTGTCAGGGCCTCCTGCACAGCTCCTCAGACCACATGGCCCTCTTCCACGAGGGAACGGGTTATTCATCTGAACTCCCTAAATGAGAACCAGCGACTGCCTCGGAATTGCCCAAACTCAGTTAAGTCACCTGGCACGTTCCCGCCAACTCTCCCTCAGCTGGTTTTGTCTTTCCACCCCCGATGGCCTCTGATCATCGTGAAGTCAGGGCGGCCCCCTTGCCAAAGGCCAAGCGCAGGAGAAAGCTCTTCGCAGCCCCGGGAGCTGGCCAGGTGTGACTGCACGGGGCCTGGGGACCGCCTGCTGGGACCATGTCAGGGCAGCTGTGAAGACCTTTTGCCTGTCCTGCTTTTCCAAGAGGAGTGGCCCCTTGGCTGATGTTTTCCACTCCATCATGGACTACTTCCAGAATTCCCAGCAAAGTTATTAGAAGATAAGGCTGATTTTCAGTGACGTGTCGATAAGATGTGAGTGACAGGAGAAATTCACACCTAACAGAAGAACACGGCGAACCTCAGAAGACTTAGCAATCCAGGGGGCTTGTCAAACAGGCAGCTTGCTGGTCTCCCCACCCTATTCCCCATTCTGAATCACGAGGTCCACGACGGGGCCAGTTCTGCACCTTCGAGCCTCTAGATGATTCTGATAATAAACTTTAAGAAACAGTGATCCACAAACATCACAGACAGAAGAGAAATACTAAGAGGAAAGCACTAACAGGTGAATGGATTAAAATGTGGTGCATATAGACAATGGAATATTACTCAGCCATAAAAAAACAGAATAATGCCATTTGCAGCAACATGGATGCAACTAGAGATGATCATACGAAGTGAAGTCGGTCAGGAAGAGAAGGACAAATACCATATGATATGACTTACATGTGGAATCTAAAATATGGCACAAAGGAACCTATTTACAAAACAGAAACAGACTCACGGTCATGGAGAACAGACTTGTGTTCGCCAAGAGGGAGGGTGGAGGGAGTGGGAGGAACTGGGAGTCTGGGGTTGTTAGCTGCGGACTTACATTTACAGCGAATGAGTGATGAGGTCATACTGTACAGCACAGGGAACTACGTCCAGTCTCCTGGGATAGTTCATGATGCAAAGAATATTAAAAGAAAAAAGAACTGCATATAGATGTATGACTGAGTCACTTTGCCGTAGAGCAGAAATTGGTACAAGACTGTAAATCAACTACACCTTAATTAAAAGAATAAATTCAAAAAAGAAACCATAAATGAGTCATTTTAAATTTTCAGGTCATTTCATAGAATGACCGTGACCTTCAAGTGCCTTCCCTACGAGATGAGATTTCCTTAAAGGCAGAAAATTTTCAGTGTTGCACCTGCAGCCCCAGGCCTGCGCTCTGCAGGGAGGAGTTCAAGTCCTGTATGGGAAACTCAGCTGTAGCCCGAGTTCACTGGCACACTTTCAACAGCCAGCTCTGGAGTCACAGCCCAGTTCCCTGGAGAGCCGCCGTCTGAGCCAGGACTAGATCATCCTGGCCCCCAAGGTTACTCTGCCAGGTCTCAGGAAGTAGGGCTCTCAGTCTTCAGCTTTCGCTTTGGCTTCAGCAAACTCTGTTTTGCTGTCATCAGAACAAAGTAGCAATGTGGATTCTACAGAGGGTATCTGTGTCCCAAACTGAACGGCAAGACAGTGGGTGGGGCGGATCTGTTGGATGTTTTCTCTCCCCAGCATTTCTCTTCCTGTTTTTTTTTTTTTTTTAATTGCCACATCCCCCGTTTCTGCCTGCAAGAGCCCGTCTTCCCCACATTCTGGTTCCTGCAGGGGGGTGGGCAGAGCACTGGCCCTGTCCCATGGCACAGCTGGAACCAGTGGGTGTGTTTGCAGGAATTCTGGCGCAAAGGCAAAGGCAGGTGTTAGTCTCTCTCTCAACTTGAACCTGAGGGATGTGAGGTCTGGAACTGCGGTGGTGGCCATCGTACCACCACAAGGGGCGTGCCTGTCTGCAAGTGGAGCCCACGGAGAGAGAATGAGGGGACAGAGACAGAGACAGACAGACTGGGAGAAGTGATGGTACATGAACCTCGGATTAAATCACCCCATGAGGTGTCCGACTCCTGGGCTTTTCAGAGCTATGAGGCAATCAGCTTCCTTTTTTTTTTTTTTTTAAAGTAAAATTGAGCTGGCTTTTCCCAAAACTTTATAATTGAAAGACACCTAATCATTATAGAAAGGCTTATTTATTTATTTATTTTTTGTCTTTTGTCCTTTTGGAGTCACAACCGCGTCTACACCACAGTTCACAGCAACACTGGATCCTTAACCCACTGAGTGAGGCCAGGGATCAAACCCGCAACCTCACAGTCCCTAGTCAGATTTGTTACCCACTGAGCCACGACGGGAACTCCCTATAGAAAGGCTTTTAAAACGAGCTGTCCAGCCTCACAAACGCTCCTTCCACATACTTCGTACAAGATGCCGACACCGAGTCTTCCCCTTACAGCATCTGGGTTTGCTTTAGGAAATCAGAAATCGTCCTAGAACTCCGTGCGTTCACACCTCTTCTTACATCTTCTTCTCACAACTTCCCCTCCTACCACGCTGGACGGAGGCTATTTAGATAAACTCACGAGGCAGAGCGACCGTGGTGACGCCCATGTAATAGATGAGGCAGCCGAGGGGCGAGTGGACTTGCCTGAGGTCCATGGACCCGTGACGGAGGCACCCCGCTGCGTTTCCCGGGGTTGTGGATAAGGGCTCCTGAATGCTTGGGCAGTGGGGTCCTTCCCTTTGAGGCTTTGCTCCCCCTCCCCCCCGCCCCCCGCAGGACAAAGGCGGCTCTCGGCACACACACACCGGTAGCCGGAGGGACGGCTGTCTCAAGTCTCAGCGCCCTGGCCCATCTCCTGCACAAACCCTCCTTTATCACATGACCTTGACTCTTCCAGACATGCGTAAGCATCACCCTCTGTGTCCAGGCCAGTTCTGTCTTCCTCCACCAGCAAACAGGTTGAGGTTTGGCACAGACTTTGTGTCAGAAGGACCTGAGTTCAAATTGTGACTTTCATTTATTATTCAGACTACTTGGGTAAGGGACAAACCTTGCTAGGGCTTTGTTTCCTCACCTATAAAGTGGGGTCTTAAGACAGATCTCAGGGCTTTTGCAAATGAATGAGAGATATATATAAGACCCTTAGGATAGGTCTGACTAACAAGAGTAAACAGTGCTGCTAGAAGCTAATATTTATTGAGCACGGACTCTGTGAGCACATCATTTCATGGCCACTAAGTTATAGCTTGTTTTGTTTATCTGATTCCTACCTTTCAAAGGCTGCTTCAGATGCCACCTTCCCCCTGTCATCTTTAATCCCGACAGCTCTAGCCTCCCTGGCTTCTGCTACCTTTACCTTTGACGTCGGAGCCACTGTGACTTGCACTGCTTCTCTAGGTCCATCAAGTGGGCTTCTCCCATATGTTCAAGATGTCCTATTTCTCCCACCCAGACTACGTGCCATCCCGTATTTCCGTTCACGCTAATCTGACCTCCAGTACCGCCAAGGGGTCAAGGCCATGAGCTGTTGGGCCAAGCTACCCTGGTTTTAAACTCTACCTTTTTGTTTTGTCACTTTAAACTGATAACCTCTCAGTCTCTATGTCCCCATCTGTAAAATGCTGATAATGATATACTCAGCTCTCAGGGCTGCTGGGAACAGTCTAGGAGATATTGCCTGCAAAGTGCTAAGCATCTTTGTTTCTCCTGTGCACACACCAAGTTCTCCCCCCGTTAATCTAGTTACTGTCTTAGCGGCACAGCACTTAACTGGCTACCTCATACTGGGTGGGAGCTAAAGTGATTTTAACCCAGAGGCATTTCCTTCCCTGTGGTTGCCGCACTAGCCCGCATTACCCCTTCCGGCCACAAGGTGGCAGCCTATACATTACAGAGAAAGCTCTTCTTGGAAGAGGGAGAGGATGAAGTGATTCCTTATGGAAACTCTAGAGAGGATTTTTCTTTTTCCTTTTTGGTGGCGGAGGAGGCTGGGGTGGACTGAAAATCCTCACAAGCTTCTGCTCCCATTTTCTGTGAGTTTAATATTGGTTCACTGCAGCTTAAAGTGGCACAGCGAACAGACAAACTGGAAGGTGTCACCTTTTGAGGAATGCGGTCAGCACCCCCACCCCATTCCCTTTGCGGCGCCACCAGAAGGCCTGCTGCGCTTAGAGATCCCAGCTAACCTGGGCTCCCCCATCCCACATCTATTTTAAGGTGTCAGGGAGGCTGATGTAGGGCACCCTAAGTGCGGCTGGGTCACTGTTTTTCCCAGAACTTTCATGGTTCTAAAACAGAAAATCTCATGTTCTGGAAAGTGCTTGTTTCCAGGCAAACTGGGACGGCTGGTCACTCCAGGGCCTCTCTCGGCCCCACTGCTTCTCTAACTCCGCCGCCTGGTTTTGCTTTCTTTCTCAACGACACGAGTCTACAATTTGCGAAAGTCCTAGAATTCTGTAGTTGTATCTTTTTTGTTTTTTGTCTTTTTGCCTTTTCTAGGACCCCACTCGCGGCATATGGAGGTTCCCAGGCTAGAGGTCTAATCCAATCGGAGCTGTAGCCGCCGGCCTACACCACAGCCACAGCCGCATCTGCGACCTACTCCACAGCTCACGGCAATGCCAGATCCTTAACCCACTGAGCAAGGCCAGGGATCGAACCCGCAACCTCATGGTTCCTAGTCGGATTCGTTAACCACTGAGCCAAGACGGGAACTCCATGTAGTTGTATCCTGGGTAAGGATCACAAGCAACATTCAGCTTCTCGAGAATGAAGGGGATGAAGTGGGCTTGCCCAGGTCCCATGACTTAACTGGCAAGGAAGGATCCAGAACCTTGGGTCTCCTCCATAGCTCTTTCCACAGATTTCCTGTCCCCTTGGAGCCACAGGATACAGAAGGAGGGGTGTCTGGCTTCCTGGGTGCTCTCTCAGAATAGCTTCTAGAAAATAGCAACCCGGGGCCAGTGGTGCCCAGGGAGAGTGGAAGCTCTAACCTAAAGCCCGCTTCACCCAGGTGCTCACGGGGGTACTTAACGTGCTCCTCAACATGCAAACATTTTATAAGAGGGTAAAGAGTGGGATTTAAGCGTAACCTGGATGGCAGACGTTCACGGATCTCGTTTTGGGAGGCTGGAGGGGGATTAACTAGGAGATGCCACCCGGGGCCAGCAGGGCACGCATTGAGCCGCAAAAGCCTTCCTGGATTTTGCCTCCAGAGAAAAGAATGCACCAGCTTTCTCCTGGAATCTATGTGGCAGCCCCCGTCCCCACCGTGCCAGCCCTTTGCCTTCCTTGCTCACTACAGAAAGTCACGTTTTCTGGATTTATTTTCACGAACAAATCCTGCTGGAGCAGAGTGCCGCTCTCTCCACGTTATCGGACATTTACATCTCCCTAGCCTCAGCCCTGGCACAAAATTGATTTCCCTCAGAGACACACCACCGCACTCCAGTTTTTTATTAGAAAGCTCAACCTAATGCCGGAAGCTTTGCAAAACAGGGTAGAAAGAATGCTTCTCTTACAAAGCCAAGATCAGGCCAATCCGTTCATGATTGAATATGGTAAGCAGGCATCTTTAAGAGAAGATCATTTGTGGGTATTTTTTTTTTTTTTGGCGAAAAATTCACACAAAATAAAATTCTGATTAGTAACAAAAACTTTCAGAAACTGGTGTTCCAAAACAAAGTTTGCAGGGAATGATAACATCTTCACCAGAAAGGACCAAACCGAAACAATTCTTCTGCAAAACAGAGGGTGACTTGTAAACTCGGGGTTAGCTACATGAAAGGAATCTGTTAAGGACATGGTGCAGAGGCGTCCAGCCAATCTCCTATGGGATCTGTCACACTTGCTGAGGGCCAGTGAAAAGGAGGGCACAGCCAGGGGAAGGCCGTGGGGACAAGGCACAGCCAACCTCTCGGCATGGAATATAATTCTAAAAGTTCCACGGTGAGCTAGGAGAACCCTACAAGAGCAAGGGCTATCAGAGTCATAACCAAGCTCCAGAAGAAGGCAGACACCAACTAAGGCAAAGCGCCGGGCAGAGGACCTGGAAAAGCCAGAGGTACTCACTGCCCCCAGTTCGCCACGGAAATGGGAGGGTTGGAATGAATGGGCGAAGGAGGAGATGATGGGCTGAGTGATCTGCGTTTCACTCCAGGAATGCCAGACATCCGTGGAGGGACCCTGAACAAGCTATTCATCTGTCCAGGCTTCAATGTCCTGTTCCTGGAAGTGACGGGGTCCAGCTGAATGTTCTCTGAGGTTCCTTTGTTCTCTATGAGTCCCGTGAACAAACAGGAGGCTGGCACACAACAGTCAAGAGGTGAAACCCAGGAGACAAGAAAATGCAGACCTATTCCCTAAGAATCCCAGGGTCGCCTCTTCCCATGTATGTGGCTTCAGAACAGGGTCTAGAGCTTCTTCGATTCTCAGACCACACCTCAGACCCTGAGCGCCTTCCCCTGGCGATGGGGAGGGGATGGGCTTGCCCGGGGCACTGACCACAGTCCCGGGAAGCAGAGATGTGTGTCTGTCGCCTGCCCCGCGGAGCTACGGTCTCATGAGCATCTCAGTCAAAAGAACCTCCCCGTCCACAGTCTCTTCTTTCACCCCACTGCCCTGCACCCATCAACAAAAGAGCGAGCGAAAGGGGGCTAGAGGAGGGTGGGGCGGGGCGAGAAACTCCAGTCTGGCTCCAGAACAGTCAAAGAAAGCCTGTGTCTGCATACTAGCCATGTGGGTTTTGTTTTGCCTTGGATGATTCCGGGTCTGTAGAAAACCCTGTCTCCTCTGCTTCCCTTCCCAGCTAGCCTTCATCTCTCCCCATATCTTCCACCATCACCTGGCAGCCTTAAGAACATTATCTCTCTTACCCCCTTTTTTTCCTTTGTTTTTTAGAGCTGCACCTGCAACATATGGAGGTTCCCAGGCTAGGGTTCAAATTGGAGCTTCAGCTGCTTGCCTACGCCATAGCCACAGCAACTCAGGACCACAGCAACTCTACTCTTCGGTGACCTACACCGAAGCTAGCAGCAACAGCGGATCTTTGACCCACTGAGCAAGGCCAGGGATCAAACCCGCATCCTCTTGGATATTAATCGGGTTCTTAACCTGCTGAGCCCCAGCAGGAACTCCATCTGATGAGAATCAACAAGTTGAAAACAAAGATGCCCCTGCCCTTGGCAAGAGTCTGAACAGCATGGCCCCAAAAGGGGGGTCCAGGGGACCTGGGGACAGGGTCGCTCTCGGGTGGACCAGGGCTTTTGCCATCAGCTGAGCACTGGTTCAGTCTGCAGAACAGACTCTGAGGGGGCTTTAGGAAAACCAAGACTTAAGTGCCCCTTGGAGAACGCTAGACGCGCGAGCCAGCACTAGTAAGGGGACCTGTCCTTTATTAATTGCTAATAAGTGCCAAGCCCTGTGCTCAATGCCCATCTGCATAATCTTCTTTCATTTGCCACCACTGCCTCATGAGATGGGGCATTATCACCTTTATTCTGCAGATGGGGACAGTGAATCTCAGAGAGGTCAAGGAATTTATCAAAAATCACACAGCCGGAGTTCCTGTCGTGGCATAGTGGAAACGAATCTGACTAGGAACCATGAGGTTGCAGGTTCGATCCCTGGCCTTGCTCAGTGGGTTAAGGATCTGGTGTTACTCTGAGCTGTGGTGCAGGTTGCAGACGCTGCTAGGATCCTGTGTTGCTGTGGCTGTGGCGAAGGCTGGCGGCTACAGCTCTGATTAGACCCCTAGCCTGAGAATCTCCATATGCCGCAGGTGTGGCCCTAGAAAAAAAAAAATCACAGAGCCAACAATGGGCCCAGCCTTTATTGGAACCTGGATCTTTTTTTCCTTGCAAACCATGGGCGTTTTACAAAACACCTTATTAAAGTGCTCGCTTCCCAACCAGAGTCTCAAGTGAACCAGTGAAGGTGGATATTTATGTGGGTGGTTACTATGTGCAAGGAACGGAAGTGAGTTTTCTCATTCTTCCAAGATACTTATAAAGTGGGCATATTCATATCCCCATTTCAGAGCAGAAGAAACTGAGGCTCAGGGCATTCAAAAGGAAGACGTGGTAGGGCTAGGATTTGAACTACTCCACAGCACATGCATGCCCTGGCCCTGCCACCTGCCTGGCGGCGAAGGGAGCAGGTGGACCCAGCAGATCCCCTGGTGCCAAGGCTGGGTCACGGGCATCGCAAACCAAGGCCGTCCACCTTGGCTCTTTGTTCCAGCAGCAAACCTGGAGCTGGGTCGGGGAAATGCCGTGCCACCGTGGTCTGTCCGGAGAACAAGGAAAAGCTTGCCTTTCTCTCCCGATTGCGCCTGGGACTGGATGAGATCTTTCTAGTCTTTGTAGCAGGCAGATGTTTACAAGAGCCTGTCCCAGAAACGGGAGCGGGGAAAGCCACTCAGAGGGGCCAGCCCTGCCTGTCCCTCACCCTGCAGCCCCAGTCCCCACTCCTGCTGGCCGCTACCCCCACGCCTCCCTCTGCTGCTGCCTTTGCAGCTCAGCTGCCCCTGACCCAGGAGCCTGGGAGTGGGGGTGGGGGGCAAGCTGCTGCGCAGACCCTTTTAGGGCCCGAGGGGCCCCTGGCTGGCAGACACTCATTTTCGATTTAAAAGCAAAGCAAACAGCAATATAAAAGGACCCATATAAGAACTCAGTGTGCAAGTCGGACCTGCCTGGGGCAAATTTCTCTAATTTTCCTGAAAACGTGCACTTTACCTTTTGGCTCGAAGCCACAGCATTTGCCTCTGGACTTGCCCCCTCCCCCACTCCCCCTCCAGGGCCACCATTCAGTGCCTGAGAAGTTGCCCCTTGCAGAAAAGAGAATGACCCCCCCCATGCATTTTCTTCAGACTCTTTATGAGGGGCTGGTAAAGCTTCTTCCAGTTTGCTCGTTTTTCCAGCCAGAGTCCGTAGAAGTTACTGGCACGCAGTGCAAGGCAGCCTCATGAATTGGGGTGGGGGGGCTCGACGACAGATGCGAGGACCCTCCACTACATCCAAGAGGGAAAAAAGAATGATGATGACAGAGAATCCTGCAGAATTCTGCTGAGGTTTGCTCTCATTTTTTTGCAAGGGCTAATTAAGCTGAATTTGTAAATGGGTTTTTATTTATTTTTTCCTGTAGATATAATTATAGTTTGAATCCTGTGGATAGAACCTCTAAATCACCGTCAGTGGTCTTCAAATACTCTTTTTTTTCTTAAAGCAGTGGAACCTTCTCTCAATGAAGCAGAATGCAGGACCACAACACAGGGAATAGAGGCGAACTGAAGTTCAGGATTGGAGGCAGAAGGCCCGGAGCCTTGCCCACTGGCCTTCCGGTTTGCAGCCCTTTTCCTCCAGACCCCTCACCCCCACCTCAGTCCCTGATGGATGCCATGGAACCCCAGGGTTCCGAGGGATGCCGTTTGAGAAACAGTGCCCTCTCTGCAGGAACGCTCCTTGGAGTGCAGTTTCCAGTGGCTGGCTCCCAGGGTTACTGAACATAGGAGAGCTGCAGTTTCAGAACCAGAGTCATGGGCATGTTCGTTCCGTGGGGGTTGATCCAGTCCCCCCCACCCGCCGCACTAGAAAATGCCAGTGGGTGTTAGCCAGGGCTCCTGGCAGCCAGGACAATGACCGCCCGAGCTCGGCAGCGTGAGCGGCAAAGAGTTCTCTTGATCAGAAAGGGTGACAAGGTGCAGGACGTTCCCCTGAGCCTCTCAGGAGGGCCAGGCGCTGGGGGCTTCAGGAGGTGGGTGTTGGGGGGTGGGGAAACCCACGTGGCTCTGTCAGGCCCCCAGATGAGAACAGTCCTTCTGGGCTCACTCAAAGCCTCGGGGCTGACATTTAGAGATTTCCTCTTTGTCTCCTGCAGGACTGAAGAAATCTGAGACGTCAGCCAAGTTCAGGATGGCCAGGTCTCCGGGGAGCTGCAGACAGGTGATAGGACCCAGCAGGACACAGGGCTCCGTGCTCTGGTCCAGGCTCCCGGGGCCCGGACGAGCTGGATGCATCAGTCTGCATTCACATAGCCCCACACTTGGTGCCCAACCGCGAGGTCCTATCCTGGCTTCTTAAGACTCCTCCCGGAACCCTTCTGAAGCAGGCAGTGTGGACAGGAAGCCACCTCACAGATGTGAAGGAGGTGGCAAGAGGTGAAAGGTCAGGACCCCCCCCATGTGGGGCAATCTGTCTCCAACAGCTCCAAGTGCCCTTACCATCTGCTCTGAACGCATTTTCCATTTTTAGCGACTACATGCTTTTTCACCTTCTCACTGTGATTGATGGCAAAGTGTTTTTTGTTTTCTCATATACTTTTCTAAGTAACCAGGAAAAAGCATCCTGACTAAATGAAGATAGTCAGAAAAGTCAAAACAAGGAAAAGTGATGCCTGGCGCAGAAAGCCATCGCCTCGCCCCTGGGCAGCACCCGTCTCGCACGCGCTGCACCTGCTGCAGAGCCACGTCAAAACCATCAGTCTGTCCGACCTCTTTGCATTCTAGCAAAGGCGCTTGGATTCCTCTTGATGTCACGTTAGAAGTTGCAAAAGCAAAACACAAGATTTATAGCATGTCCGTTTCTAGCAGCAGCTGACGGAGGGTTTCTAGAATCAGCTAGGATTGAAGGGCACCTGGGATGGCACTGGGGGAGAAGTCAGGGGCTGCGGTTCTCGCTCTGACTTTGCCCCTCATAGGCTGGCTGGGTGGCTTCGGGAAGAGACAAAGGAGGAGAAAAGCACTTTACCGGGCCGTCTGCAGACACCCTTGTGCCAGAGGTGCTGGAGTGGGAAAGCAGTGTGGGCTTCTCAGAAGGATCCAGAACCCCACAGACGTTAAGATTCATGACTCTGAAGAACAAGCAGGGCAAATGGGACCCATGGTGTGGGGAGGGATGGGACACTGGTAGGAACCCTCTTCAGGGCTTTCTGGGGGCACAGAACAAGTCAAAAGGCATCACTTGGACTCCTACAGAAAAAAAGAGCCCCAGTTTTTACATGGGTCTCCACCTGTATTTTCCACGCCTTGTTATGTAGAACTTGCTCACACCCTATAAAGTCAAGAGGCACCATGCTAGGATTCAGTTATCTGTTCACCTTGGTCTCCCCCTACACCCAGCCGGATTATTCATTTACACACCCAGCCATGCAGATCCCACCTCACCGCCCCGATTAACAGTCCCTCTAGCTGCTGGTCAAAACGGTGATGAACAGAATCATCAAATTTAGTGCTATTAAGCTTCGCCATGGGTCAGGCTCTCTACTTTGCACGTCTTATTTAATGCTTATAACAAGCTATGAAGTTAGGAGCTATTATTCTCCCCATTTTAGCATGAGGGAACTGAGGCATAGGGTAATCTAGTGTCCTGCCCCAGACTGCACAGTTCGCAGAGGAGAGAGGCAAGGTCCACACCGATCTGAATTAAGAACCCCATCCTTTACACTCGCCCCTTGGCCGCATCGTGCATGCTACGCCTCGGGCTATTCACAGTGCAACCAAGCAAACGGCCATGGTTAAGAGCACACAGTACTTCCCAGCATGCACATCAGAAAAGTGTTTGCAAAGGAGCTCTTTGGGGCTGGGCTAAAAAGGGGGGCCGGTGTAGACAGGACAGAGAAAATGAGCCACTTGGATCATCCAACAGGATGGAGAGCTCAGATTGGATAGTCATTTATTCTCCTATCCAATTAATCACTGCCCTCTTTTCCTAACTAGAATCCCTGGTCGTGGTTTGCACGAGCCAACACAACTTAGGTGGTCTTCTCTTTCTACTTGATGATGAAGTGATGAAAGAAAATGATTTGAATTGTATTAAGGGGTAAGGGGGGGGGGGAGTCGTGGCTCATAGACTGTAAGAAAACTGAGAATTATCCATGTCAGGAAAGCTCATCCCCTGAGAAGACCCACTGGACACGTTTGCAAAATAAACGATTCTCATGATTCTCATGGATTGGGAACTTGTGGTCTCTGACGGTGGCCTCCCGTGCTCCCCTCCACCTCCTGCCCCTCTGTGCGGCTGATCTGGCATGCCGGAATCTCGCTGGCACCCACCAGCTCTGCACGCAGACCAGCTCCCAGATGGCAAGGCAAAAACACATTACACATCCGGGCCTCTGTTCCCATACAGAGCTGGGAAAAGATGGTTAACTTCCCAGAGAATTTCGGCTACTGAGCCCAATTCCTCCAGCCATGGACAGCTTTTCTGGCTCCTCTTGACCAACCAGAAGCACCCTCCCTGCCCTGCCTCCCCCAGACACTCAGCCAGTGACTGCCGAGATCACCCCGTACACGTAGGCACTGAGGACAGTGCCAAGCACTGAGCAGGAGCGCCAGGAAGCTCGTGGAAGCTCAGCCTGGCTGGGCGGCTGGGAAAGGAGAGCGGGTGAACAGCCTTCCGTTCCGGGAAAGCCCTTCCCTTCCAGGGAGGCCTCTGTGTTTCAGACGAAGGAACAGACACAGAGATACTCGGTCTGCCAGCCGAGCCCCTCCAGAGCCCCCGGCCTGCTGTCCCCTCCCCAGACACACATGCTTTACCTGGGCTGAAGCCAACACGGCGACGTCTGAGATGCAAATGTCCTGTCCCATTTCACACCAGAGTGACACAAAATGGTTTCATTTTAAGTGGGGGATGGGCTGAGGCTGGGCTGGAGCCGTATTTTCATGTTTAATGAACACCAATGAAATAGTCTTCCCTAGGTAATTCAACTCTGTACAAGGGAGGCGTTCCCTCAGTGGCTCAGCGGTTAACGAATCCGACTAGGAACCATGAGGTTTCGGGTTCGATCCCTGGCCTTGCTCAGTGGGTTAAGGATCTGGAGTTGCCGTGAGCTGTGGTGTAGGTTGCAGACGCAGCTCGGATCCTGCGCTGCTGTGGCTGTGGCTGTGGTGTAGGCCGGTGGTTACAGCTCCGATTAGACCCCTAGCCTGGGAATCTCCATATGCCGTGAGTGCAGCCCTAAAATGACAAAAAGGCAAAAAAAAAAAAAACTACCACCACCAACAAAAAAAAACCCTCTATACAAGGGAAATACCCGCCCTCACACTTATGCAAGAGAAACCACTGATGCTTTCCTATGACCCCAGGCTTACTTTGATATATTTGGGGGCTTCTGCTTGATGCCACAGTTTGACTTCTTAAAAACCATGAATTCAGAAACTCACAAGGAACTCTGTCCCCTTTGACCTTCCCCTCTTGGCTTGTAGGGATTTGCCTGATGCAAGTTAGAATAGCTGAGTTTGCTAGAGCAGCTGTTTTTTTTTTTTTTTGGCTGTGCCCATAGCATGTGGAAATTCCCAGATCAGGTATCGAATCTGTGCCTAAGCAGTGACCTGAGCCCCAGCAGGACTCCTAACTGCTACGTCGCCAGGGAACTCCGAGTAGCTGATTTTTCAGTTCTCTCTGTGGTGCAAAGGATCATTGGCTGTATCTTGGGAGCACTGGGACGAAGGTTCGAGTCCCAGCCCAGCCCAGCACAGTGGGCTAAGGATCCAACATTGCCACAGCCTCGGTTTAGGTCGCAGCTGTGGCTCAGATCTGATCCCTGACCCGGGGGGACTCCATATGCTGCAGGGTGGCCAAAATAATAATAACAACAACAACACATAAATAAAGAGGGTAGCTGATTTTTAAGTTGCCCTTCCTAAGAGGTCATGTAGCTCTGGGCTGGTCAATGATTTGGCATCAGACCAGTCCATCTAACTACCAGGCAAAGAAAGTGGAGCTCCTGAGAGTGAGGGGACCCGGCCCCCTGTGTTTTAATGGCCTCTGCTGGGATGCAGAAGCAAAGGAGGCTCGGGCCTGCCTCAGGCGGTAGGTGAGCTGAGTGGAGAGCAGGACTGATCCGGCTCATGGTCTGGTCAAGTCTAGGATCCTTTTCGCCAGGACCAGCGGGTGACAGCTGCAGGTCTGCCGCATCAGCAGTTCAGCTTCACAGCTGTAAGGCAAGGCTAGTGCCCCCCCAAGAAACCACAGTGGGAGGGAGAAACAGACTGCCTCCTGGACCAAGATCCCTGTGTCCCCGTGTTTCCCTGCTTCTATCCCTGTGGAACTCAACTTTCTGCCCCAAACACTAGGGGTCTGACAGCTGCCAGCCCCTTCCCTACGAGTGACACCTGCACTCTCTAGGACATGGCCTGGAAGCTGGTCCCTTGAGAATTCACACTGGGATCTGGAAAAAGCTGTGCGTGGTGCCTCTGGTGCGCTGATCTCTGCGGGCGAAGATGGTCTGGGAGGGGAATATCATTCAAGAGGGAAAGCTATGCTCCGCCCCAAAGATCTGGGAGGAGCTGTGCTCCCTGCTGTGCCTCAGGGAGGAGAAAGACCCCAGGGGTCACGGCTGTGGGGCCTCTAGAAGCCTTGTCAGAAATTCCCTTTCTCGGCAAAACTCAGAAAGCAGAGCTGCTGCATTTTCAGGGCCCTCAGTGGGCCAGGGCAACGGGGGGCCAGTGCTGCCCTCCCTTGTTTCTGGGCACCATGCACACTCCTGTTTCTGCTGGGAGGCATGCTGGAATGGAGAGGACCCAGTAGTGACTGACACGGAGTTTCCAATCAGCTTGGTCAGATTCGGATTTAAGGGTCAAAGTCAAGTTCACTGGGATGGTATTTCTTGCACCCTTGAAAACTCAAGTTTATCCTGGGTATTCCACACCCACCCGCAGTCCCTGTCTGGCCTTATCTTTAGTGTCTATAAAGGACCCTATCCTTCACCTCATCACTTTTCCCTGAATTTGAGAACAATTTCCTCATATTTATTCTCTCTCTCTCTCCTATCCCTATTCAAAACCAGCTCACTAATAAACTCTAGGAATCACTTGGGACTTAAGGATGGTTCCAGTTTCACAGAGTTCCAAGAAGGAAAGTCATCCAGATTGTCTCCAGAATAAAATGTCACCAGAACATGTATTTTAAGAATAAAATACTCTGTCATGGCTTAAAGTGACACATCCCTTCATCCTTTCCTTGATTCATATGAGCTTTAGAAAGTAAGCAAAGAGAACAAACTCCGAAATGCCTTCACAAGGATCTGTCTTCATGCAAGACTGTAGATATATCTTAGTCAATAATTCTGATAAGTGTGCTTTCCTGGTTCTAATGCTTTGCACCCAAATTTTACACCACCATTGAACACGTGAACTCTGAAGCTTGGAAATGAGAAACAGCAGCGGATGGTGTGAAGCTGAGCATGTGGCAGAGTTCTCACAGTGGGGGTCCTGGACCAGTAGCATCGGTGTCACTTGGGAGCCTGTTGGAGATGCAGATGCTCGGGCCCCACCCAGACCCACTGAATCAGAAACTCTGGGAGGCGATGGTCCAGCCACCTGTGTTTCCGTGAGCCCCCGAGCAGTGCCGGGTGAACTTTCAAACATAAGAACTTCTGCCTAGGGGCTCAAGACCCCGAGCTCTGGAGTCCCACAGACCTGGGTTTGATTCCCAGATTTTCAGTCAGTGGGCTGTTTATCTCATGCTGCTGGTTTCATCTCTCTTAGCCTGATCCTCTGACCTGATAAATAGGAATAATGACCTCCCCTCTCCCAGGGTGATTAGATCAAGGAACAACACAGCCACACAGAGCCCGGAGAGGGTGTTGCAGGGGTGCTTCGTGGAAACAGGTCACAACCTCAGCCCTTCTACGTTCCAGACCAGTGCAATCAAGCAGATAGAGACCAGAATGTTGGCTTAATAGCTGAGAAAGCTCCTTTAATAAAGGATGTGACTCGAGTGTGGCCGCCCCCAACCACTGGACTTCCTAGTATGTGTCATCCCCAACCCCAGAACTCTGCAGGATGCCTCTGGCGGGCGGGGGAGGGGGATGGTGTGGTACACACAGGAGGCACTTTAGCCGGAATCACTGCTTCATGCAAACCCTGGGCGGAGGTCACAGGGTGCACAGGGCCAGGCCCCACAAACCCCAGGGGCTAGCACAGAGCTGATGCCCACCCATGAGCTGGAAGAATTATACAAAAGTGGATCTGCAGGGCTCAACCATGGCCCCTGACCTCAGAGACCGTGTAGCCTAGGGCCCGGAGTAGGGAGACGTGAGCGAAGGCGTGTGCAGACAGCCTGAAGCCCTTCAGGATGCTTTCCTGGGGGCCTGGATGTGCCTGGCTTTCTATGGTAAAGCATTCCCCATCATTTGCCAAAACTGGTGCTTGGTAAATGCCGCGATCATTATGAAGAAGGGATACAGTACTTGCAGATGCTACACGGAAAAAAAAAAAAATGCCAACACTGGATATTTCCCAGCAAGTAGGAATAGCCAGAGTTAACACGTGGGGAGAGTATGGGCCAGGCATATGTTAATCCACTAAGCAAGTGTTATTAATACAGTCACTGTACTAATCAATTGTTGGAGACCATTGAAACTGCTGAACTTTGCAGTAAACAAATTTGGGGCACATGCAAAAAGCACAACCACTAAGAGATGGCTTTATCATTTACCTGCCTCTGATTTTGCTCATTAACCTATGCCACCTTTGCTAATAAAAGTCATGAGCGCTAAAGCCTAGGCGCCTTTGTTCTGCAGAACAGAGTGCCTCCTGGCCCCCCACTTTCTAAATGGAAGAGTCTTGCGTGTTCTGTTATATGGCGCCATCCCTCTTTCAGGACCTCCCGTTGCCCTGCAGCGCTGGAAGAGGCAACAAATGTATTAACCCATTAAGTGCTACAATACTGCTACGGTGTGGGTGTAATATCATTCACATCAGTTCTACATGTGAGGAGACTGGGGCACAAGATCATCAGGCAGCTGTCAAAGGCGACACAGTCAGAGAGTGGGGGCACCCAAAGTTGAGTCCAGGTGCACTGTCTGCAGGGCCCCTGCCTCTCCCACGGTGCTGGACCACTGCTCCATGGCCCTGCTGGAGCAAGGTAGGGAATTCTGAAACATGGGTGTGACTAGCTCCAAAGAAGTTAGTTACGAAAACAAAGACCTGTAAAAGTTATTAACGTGACCCTTTTCAGAGCTGGAAAGTTCTTTCGGTGGCATTAATGCTTACGTCTACAATTCAGAATTATACCAAGAGAAAAACAACAAAAGGATCACAAAATATTCAACAACTCAAAAACAAGGACGACAGAAAAAACCTTTAGGTGAGAACTAATAAGAGAAACTTTATGGCATTCGAGGCGAATCAGAGCATGAGATGAATCATGTAATACAGAGTTGAATATTACAGGTCAGGCCTGGGAAGTACCAACCACACCTAAGGAACGGCCAGAAATTACCTTAGTACAAGCATAGCCACGGAAAGAAAGATGCACACCGACCCATTGTTACAGCTCCGTGCATGCGGTACACACCTGGTAAATACTCATTGCCTGACTGTTCAACAATAACAGAAACTATTCCTACGTGTTTGTGCTAAAACGTCTCTCTTGTGTTTTCTGGTTGCACCCAAGGTATATGGAAGTTCCCGGGCCAGGGATCAAACCTGTGCCACAGCAGCTATCAGAGCTGTTGCAGGAACAGCGCAGGAGCCTTAACCTGCTGTGCCACAAGAAAACTCCTAAAACTCCTCTCAGATAACCTTTCCTACTCATCTGTCATTTGTTTCAGAAAACTTTTTTTTTTCTTTTAGTAAATTCTGCCCTGACTAGCAAGGTCCCTTTAAGAAATCTATTCCTTTGTCACCTTGTTTATTATTAGTAAAGTTGTGGTATGTCAGAGGCATACAGATAATCCCATTAAATTGAACAAAACACTTTTCTGCAAGTACACTTTATTTTTCACATTCCAAACCACCTTCATGCTTTTCTCAATGCTATGCTATTTTTTTTTATTAACATGTAGTTGATTTATAATACTGCATTAGTTTCAGGTGTAGTGATTTTTTTTTTCAGATTATAGTCCACTCTGGGTTACAACAAAATATTGAAAATAATTCCCCAAGTTATACAGTAAATCTTTGTTGCTTATCTGTTTTATGTACAGTATTTTGTATCTCTAATCTCAAACTCCTAATTTCTCTCCCTTTCCCCCCTTAGATAACCACAAGTTTCTTTTCTGTCTGTGAGTCTATTGTGTACATAGATTCATTACTATAGTTTTTTAAATTCCACACATAAGTGATATGTTGTGTTTGTCTTTCTCTGACGCATTTAGCTGGGAGTTCCCATTGTGGCTCAGTAGGTTAAGAACCGGACCAGTATCCATGGCGATGGGGGTTCCATCCCTGGTCTCCCTCAGTGGGTTAAGGATCCAGCATTGCCCCAAGCTGCATCATAGGTTGCAGATGCTGCTCAGATATGGCCTTGCTGTGGCTGTGGTGTAGGCTGGCAGCTGCAGCTCCAATTCGACTCCTAGCCTGGGAACTTCTATATGCCGCAGGTGAGGCCATAAAAAATTAAAATAAATAAATGCTTTGTTATTTTTTAATGAATGTCTGATGGGATGAAACGAAAAAAATCTCAGTCGACACTTTATAGGTGCCTCATACATAGTGCTTCTCTGTCATTAATTTTTTGAACTTGTCTTCTTGACCTAATCCTGAGAAAATGAAAAGTTCTCAAACTACCCCAAGTCATCTGTAGTCACCCTTCCCTACGAAATCATTTAAAATTTACCTCCCGCTTGAAATAAAGGAGAGGCCCCCCCCCCCGCTATCTTTTGAATTTGGCCTTAACAGTAAAAGATTGAGATAAAAACACAGAATAACTATTAGAGGTATGTGCACATTTACTGCTTATGTCTCGAGCTTTTTTTCCCCTCTCGAGTGTTTACAATGGAGCATTTCAACTTGTTATGAGAGTAGGAATGAGAAAGTGAAATAGACTAGAAACAGACCAATTTCATTCTTCTGTCAGCATCTCCTGACAGGCCAAAGATAAACCTCATAAACTGTGAGAAATGAACAATTCTTGGTTTTGATAACCTAAGCAGGGAGGAGGACCAGGGAGTTACTATCTCTGGAACCCAGGGGTTTATCTCCCTTGTTTTTCAATGATTAATCCCGAACTTATCCCATTTTGTCAACAACTTCAATAAGCCAGCAGGGAAGCTTTGGACCCCTGGCTCCAGCTCCTCCCTGCGTCCAGGCGTACTGGTGCCAAATGAAGTGGTAATTAACCCAAAGTGTCTCCCCGCCCCTGTCCCCCGTTTTTCCCGACATGCAGACTTGCAAGGCAGCCGTAGGCGGGGAAGAGAGACACCGGTGGGAACTGCCAAGAGCAGATTCGTAGGGGAGGTCAGGGCTCAAGAGAGCAATAAGCAGCAGAAGATGTGGAGGTAATTACAGCGGCTACAGCAACGAGGCAGAAGTGAACATGGAATGGGGGGGAAGCCGGGGACGACAGTGCGGATGATCGGGCAGAAGAGGTTCCAAAGCAGGGCCTGGTGGGGATCACATCAGGGGGATGGCTGGCCTCGACCACCCTCTTAGAGGAGTCTGGAGACAAGGCGGCGGCCACAGGAGCCATGGTGTGTTCTAGAGCAAGTGAGTCGTATAGGCTGAGTGGGTGTTAGAACAACAACTGGGCGCAAGTGACTAGTGGCAGAGACTAGAACCCGAGGGTCTAATTGAGAAGCATCACAATCATGGGGACCAGGGCTGGATTCTCCCATGTTTTTCTTCCTTGAGCCAAGTATTTCCCTATTTGCCATTAATGAATTCTGCCACAGATGCGTAGAAGTTGTGCTACTATTTATTGAATTCTTTTATCCTTATTTATATAAGGGTCCTTATTCATTTGATCCTTATGTCTCCTTGAATAACCAATTTTAGGCTCTCTTTGATCTGTAGTATCTGTGAAATCATAACGTTGATATATTAGTTACATGTATGTATATGCACACATGTACATACGTACATATATGTGTGGATACCTATGTATGTATTTTTCTTAACCCACATGAAAACAAGTCCACTGCTAGTAAAATAAGAAGCCTGTCTGAGCTGTACTTAAAATCACCTCAAACCACCTGTGGGGCACGTGCACTCAGGAGAAACCTGCTTTTGTTCACAGGTCCTTTGCTTACCTACTAAAATCTACAGGCCCCTTTCCCAGAAACCTGAGTGTGCATTTTCACATGCGCATGATTTTGTGTATCATTTCAAGCTGTCACTGTCTCTGGGTTCAAACCCTCTTATCTGGAGCTGGCAGATCGTGAACTTAGCTGCCGGGAGGGGTGGGGGGGGGCAGGTTCCTTGCTATGGCTTTGGAAAAGTCCTTCCAAGAGCCCATAACACCTCCTGGAGGCGTCCGACCCCTTCAGCTTCTAGAATGTTCTGTGGTGAAAGCCATTGCTAATGGCTCCCCAGACGCCCTGCTCTCTTTCCAGAGCTCCCTGAAGACAACTGCCACGAGGAAACTCTTTCTCTGGCCCCGTCTGCATGGCCCAGAGTGGGCAGGGGAGGAACCTGGGCATGGCTGGACCAGCCCCAGGGAGGCGGGCAGTATAGTCCCACTCAGTCTTCCAGCTTCTTGCTGAGAGAAGCGTTTGGTCTCTCTCACCCGTGGCCTATGATTGTTCTGTCAAATCAATGCAAGAGACTAGAAAGATACAAGAGCTGAACAGCACCAGCAGGGGACCCCCCCACACCTTTTTTTTTTTCTGGAAGGCTCCTTGCCAGAGAAAACAAGACTAAATGTGAAATGGCTTCATATTCCAAGCATGCACTAATGTTGGGGTTGCGGCTGATAAGTAAAGAACAGCCAAACAGGGCTTTGACACCGTGACTCTGGAGGGGCCAGCACTCTCCCTGGAAGCGGGGCTGTGGGGGTTTATCTGGACTGTTGGGGAGAGAACTGTCTGGAAGAGGTTCCTTTCTCATAAAAACCCCAGGCCCCTGCTGACCGATTCTCACGTTAGGAAAACACTGGTAAATCATCGGCCTAGTCCAAGAATTATTCCCTTTCTCGGCTCTGAGCACGAGGGCCCTTCTCTTCTTATTGGATTTCGTTTTCTTTGTGGGTGCTGCTCCCAGTCCATTCATTGAAAAGAGTTTTGGCTGGAGGAAGCCCATGACCCTCTGGAACGAAACGACATCGGGGCAGCTGACCTTCTGTCCTTCTAGGGGAAGTAAAAGCGGACAGGACAGTTGCCTTGGGGTCCCTGCTGGCCTAGGTTTGGAGGCACAGGGACGGGGATCTGGCTGCCTGGAGGTCTTTCCCAGCCAGGGAGCCACGGTAAATCATAAGCTTTCGGATCATCCTCTTCAGAAAATAAGGTCATCACGAGGTTTTTAAGAGCAACCACAACACACTCCCTATGTTTTGTTTTTCTTTGGCTGCTTTTACTGACCCGTTTGGGCTTTTCTCCAACGAGGGCTCTGATGCTGCTCAGCGTGACATGGAGCTAAGAGAAGGGGCTTTGGGGTCTGACAATGGACCTGAATTGAAATACGCCTCCATGCCTTGCTAACCAGGTGGCTTCGGACATGTGGCTTAACCCCTCTGGGCTCTAGAAATCCAAAGAAATCAAGTCACTGTGCTACAGAACAGCCACGAGGCTTCAACGAGATGATGCACATCAATCATCTAGGAGAGTTCCTGGTACAGGGGAGCCTGCAACTAATGGTACGTGTCATTGTCACCATCATCACCAACATCACAGGTATCTTCCCTGATGACCTGGGCCAGGGTGAGCGCGAACAAAGACAGGAAGTTCAATGGAAGCTGACGTCATGTAGAGGGGACACGCAAATGACGCTTGTGCCAGGACGCCTAAGTACCTCCCTTGTTTCATTCTTCAGCTGGACTGTCAGGATATGGGAAAAGGCACAGGGGTGACATTCTTTCATTCTCTTACTCACTCATTCGACAAATACCGTTATCTACCATGTTCCAGACACTTTTTTCAAGAGTGGTAGGTGCAGCTACAAGCAGGACAGACACGGTCTTTGTCCTGAAGAGCCCGGTCCCTTTGGCCCCTTGGCTGTAACACAGCTTAAGCAGACACAGTGTAGGGAGCCTCAGTTCTCACTCAAGGTTAGTTGTGTAACCAAATGGCAGGACACAGCAGTCTCCAGGGCCACAGCAACTTTCTCCCCTACGCCCACAGGAAATCCAACAGGTATTTGCTGACTTTTCCTCAGTACCAGGTACTGTGCTCCGCCCAGGGACGCCACGGTGGCCACAGCAGGCCCAGGCTCAGGTTGTGAGACCGGGGCCATCCTCTCAGTGGAGGGAGAGGACAGCCCAGAAGACAGTCGTCCTACCAAAGGGCAACGCCTGATCCCCAAGGCACCTGCGGTTTAACCGTACTTCATGGCCTCTTGGCATAACCATCCACCAACCAGGTCATCTTCTGAAGAAGGGTTTATGCTTAACTTTAAGCCAACTCCACATGCCCTAATCATCTATTTCATGTATAGCATAATCATAAAAACGAGGAAAGCAAAAGACTCAGGTGTAGAGAAGGAATTAGTGGTTTCCAGTGGGGGGAAGGAACACAGAGGGATGGGGGGGAGGTACAAACTACTGGGCGTAAGACAGGCTCAAGGATGTACAACACGGGGACTATAGCCAAGATCTGTAATGACTGCAAACAGGGGGTAACCTTTAAAAACTGTATAAAAATTAAAACCAATCTAATAAACAACAAGGCCGGGCAAGACGGCCCTCCCCACCTAAGAGGCAGGCCAACAGCTGCAGAGCCACGCAGCTCCCAATTGTATTCTACTGTCCGTCTGGCTGGTTCTGCACCCCTGAACCGCGTGTCTCCCCACAGGATCCATTAGGACGCCAGCCCTCCCCTCCTTCCTTCTTCACTGGCCCCCAGCCTCCCGCGCCAGCACCTAAGCTGTGGGCTGGGACTAAGAGGGTTTTGTTTTTGAAACAGTTAAATCTTTCATTGCAGACCAATTAAAATTTAAAGACTCTCTCCTCCCCCAACCTGTCTCTCCCTCCCTCTCCCTCTCTCTCTCTCTCTCTCTCTCACACACACACACACGCACACACGCACACAGAAACAAATCCACCTTTCTGAGCACAAAGACCTGATGACAGCCTTGTGTTTACTATTAGAGATAGGACTCGAAAATCCAGTGAGAGAAGTCCTAGCTCTTCACTTCCACGGGCTTTGTTTACGGCCCCACTTCCCTGAATGAGAGCATTCCCGGGCCAGAGGGTAAAGCCCACCCCGTGGTCTTCTCTGCTGTCACTGTACGATGTGGGTGAGAGGCCCCAGTGCGTCCAGGAAGTGGCCCGAGCGCTCCGTGGGCCAGGCCCCTCCTGTCACACAGATCTGCCCGCCCCCCTCCCCGCAAGGATCCTCGGCAATACTTGCCTGCTGTCTCATTCTACTGTCACGACTCACTGACCGCATCAGAGGACCCGCCCCGAGTGTCCAGGATGAGGGTGGAGGACATTAAGTTTCCCTCTGGCCCCAACCTCATTCTACATCTTCTCTGATCCCCAAACAAGAGACTTTGAAATGAGACCAAGTAGAGAGGGCCTAGGAATTCCTGGACAGGCGGGTAAGCACGTATGTGTTACACCTGTGCCTGCGTGTGTGTACTTGAAAGTGCGTATTTTGGGCACACAGTCTGCGTACGCTTGCCTACATGCACTGCGGCCTGTCTGCTTAACCGAATCCATAGCGACTTGCTCTGCTGTGATTTTATTTTCTCAAAGCAGAAAGTTCCTTTCAGGAGCTTTTCTTCCCAAGATTCATTGGAGCTGAAGATGGCCTCTTCCCAACGCAGTTATATGGTGCACACGTTTGCATGTGTGTATACAGACACATACACATATATACACATACACATTTTGCTTTTCAAACCTTTTAGGTTCCTCATGCCTCTTGCTGGAACACGCGGAGCCAAGGAAGTCATCTTTGGGTATAAACTTGAACATTAATCTTCCCTCCTGACCTCCCCTGTTGCCTTGATGGGACCCAAACTGTGACCTCCTCGCAGTGCAGCCAGCCTGAGGTTCTGGTACTGGGGTTCTGGTGCTGGGCTTCTGGGGCCCAGTCCTGGGAGAACTGGCCACGGATTAGTGGGTAGAGAGCCGTCATCCTGCCATGACGTTGGGCACTTACTCCCGGCTTTATATGGTCCCTGGGGAGGTGATGCTAACGTTATCCTTCTCCTGGGTAAAGCCTAACACGGAAAGATGCAGGTTAACAAGCAAAAACCACCTCCATTCTTCGTGATGGAAAGAAGTCACTTCTGGCAGGATGTGAGTTAGAAAAACCCAGGGTCCCGTGACAAATGGGATCTGTCGCTAGACTCCTAAGGAAACAAGGCAAACGGGGTGACTCATATCAGGGGCAGCACATAATTTCTGAGGTGGGAAGGAGCTAGCATGAAGCAGCGCACGTAGGGCACGCAGCCTGGTTTTTCCGGCCCCGCAGGGGAAAACCAGAGGCTCGAGAAGAAGCTGTCAGGGCAGCTAGCACCAGCCCTGGGAAGGAGCCAGAGAAATCCTCTGAGCTTGTGGTCCTGGCCAAGCCCACCTCTTCTCCGAGGAAGAAGGGCTCCCAGCGCAGCTTCTGGTTTCCCTCGTCCGTCTGGACAAGCATCTTGGTCTCTTTGGGTCTCATTGTCCTGTTTTTTAAAATGGGAAATCTTCCTGCTCTTCCAGGGCCTCACAGATGGATGACTCCCAAGGCCCTAACAGCAAACCTTCACCGCGCCCTCGCCGTGTGCCAGGCGCCGCAGTGGGCATGCCCGGGCGCTTTCTCACGTGACCCTCGCACCACATCTCGGTCCCCACGAACTTACGGACGTGCTGTTATGGTTTGCATTTCACTAACCAGGAAGCTCAGGTTCAGAAAGGAGTCCACTTGTTTGAAATCGCAGCACTGGCAAGTGGTCAAACTGGGGTCTGAGCCAAGACATCAGACATCTCGACCTTTCTGCACCCCAGGAACATCAAACTTACTGCTCTTTTTAGAAGAAACCAGGAAAGGTAAATGGAGAGAGAGAGAGAGCGCGCGGGAGAGAGGGAGGGAGAGGGAATTTGCCTTGAAACACAAAGCAAGTGTGAAAGATCCTCCAAAGGTGTCAGAACAAAACACCGTCTTCCTCGCCCTTGAAACTTCCATTCCGCATCGAGTCCCCCCCCCCCCACTAACTCCACAGAACCCACACCCCCCTCTCCGCCTGTTAATTCACTTTCCAGACCCCTCGTAGTCCTGTCTCTAGGTGATCATAACTCGGTGGAGTCAGCTGACAAAGTCTGCAGGCCCTCGGAAAGATATCATTAGTTGGAAATGATGCCAAGAGTCACACAGGGAGTCTGTTTACAAACACTTTCCTCCCGCCTTGCCAGAGAGTTGTTTCTGCATCTCTACCCAGCTCCTCTCCACGTCACCTCTCTGTGCCTGGCTCCTCCAGCCCACTCATCAGATACCCACAGATCAGCCGATGGAGCTCAAGCCCACAGTAACCGACAGAGTCACAGCTGGTCTGCTGTTGTCAAGGCAGCCAGCTTTCTTGAAAGGTGCCTAGGACCCAGATGGTGACAGCCCTGCAGCTCATGCCACGTCCCAACATCACACCAAGCAGCCGTGAGCCAAGCTCAAGGAACATTCACTGAGCACGTAGTTCAGGTCAGGCAGCAGACACGTGGAGTACGGTGCCTGAACCTCCCCAAATGCTAAATGTAGGCGGGAAGAGACCAGTAAACAAATTCCACTCTATGGGGTGTAATTAAACACAGGCCAAAGGAGCACTGCTTTAATTATGGCTGGAACATGTTTTCAATGATTTTTATTTTTATTTATATTTCATCCATTTTTCTCCTTTCCTCTCTTCCCTTCTCAAGCAGGGAGCCAACCAGCCTTACCTTCCTACCCTTAGAAATGGAACATTCTAGAGAGAAAAGGGAAGTTGGCTGCGAGACTCCCTGGGGTCTACCTTCCAAAAGCTGTGGCTCAGAGTTGAGGCCAAAGAGGATTTGAAGGAAGAAGCAAAGTGAATTGGAGAGAGCCAAGGTCAAGAGGGGGCTTTTATACAGAATAGAAAGAAATACCCCTGGGTTGGGGGCAAGGCAGGGCAAGCCTAAGAGGGGAAGGGAGAGAGAGCGTGAGGAGAGAAAAGAGAGGAGAGACTGACACAGAGGTTAGGTTGGGTGCTTAAGCCAAGGGGACTTTGCCTTGTGACGCTTGCCTAGCAAGACCCCAAACGGCAGCGGCTGTGTGGCATGTGTACGTAAATACAGGACCAAAGGCAATTTTGTGAAAAAAAAAAAAAAAAAAAAAGTTCTCGTTGCCCACGTGACTACAGAGAGCAGCTGGCCCTAAGGATGCCATCCCACAGGAACCTTGCTTGGTTTCTGCCTGACTTTGACCTGCACGAGTCCTGAGAACTCTGGCCCAGACTGAAGGTGGATCTTCAGCAACTCCTACCATAGCTTTCCGACAGCATGGAGGTACAGCCCAAGACTGCCAGACCCCATACAGGATGCCCTGTACAGAGGTCCTGTATTTTCATTTGCTAGATCTGGAAACCTTTGATTGGACTTGACATCGAAATTAAAGTGGCAGAAACAATGTAGATGAAAATTCATACCCAAGTTGGCAGAACTGAATTTGTGGACGGAGGGCCACGCCCCTTTGAACACCAGGCCGCTTGTTTGGCGAGCGCGCGACGGTTTATGAAGTTCCTCCGCATCTACTGTATCATTCGATTCTCCCCGTAACCTGGTGAGATGAGGAAGGCGGGTCTAATTGCTTCCAGAAAAAGGCACGGTGCTTAGGGAAGCTTAGACTGCCGAAGACGCGAAGTCTACGCGGGCCGAAGCTGTAAGCAAAGCCTGCCTTGGCTCCCAGGTCGCTCCTCTCCAGACCCCGCAGAGCCCCAGCCTGGCCCCGGCTCTGGCACTGCAGAGAGGACACCGCTGGATTCAGCTCCCAGGGGCCTCTTGCAAGCTTTTGAGAAGCACGGCGTTTTAGGGGTGCCCCATTCCAGACGACCTCTCTCGGGTTTGCAGAAGAGACCACAGTGAAGTCTCCAGCGTCTGCAGGCTCCAGAGGAAACTCATGACACGCCCAGTCGCTACCCTTTGGTTCATTACCTTCCAGGCCAGGCCACACCCACACACCAAAGAGACAGCCTGACTCCACACAGCGGGGACCGTGATGCTGGAGATTTAGGGAGAAGAGAGCTGTGCAGAGAGGGGGCCGGGCTGGGGAGGGGAGGGCTGCCCTGGGGACCTCAGAGGAGACAAGGCTGAGGAATAATGCACCGTCCAGCATACTCCCTGCGGCCGCTGCGGGGAAGGAGGGGCCCACTCTGTCAGAGCTCAGGTTTTTTTTTAACACATCCTAAAATCTTTACTTACGGACATCCGGTCAAAGGGAAGGGGAAAAAAAAAAACACCTGCGACTCGACTTGAAAAGTTACCTGGGGCCGTTGTCAGCAAATGGACGGCAGCTGTTTTTGCCATTTCACAATCTGGCTGGTGCTTTTCTTTCCTTCCTCTTTAGTATGTTGTCAGAAATCAAGAATAGGATTCTAGGGATGCCCCCACGTATACCAGCATCCATCTTGATAAAAATTTCATTTTTCACTTTACACAGGGGACTTGAAGGGCAGGAACTTTGATTCCTTTTAGTTTTTTAAATTGTCGGAAGAGGAGTTCCTGTCGTGGTGCAGCAGAAACAATCCAACTACGAACCGTAAGGTTGCAGGTTCGATCCCTGGCCTTGCTCAGTGGGTTAAGGATCCGGCTTTGCCGTGAGCTGTGGTGTAGGTCGCAGATGCGGCTGGGATCCCGGGTTGCTGTGGCTGCAGTGTAGGCTGGCAGCTATAGCTCTGATTGGACCCCTAGCCTGGGAACCTCCATATGCCGCGGGTACGGGTCTAAAATGCAAAAAAAATTAAAAAAGTAAAGTGTCGAAGACAGGAACCATTTTTACTGTCATTTTTTTTTAACTCTTTGTACTCTGATGTGTTATAAAAATTACGGATTAGCCACTCAGTAGTCAACGCAAACAATAACTCTCCGTCGAGGGGGAGGAGTCATTTTTGGGGTGCAAGAAAGGCCATCTTCTGGACTGGGAAACGTGACAAGGGCTGGGATGATCCCCAAAACACTCCTTACAAACATCCGTTTTGTCATGTCTCCAAAGCAAAATGAGGCGAAGCTCTGTGGAGCTGTGATAACCGCATCTGAGTATTTCTTTCGAGGGTCCCATCGACTGGCAGCCCCTGACCGGGAGCATCTGCCCGGACCGGCCAGGGAGCGGGGGCCAGGGCTGTGTCCGAGCAGGACTGTCCGCGACCCCTCCCTCGGCTCCGGGGCCAGGACTTGTAAAGTGGAGGCTCTGCTAAGCACTAGGATTTCATTAAGGGCCTCGTTAAAATTTACTAGCATCAAATAAAGAAAGACCCAGCCTTAGAAATCAGTCTCCATCCATCTCTCCCCCTCGGACGGCTTCCCCACCGTCACTCCCATCCCAACTACTCATCCATTAAAGGGCTAGCAACTGAGCCAATTCCGGAAAGTTGCCCCAATCCAGTATCTTTAGCAATCACCCCAGAAAACGCTTTGAAGAAGGTGGGTCACCTCTGCCCATCTGTCTTACTTTAGCAGATCTGGCACCTACACGAGGATACAGATGCTTAAGTCAGACCTAGGATACATCCCGGCCATCGCCTGCTCTCTCAATGACCTCGGCTGCCTTAACACCTCTGAGCCTCACTCTCTGCTTCTGTAAAATGGGACTAGTACCAAGACCTGCTGCAGATGTGGAGAGGGTTACACCAAATAACGCACATCAACAGCTTCACCTGTGTCTTGCACACAAGTGCCCCAAACGGGAGCTATGAATGGCGGGGGTGGGGTGGGGTGGGGTCGCGGTGGGCCGGGCGCCTGCCTGTCTTTCTGTTTTGAGGGCCCTGCCCTGCTTCCTGTCACATTGCTTTGTTCGGCGTTTCACAGAAATTTTGCCAAATGCAGGGGAACTAAGGAGAGGGGGGGGAAATGGGTTCATGCTCCTGGCCTCAGAAGTTGCCCCATCCTTCTGTGATGTCACAAAGCTGAGCTGCAGCCCACACACCTGTACCCTCCCCACCCCCGCGTCCAGGCCTCACCCCCACACCCTTTTCATCACCCGCTCACGCACAACATCTGGGGCCTCTGCTGCCAGCCTACCATTCCGTGAGCCCGTCCAACCAACCGGAGTTCCTTACTCAGCATCATCAGGGTAGCCAGGAGCCGCAGAGAGGTAAGCACACCGGTGCCCCCCCTCCCCCCCCCGCCCCAGGAGCAGAGACAGGAAACCCGCTTCTTTCCGGGGAAGCTGAAGTTGAGCAAGAGGGGATAAAGGCTGGGGCATCTCTTTGGTTTCATGATTAAAACTGAAACTCGATCCGCCTGCTCTGGGAGACCTGGCCGCAGGTTTCACTTTTCAAAGGACTACCTGGCCCTTTATTAAGGACCAACTCGTCCCCAGGATTGGGTTGCTCCACTTTCAGCAGCTGCTTGACCCTTCGCCTCCACCCGTCGAGCAGGTTCGCTTGGAATGAAGTCTGGGCTACAGAGGTGGCCCAGGGCAGCCGGGGCCAGAGGCGGCTCCCGGATGGATGAATGTTTGTTTTGAGGAAGGCTGGCTCCTTCTGCTCATTCAGATGTCAGCCCGAATGTCCTTCCCGGACCTCCAAATATCTAGTCATATACCTCTTATCTCTTCGGCACATTTTCCTCTTTTGCTTTCGAGTGCCACTTACCCCCAAGCGTCCCATTTTTACATCTGCATATTTGCTTTTCCTTGCTGCCCCGGGGCATCAGCTCCACCGGAAGAGAAACTCTGCCTGCCTTGTTCATGCCATAGCTCAGCGTGTGCTGGCTTTTGCACTGACTAGATGAAGGAAAAGAGTAAAGGCTTTATCAAGTGCCATGCAAAAAACCCAGAGGCCTTCCTGCCAATGGGACTTGGAATATAGAGACTGTTCTGTTAAGGAAGGCAGGTTACGTTCTTTTAATGTCTCAAAGCTTTGTGTGACACATCAGGGCTGACCATCCTCTTTATGACATCACACACAAGGACAGAGCAATTTGAGATCATTTTATCTGAAATGTCACCTGCCACTCTATGTTATATGTATTCTCTCTCGTTATTTCTAGTGAATTTTCTGAACCAAAATTGGCAGCGGTGTGAATACCTAAGTACGTGGAGTGGAAAGTCCATATCAATTTGATGAGGGCCAAGAAAGCTGGAGAGTGGGTGGGAGAGAGAGGATGGTGAGATGGGGAAGAGGGGAGAGAACAGGAGAAGTCAGGGCTGTCCTCTGGCCAAAGCCTAAGACAAAAAGGACAAGACTTAGCCTAAGGCTAGCCTAAGACAAGACTTAGGTCAGCTAGCTCCCCTCCCGTGGGCATGTCTGCTTGGCCTTTGCGCCTCTGAGCTGGGGGAAACGGTGTTCTCTGTACCCGGGGATGCAGGGAAGGAAGAGAAGTTGGGTGGAGAAGCGGTAGCTGTGTTTGCAGGAGGATTAAGAAGCAACCTAGGAAGGCTGCGTTGGCTGTAGGCTATAGAACGAGACTTCCAGGAGGGCCCAAAGCAAAACCTAGTCATCCCTTCACAAATACATGGCAAACCAATAACCCAACAAAAACAAAGCAACACTCCCAACAAGTTGCTAGATTTGACCTAGTGTGGATTTTTCTTTATATCATGAAAGAACAAAATACCAGCAAGCTCTGGCCACCTCAACCCCGTACCCTTATCACGGTAATTGTTGCTGCCAGCCCCCCTCTAAAGCAGCTGTTTTTATGTTCAGGTTGGCCCACTCCTGCCAGCGCAGGTTCCGCGCTTGTTTCTGGTGACCTTGAGTCAGCAGGAGAGCTCTGGCAGGTGTGTGTTTAAGGCTGTGTGGATCTCTGCCAAGGGACTTTGGATTTCGGAGTTCCAGGAGCCAGTCCGCAATGGGGTTCCAAAAGTCAGACTTTGGTAACAGGCATGCTTGGCAGGCAGAAGCAAAGTTAGCACCGCAAGTGTCCAAAATTGATATATAATCTGTAGCTGTGAAACTTTGCTGCAATCACCTCTCTTCAATTTTCTTACCTTATTGATGCAATTAAGACACTGAATAGATCCTAAGAATCTTCCAGTTTTGAAATTCTACACTTTTTCTCTCTTTCCTGTTTTCTTTCTTTCTCCCTTGCTTATCTCACGTTCTGCTTTTCTTCTTTCATTTTGGCCAAGTCCCCTCCACTGCCTCACAAGGGCCAGTGACCGCCAAGAAGCCAACCACAAAGCCAGCCGATCAGCAGGTGTTTTCTCAAGGTTTGGAGTAACTGAGAGCCCAGGTTTATGATTCAACTATTGAGTTGTTAGGCTCTAAAACAAATCCCCAAGTCTCCCGTTGGGCAATGAGATAGAAGCACCAGCAAGTCAGCAAACAAGGGCCGCCCGACTGAATCCTGGGTGGTGGGGGTGTGTGTGCAGGTGTACAGCGTAAGTATAGACACTGCCCCCAGGAAGTTTGGTCCAATACAGAAACCGGCGCTCACAGAAACGCAACAACATTTCAGCTGCAGAAATCAAGACAGAGCTAGTGGGTGAATTGCTAGCAACTAAGCTATCATGCTGATTACAGGAGGAGTAAATTTTATGGATCTGGAGAGTTTTCCTAGGAGAGGGCACAGTAATGTGGGCATTTAGCAAAACATAATTAATATAATTCTTCACTAAGTGCCTCTATTTATATAAATTGGGAAATTATTTCCTTTGGGATGAGCCCATTCATTTAAGCACATATAATACATGTGATTATCGTTTATTGCACGCTGCTATGAACGGGGCTGAGCTCCTCATACATACCTCATTCAATGATCATAAAATAGGAGACAGACATTAGCACAGTGTTAAGCGCACGCAAATTACCACCCAGATTCTACCCTTTTCTGCACCTCAATTTTTTCACCTGTGACATGGGACAAAAACAGTACAGATCGCATAGAGTTGGTGTGATTTTCCATTTAAAAGTTACGTAAATGCGGTACGAGCCCCATAAACGTTACCTATTAATGTGAGCATCCTTTCCCTACCCGGGGCGGCTAATGCCTCGAGAGCATAAGAGGCCTGCCTGAGGTCACAGCGATGGAAGGGACTTTGAACCAGCTCCGCCTGTCTGTCATCACACTCTGTTGTCCCGTGGGATGTAAACTCTCACTGTTACGCTCAAGTCTGCTGGATGGGAACTTCTTTAAATGTGCTAGTAAACTTGGCACCTTCTGTGTAACTTGCCCTGCCGTCTACCATTTTTTCCCCCCTCTTCTTAGGGCCGTACACGCGGCATATGGAAGTTCCCAGGCCAGGGGTTGAACTGGAGCTGCAGCTGCCGGCCTAGGCCACAGCCACATGGGATCTGAGCTGCATCTGTGACCTACACCACACGACAGTGCTAGATTCTTAACCCACTGAGCAAGGCCAGGGACTGAACCTGCATCCTCATGGATACTAGTCGGGTTCGTTAACCACTGAGCCACAACAGGAGCTCCCCTGCCCTCTACCTTTAAATGTCCTCATGGATGGCAGTTCAAATACTTTTGCCCTGGAAAGGCCACGCCCACTTGTGGCGTATAGAGCCAGCCCTCATTAGAGTTAGAGAGGCCCATGGTCTTTACTTGGAGGTAAGGCAGGCTGCTTCCGACATCTGTGATTCCTCCTTGCCCAGCCCCCATGCCAGGCTCGTAGTAGGCACTGAGGGTTCCCAACATGGAAAAGTCAAAGAGCCAAGAAGATCGATGGCACGGAGCGGGGCAGGCACAGACCTGGGGATGCCGGACGCTCTCACCAAGGGAAGAGTTTAAGGAAAGGAAAGCAAAGCAGCAACCTTGGCAGCTTGGGGAACATACACAGCACTCGTTCCAGCCCCCACTTGCAGCAGGGCTGGCGAGGGCAGGCCAAACTGCACACCTTCAGCCGCCAGCTCCTCAAAGTCAGCTGAACACTGCCCCACAGCCTCTGGACTGCACAGGGGCCAAATTCCTGTAGAAGTGATTGACCTCCAAGCTGCGTACTGCTGTGGGAACTCTAGGAAGGGTGCCCTGTTGGCATGGATAATCGCTCTCAGGAGGAAGGGCTAAAGGGGTTTGGTCTATAGGGGGGAAAATAAAAAGGAAAGAAAAGAAAAATCTAATGGATCGCTTGGTGTCTTCAAGCATCTCCAAAGGTTTATTTTTATTTACTTGCTTCTGTGAAGGTAAGTCAGAGAGGTAACCTGGAGCCACTGAGGATCAAAGAAGGAGAATGGGCTGAGGCTGGAGGAAAATTCCAGCTGGGTGAGGTCCTTTTTGAATGCAAGTTTGATAAGATTGTTAGATTTCGCTGTTGAGTGAGGCTATGGTTCTATTCATAAATCTTCCAAAAACAACCTCCCCCTCCCCCAAAAAACCCCAAAGCAGCCCCCCCAGCCCTGAATCCTTATGCTTCCTATTTATACCACTAGCCCCAGAATTACCTGCATCATTTATATCAACTATAGCAGAATCACCTGGAAAGCTTATGTAAATGCAAATTCCCAGGCCCCACCCCAGTTTCCTGAGTCAGAATCCCTGGGAGGGGAGTGCCCCATAACCCACAAGCTCCCAAGGTGATTGCCATGTACACTGAAGTCACTGGATAGCCCCCTGTCTGCCTGAGGAGCATGAACCAACGTGAGGTGCCTTTGACCTTGAATTTCCCGAATGTATACATTTTACCAAACTCATCAGAGGGCAGCTGGAAAGGACACTAAAATTCAAACAAAGCCGTCTTCTCCAGGGAAATGGGTTGCTCTCGCGTTAGAGCACCATGCTGAGCCCAGAGTGCTGCCAAGCTGCCCAGCTGAAGCACAGGGCTTGGCTTTGGCCACGCTTGTCTGCAGACGCAGCTGAGAGGGGGCTGCCTGGCCGTATCTAGGAGGGATGGGCAGAAAGTTCAGGGAAAATTCCAAAAGGCAAATATTAGATCCGCTGCACGGGACTGCCCTCCTCTCCTAGAGAAAGAAACCTTAGAGTAATTTTATCTTTTTCGCCCTCTCTCATCCCTGAGTTGGGTGGCTGACCTGCAGAAACACGTGAATTGATCTGCTCGGCACTCTCCCATGCTCTGCAGTCCTCTTGCTAAGGGAATGGAAAATACCCTCACCCACTCTGACGGTAGGCGAACTGCTAATTCCGGGGGAAAGCAGGGGACTTGAAGGCAGGCTTCTTTTTCCTTCTATTTTGGGGATAGCACATGGGACTCCCTTCCCTGGGCACTCCTGTGGTCACCTTTCTCAAGGTCACCCAAAGCAAATTTTTACCTCTTCCTGTCAGAGGGCCCAAGAGCGCCCAGCATTGACACCTAGCCACGCCTGACTCTCTTAGGCCAGTCTGCCACTCCGGGCTGCCAGGTGGCAGAGAAGCTGGTAGCCGAGGGTAACGGTTTTGCAGAACTCTGAGCTGCATTTTTGGGAGGGACAGAGAAGGGACACAGTATTAGGAATCAGCACCATCCAGCTGGGTCACCTCACCTCCCACCATCACTAATACCTCTCATCCACGCAAACACTGTCCCTTCTTGGATGGTGGGAGCGGCCTTTTTTCAGAGGAGGGAAGCAAGGAAGGGGAGGCCTACACTGCCTGCCGGTCATGGTCTGGTTGGGGGGTTTGACGCTCTGCTCCTCGCTTCTCATCCAACTGTGGGTTGTGCTGAACACACTGCATGACTAAAAAGTGTCCCGAGTTAACACTCTTAAAAAAATTAGAAAGACCTACCAGATCCGTTCCACTGTCTTGCATTGTAATGGTTTCTCTTGTGGCACAGCGGGTGAAGGATCTGGCACTGTCACACTGTCACTACAGCAACTTAGGTTCGATCCCTGGCCTGTGAACTTCTGCATACTGTGTGACCAAAGAAAAAGAAAGAAAGAAAGAAGGAAGGAATGAAGGAAGGAAGAAAGAAAAGAAAGAAAGAGAGAGAGAGAGAGAAAGAAAGAGAGAGAGAGAGAAAGAAAGAGAGAGAGAGAGAAAGAAAGAGAGAGAGAGAGAGAAAGAAAGAAAGAAAGAAAGAGAAAGAAAGAAAGAAAAAGGAAGGAAGAAAGAAAGAAAAAGAAAGGAAGAAAAAGAAGACCTGGGGTTAGCTAGGTCGGTGGATTTGTGTATACTTTGCATCTTATTCCTATGTACTCTGAAGACTCATAGCTGGTTCCATCCACAAAGAGTCTGAAGGGCAATTAAAAAAAAAAAAGGGCTTACAGAGTCCTTGTCATGGCTCAGGGGAAACGAAGCTGACTAGCATCCATGAGGACGCAGGTTCACTCATTGGCCTCGTTCAGTAGGTCAAGGATCCGGCGTTGCCATGAGCTGTGGTGTAGGTCACAGATGTGGCTCAGATCCCTTGTTGGTGTGGCTCTGGCGTTAGCCAGCGGCTGAAGCTCTAATTGGACCCCTAGCCTGGGAACCTCCATATACTGTGGGTGCGGCCCTAAAAAGACGGAAAAAAAGGGCTTAGTGGTATTCAGCAAATTGTGATCACCCACTAATGTCTGCCATTTGCTTAAAACCAGCTGGGTCAGTGTATTGAAAATGCAGATTCCTGGGACCCACCCAGAAGGTACTGAGAATCCTGAAAATCTACATTTTTAAAGACACTCCTCTTCACTGATATCACTTCTTTCCTCCAAAGCACAACTGAAAACATATATTTTATAAAAAGATTAAATAAGTCATTGCACTCCTTTTGGATCTTCTTAATCCATTTTCTTTTGCTGTCTCCAGAACTCACAACCCTTTTTTCCTGTTCTTTGCAAAGAGTCTAAAATGATCCTGTTCTGTGTTTTGCTTGGGAACAAGTGTTCTCCCCAGTCTAAAACAGAAGTTGGCAAACTACAGTCCTGGGGCCAAATCTGGCCCACTGTGGGTTTTTTTTTTTTGTAATAAAGTTTTGTTAGAACACAGTCATGCCATTTTGTTTACATATTGTTTATGGCTACTTTTATATCGCAATGGCAGAGGTCAATATGTGCAACAGAGACAGAATGGCCTGTCACACTTAAATATTTACTATCTGGCCTTTTGTAGGAAAACTTTGCCAAATGCCGATTTAGAAGGGTGGCAGCTGTTCAACAAACCCATATCTACCTGGGCACATATCTAGACTACATTTCCCAGCCTCCCTTGAAGTTAGGCATGGTCATGTGATGGAGTTCTGGTGTGGAGATGTGAGAGGAAACTCTGAGCCTGGTCTGGCCTCTAAAAATCTCCCGGAATTGATCCTCCAGGCTGCAGACAAACCCAGTCTTGAACCTAGGACCCTTCCTGCTGAAGGTGCCAGAGGCTCATGAGGGAGACTGGGTCTCTTAGTCATTAGTAGAAGGCAAACCACTTATTCATCAGTGCAGAGCCATTTTGCACTTTATATTAGAAATAAACCTCAATCCGATTGTATTATACCTTACATTAAAATCATTTGTTGCAGCACCACAGTTTAACTTAAAGCCTCTCTTTGGCAAAAAGCTGGAGAGAGTTAAGGAGTGAGGTCTTTACTCAGAATGCCCATAATGTCTCCAAAAGCTTAAATGGGAAGTATAGGGACAGCTGCTTGTGTACAGAGAAAGAGAAGGATGGAGGAGAAGCAGAGAGAGGGCAGTGGTTGTGGGAACCAGCTTTGGCCATGGTGTCTGCTCCCATCCTGCAACACCAGCATGAGCAGCAGTTCTCCAGGGGTGACTGGTAGATGACCTGCCTTAGACAGTGCCAGAGCAGACAGCCCATTCTCTGCAGAAATAACTATTTCCAGGGCAGATGGAACAGTCTAGAGGCAAAGTTAGAATCCTAAAGACACGACGTACAGGAGATGGAGCTTTGAACGAGCTGTGGCAGACCTGGCTCTCAGATCGTTTCTGCAAAAATCAGCTATGTAGTGCAAGGCAAGTCACCGCCCCTTTGAAGCCATGGCATCCTCACGTATATGCCTACGTCTTAGAACGTCAGAAGGAGACTTGATGGACTTTAGATACAACTAACCTGGTGGTTTCCAAAGCAAGTTCTAGGAACTCCTGTTATCCTTCAGAGGTGTCTGCTTATCTTCTGCAATGTTTAAGGGACGGGCAACAGGCAGCTTCTGGGCCGCCCACTGATTTGACCAGCGTAACACAGCTTTTTATTTATAGATGATGGGATAGTTCTTCGAAGTGATAACGGATGTGTCCCATGCTGCATTCCCCCCCCCCCCAATACATGACTAACTTCTTGTACGCAGGTAGACAGGCCATACTCCACTTTTGTCTTAGGGGGAGAATGCTTCAGTGCAACGTAGAGAAGAAAGACATGCATTCTTGGCATATAAGTTTGTAAAATCTAGACCTGTGCTGTCCAGTAGGGTGGCCACTAGCCAGACTACTTAATTAATTATTCAGCGGTCACATCAGTCGCGCACAGCTGTGGCTACCGTAATGAACATTTCCACTGCCACAGAAAGTTCTGTTGGACGGCATGATCTGAACCCTACGTGTGCTTGGGGTACACTTGATTAGTCAGAATTAGTAACCTCCCTCCTCCAAAGATTTCTCCAGCTGGGGAAAATATTCATAGGATGGTGAAGGGAGTCCAGACCCACGGCACTTGGGAGAGACCATCTTCTTGAACTCCTGCGCCAGGTCCCAGGACTGGAAGTGGCTGGGGTGGAGGGAAGGACAGATGTTAAGATCTGAGCAGAACGCCCCCCCACGTCTACCAGGCGGAGCGGGGGAGGTGGCAAGGTCTCTCCGAATTCTCTGGGCGTTACCCTGGAGGAGAAGCACTGGACAAGCAAGGGCAATTAAGCAGCCTTGCCCCCGAGACAGCCTTCATGAGTTTCCCAAGAGCCTCTGCGGAGCAGGGAAGCAGAAGAATAATTTCCTGTGCCCTGGAGAATTACAGGGAGGAAGCAAGCTGAGCAGCGAGGGGTTGTGTCAGGTCGATCCAGAGTGGAGAGAATTCAGTTCCACGAGGTAGATGACCAACGCCTCTTTCCTTGCCCTGGGCACCATTTAAACACCCTGGCACTTGGACACAGCCCCGGGAAAGGGGGCAGAGGGACCCAGAGGGCCTGAGATTTCGTTTTTGTGCCAAGCGGGACGTGAACATGCGTGAGAAATTGTCACATACGCTGATGTTTGCAGACTGAGTTTATAGCTGCTGTGCACTTCTTATGTCTGTCTTTCCCGCGCGAATGTCCAGATACAGAGAACCATGTATGAGGCGAACACGCTGAAGGAGGCACCAAGGACCAAGGCCTGGCATGAGTTCTGTGAGGCCCTCACACTGGTGCCCAGAGCAGTCAGCGACTCCGCGTGGCTGGGCTGGGGGGTCTCATTTCCTCTGTTACTGTGAAAAACGTTCTTTGTTAAAAAAAAAAAATGGGTTGTATTCTTTTAGGACCCTATTTTCACAATGAGGGCAGTGGTGGTGGTGTTGGAATTTTCATTTAAAGAAGAATGATTATTAAGACCAAAGATTTTCAAAGGCCTTTATCATCTGCTTTAGGGACGGCTCTGAATGCAGGCTGTTGGTATCCACAAGAGGCCACGATAAACTGTCCCCAAAGGTGGCTATGAACCTAGTCTAAGCTCCCTGGGAGATTCTCTCTGCTGATGCCTCCCTCCCTCCACCTCCTCCTCCTCATTCCTTTCCTATTTCTACCCTCTGTCCTCTTTACTCCCTCTCCCCAGCTATCTGCTCTCACCACGGTCACCTAGAATCCTCAGCCCCATCTTTGTCCTAAACCCCTGGGATCCCCCCACCGCCCCGAAGGCCTTGCCCGCAGAGGTGATAATGCTCGGGCGGCTGTGCGAGTGTAAGTAAGCAGAGGCGGGTCAGAAGCTGGATTTCCCCCCTGTGCTTTTGACCGATCTCTTCAGACACAAGGGAGCAGGTAGCAGAAGAGCAGGTGCATCTTCAGAAAGGGATAAAGGGTTAGTCCAGGGGACAGGAAAGCACTGTTTCCGCTCCCTGTGGAAACCTTTCTACCCTGAGGTCGGAGAAGGCGATTCTGTCAGCAGGCCACACTGGGTATGTCCAGAGCGATGGACCTCCTGCTTGCTATTTTATTTATCCTCAAAACCCAGCTTCTCTTTTTATGAATAAACATGAGGAGGACCAGAAGGGTGAAGAACACAACCAGTCACTGGGCTGGTAAGCTTGGTGCCAGGACCTTAATCCCAAGAGCAGCGCCGGGAGACGCAGGGAGGGCCCGTCCACCCCAGAGGAAGCAGGGGAGCGTTCACGGGGGATATGCTAACAGCTTGCATCTATTGAGCGCTGTCTGTGTGCCTCCTCTAGTAGGCAGTAGGGCTGGGATTCAGCTGAGATTCTAATTTTGAGTGCTTTTCCCATTGGCTACGCTGCCCCCCAGCGTGAGCGGTGGGCAGACATGCGTGCTCTAACTTTTCCACTGGCGACAGAAAGCTCTTAGTCCAGAACCTCTCCCCGGGCATGGGGAGCGGATGTCCTTTTCCTGCCAGAAGCTGCCAGGATGGGCTGTGAGACTCACGGCCGAGCAGGCCATGGTCCTACCCTGGCTGGTGCTGCTGCTTCCGTTTCCAGGGCAACAGCACAGACTCGGGCGGAACATACGTGGGTTCGGACTTGGACAGGGAGGCGAGCAGCAGTGTCTGTCGGCGGGAACGGAGTGTGACACAAACAGCCTGGGCGTCGTGCCTTGCCCAAGCTGCCGCACGCACCACACCCTCCAGGAGCAAACTGAGAACAGCCCAGAATAAACCTCCCCTCCGCTTGTCTTTAGAGAGCGGCAGAGTAATGGGGGGGGGGCAGACAAAATAGAGACAAAGACAAGACATAAATCCAAGGCAGAGGTTTCAGACTCAAGCAACTCCCACCAAGGCGGACGGCAACCGCACCCGGCCTCCGGGATCAAGGACAACATGGGGACGTCTGACTTCTCCAGATGCTCCCAAATCTCACATCAGGACACCATTGCTAAAATGTGGTTGCCTTACATCAGGACCCTGCTCTTCCTGACTGAGGCGGGTACTGTTTAGAAAACAGGTGTGAATGGGTGTGTGAGTCAGGGCAAGGTTCCGGAAGGGAGGCACTCCAGGCTCTTCTGCGGGGGGCCAAAGTCAGCGAAGGAGCCTAGAAGGGGCTTCTCTGGATATGGTTCTGGAGTCAGCTGGAGAGTTAAGAGAAGGATTTTTTTTTTTTTTTTAATATCTTGAATGCACCTGGAATCTTAAATTATCACCCCAGGAAGGAGAGGGGTGAATTCAGAAATGGCTTCAGCCCAGGAACGGAAGCAGCAACTTGGGACTCTTGAGCCCCAGACCCATTCTAGAAGGTCTTGTTCCTCCAGCATCCCTGCCCTGTGGGCAAGGTGGGTCCAGAGAGGAAGCAGACTCCAAACCCCTTCCCTGGAACAGAGAGGTACATTCTTCCCTCTTTGTTCCTTTTCTTTGGTCTTGTTTTCTCACGCGTTCCCTTTGTGGGAGGGACTCTGCGGAATCCAGGCGCCTCACCCCTGACCAGGTAGAGGCCAGGCAGAAAGGCAGCCTGGACCTGTCTCTTTGTGGTAACAAATCTGAGAGACGGTGAGATCAACTCTCTTCTTTACGAAGAAGGGAGCACATAGCTCTGGGGCCTCCCAGAGTCACGATATGCAAATAATCCGACAAATGGTTTAACAGCAATGTTGTCAGAAAAAGAATTTCCAATTTCATCACCATGGTGACAGCTCCTCACACACACACACAAAAATCTCAATCTAAAAACTGCCTTCATTTGGCTGATGAAAAATAATCAATAGGGTTCCTGGGGCTTGTACTTTGCATTAACTTGCATCAGCGCCCCCAACACTCCCCCAGCTCTGTCTTCATCCCTGCCTGGTCCCAGCACAAGCCACAGCCACCTGTGCCTCCCGGGGATGCCCTTGAGCCCATGGACCTGAAATGGGAGTAGCTCATGACCCAAACCCCCCAAACCCCAGGGCTGTCTCTTCTCCCCATGCTCCTGCTGGCTTTCGTTAACTTTTGACCCCGGGTTTATTGGCTGTCCACCGCAATTTCATAGACAGGACATTTATGGAAACGGCTCCAAGACCCATGCGGCGGTGACTCCAGGGAGAGAGTGCTCTCAGGGGAGGAGACTAGCCTGTCTGGGGGACTGATGCAGGAGTGGGCACTTCCTTCTGTTCTAGGGGCAATGCTCAGCCTACTTTTTACATTAAAAACGGAATCGTGTAAGTCTTGGAGGCATTCTGAAACAGATAACCTATATGCTTTGTCATTCTAGGAGAACTGGAATCCAAGCAAGTGTGACATTTTCAAGAAGCGGGGCCGAGAACGGGACTGAAAAAGAGGAGCAGCAGGCTGTAAGTGCAAGAGCGCTTTGCTGCATCTTTGCAGAGACTAATAAGTATCAGGGCATCCCATGAGTCCATCAGCTGTGGATGAGTGAATTCTGACACAACCACACAATAGGACACTGTACAAGGTTAGTACACGCAAACCGCCAAAGATCTCTGGTTGCTGATGTAGGAAGATGACTAGACCTACTGTTAGCCAAACATCAGGCTACAAATAATGTAATCCTCTTTCAAGTATAATTTATGTGTACACATACACAAGGAAATGAGTAGAGGGCTACGTACCCAAACGTTAATGACTGTCAACCTCTGGTGGTTTCTCTTTTTTAATCTTTATACAATTTGAGTGCCTAAATCAGTATTTTATGCAGTAAGCTTGTATTAATGTTATAATAGGAAAAAAAAAACACAAAACCCTCAAGCTATTTTTAGATCAGTTTTTCAAGAATGAAAAACAGGGAACAAGTCTCTACTGTACCAGGCACTGCAGCGGGAGGCAACACTGAAGGACCACAGGGTCTGCCCTCAAGAGGTTTGAAGTCTAAATGCGGGAAAACATGACATAACCTCCAAGTCACAGATCTTTAGGAGTAGATGAGCTTAACATCAGGTGGGTCCCATTCACGTGGGAGACAGAGTGTGGTGGTTAGAGGCAGGGGATCCTTGGGGTGCCCATGCAAGTGGATGCTGACATGGTCAAGGTGCCGATCCGCCCTGAGGTCTAGTTTCCCCACCTGAAAGCAGGGTTAATTAGAGTAAAGACTCCACGTTTGAGGGCGGTTGTGAAGTTTAGATGAGATACAGACCTAACCCCGCACCTGCCAGGGGGACACTCAGGCAATGACAACTGTCCTGCTGATGTCATCTTCATTTTCACCAAGGGCTCCTGTGGGAGAAGCTCTGGGCAGATGAAACACTGCCCTTGGCTTAATATCCCTTGGATGCCCACGATCATCGACCTTTTGAAAAACATCCTTCCTTCAGCTGAAGTGTTTTAACAAGTGTTTCAATTAAACGGCATTCCTTTTCCCAGGAACGTGGGAAGTCTGGCCCACACTTGCCGGGCACGATGCCGTCTTTATGGTAGTGCTTAATCTGTCGGTGACTTAATCTGTTGATGAAGGCAATCAATGGCGTCCTCTCCTTTTAAGCAAATGACTCGCGCCACTCCAATCAAAAGGTACCTTTAATCTGATTCCTTTTCACTCAACTCTCCCCCATGACCCGCATGTCATTTCATTCCTCCTTTCCCCTCCTGAAAGTAATCAGCCTGGTCCAATTTGCTTATATAAACAGGAGGCCGAGGCGGGGGGACGTCAGTTGGCCACGGCGGTTCTGCTTTTTATACATCCCTCCGCCGTGTTTCCTGAGACCTTTCAATAGAGCCAGACTTGGAGGAGAGTTATATTAAACAGTTTGACTCCAAACCTAAACAGCCCCTGAAGCATTAGCGGTTCAAAGATCTCCTGGTGCATTTATGAAAAGCCATTGATCTGGGAAGAGGTGTTAGCGGACTTGAAATGCACTAAGCAAACTCCTTTGCTGGCAGGAGGCAGAGTGGTTTTCATTAAGAAACTGCCCTTTATCTCGTCACATTACTGACCTGCCCAAGCTGAGATGGGCTACCTCCCCTGGCCTTGAAAGGAGGCTGCCTCCAGTTAGAAAAGACGATAAGAAAGCATTCATTTTTCAGATAGACACAAAGGACAGAAGTGGCTTCCTTTCCTGAGTCTGGACCCCCAAATCTCCTTTAAATTCTAAGTTTGGGGACCACCTCTGATGCAGAAAAGCCTTGAAAACAGCATGGGTCATTTCCCCATTTGGTTCTTAGGACTTAGGGGGAAAAAAATTATAGAATCCTCGGGCTTCAGAGCTCAAGGAACTTGGAAATTATCACCCAGAAGAGGATCCATTCTTCATACAGGGTCACACATGCCAGGGGGCCATTTGTCAGCTTCAGAACAGTGCACCGCACCTGATATTCTCTTTCTGCTACTTGGGTTTTGTTTGTTTGTCTTTTTAGGGCCATACCCATGGCATATGGAAGTTCCCAGGCTAGGGGTCAAATCAGAGCTGGAGCTACCAGCCTGTGCCGCAGCCATACCAACGCCAGATCTGAGCAGCGTCTACAACCTACACCACAGCTCATGGCAATGCTGGCTCCTTAGCCTACTGAGCGAGGCCAGGAATCGAACCCACATCCTCATGGATACTAGTTGGGTTTGTTACCTCTGAGCCATGACAAGGACTTCCCCTTCTGCCACTTGTGACTGGGGTGACCTGGGATGAATTCCTTCCCGTCTCTGCCATGATTTTCTCATCTAGAAGTTGGACATTATGACCTCAGAGAGTGTTGCAAGGATTAAACATGGTAATACATGGAAAGCGCTTTCTTTGCACAAGGCCTGGCACGTAGTAAGCACTTGATAAATGCCAGCTCCTGTTATTATTTGTTATTGCTACATTATTATTATTGATGTAATCTAAACTTTGTAAGCAACGTTTGTCATGAAGGTGCATGTGTGCATTTTTCTAGGAAGAAGCCCAAACCTTTCATTTCCATGCTCTTCTAAAGAGGAAAAACCACTGATCTCACTGGACTAACCCCCTCTAGCTGATGAGTAAAATCCTGCCTAGGGGTTTCAAGTGAATTTTTCTACACTCACGTGGTTAACCAGGCGCAAGGCCAGAGCTCAGATCCCAAACCTGTTGACTCACTGTCCAGCAGTGTTTTGCAAAGTTCTGGACACACCAGCAAGGTAGCCTGGGTGGGACCCAGCCTTGCACAGAAGAAGTGATCTGTAAGTGACTGCGGAGTAGGACTGGGAAACAAGAGAGGTGACCTCAAGGCAGAGGGACTGTTCAGGGGTCTGGAGGTGTGATGCCTGTGGAGCTGCCCTAAAAATGACTTGGCAACAGTAATCACCAGAAAAAGAGGGGGTACGAAGCAGACAGGAAGGGATGGGTGGGGGCTCTCAGGAAGAGCCCGCCTCAGTTTCAAAATCCTCTGCTCTCCTGAGCCATAGCAAGGCCCATTCATCTCTAAGCCATCTGTAAGCGTTAGAAAATCAAAGAAGAGGAGTTCCCGTCGTGGCTCAGCGGTTAGTGAACCTGACTGGCATCCATGAGGACACGGGTTCAATCCCAGGCCTCGCTCAGTGGGTTAAGGATCCGGCATTGCTGTGAGCTGTGGTGGAGGTCACAGACGTGGCTCAGATCCCGCGTTGCTGTGGCTGTGGCGAAGGCCGGCGGCTGCAGCTCCGATTGGACCCCTAGCCTGGGAACCTCCATATGCCACAGGTGTGGCCCTAAAAAGACAAAAAGACCAAAAAAAAAAGAAGAAGAAGGAAGGAAGGAAAGAAAAAGAAAGAAAGAAAATTGAAGAAGATAAAGACATATTTAATGTAGGAAATACACACTATTTCACTGCTGAGTGACTGTACCCCTCTTCCAAGGAGACTCAACCTGAGCACTTGGAGGTTTGCATCTTGTTTTCTTTGACTGCATTATTTTTATTTTTTTACTTTTTTTGCCTTTTAGGGCCACACCCGCGGCATATGGAAGTCCCCCAGCTAGGGGCTGAATCAGAGCTGCAGCTGCCGCTCTACGGACGTCACAGCCAAATCAACGCCAGACCCGAGCTGCATCTGCAACCAGCGCCACAGCCTGCAGCAACACCAGATTCTTAACCCACTGAGCGAGGCCAGGCATTGAACCCACATCCTCGTGGATACTAGTTGGGTTCTTAACCCGCTAAGCCACAATGGGAACTCCCTTGAGCAGAGGCTTTAAATACTTTGATATTTCCCTAGTTCAGTGGTACTCAAAGTGTGTCTCAGAACTCCCACCATCCATATTCCTGGGAAACTTATCAGAAATGCATGTTTTGGGAAACTCCTTAGACCTGTGTATCAGAGACCCTGGGATGTGCTTGGGCAGGGTCTCCAGATGATTCTGAAGCACAATTCGACTTTGAGAACCACTCAATTCTGTCACTGGTATGATAGAAAACTCCAGCAAGGAAAGAGGGCTTGCGAAAATCCTTCCAGAAATCCAAGTCCCTGGAACATTTTTTTTCTTGGTATGAAATAAACTGGAACTAGCTTAGTAACCTAGTTCCTCTTGTGTTTTGCAAACAAGAGATCTTGGAGGGAAGTGGAAAATAAATTTCAAGGCCTTTCATCTCAGTTACAATGACACGTTCACTTAGCATTGTGAGGGGAGGGAGGGAGGCAGGGAAGGAGGGGCGGTGGTTAGGCTTTTGGAGGAAAATACACAATTCCAATGGAATCCACTATAATTTAAGGGCAATTAGCGTCTGCACATTCTCCATCCATGAGCCTCCATTAATCCAGTTAATCCCAATCTTCTAATCAAAAACAAACATCTTCGAGTGTACTTGGGATCCTTTTAACACGTTTCTGCCCACCTGGATGGTATCCTCTGCCTAGTAATCCAGAGTTTTTTGAAGCCACTTCAGCTCCTGGAAAAGTGGGAGGACCCACTCTCGTGGCTGGAAATAAGCCCTCTCTTGGGCTGCACCCTCGCCTGAGGCCATGTTCTCTGGCGAGACCTGCCCCACCCCCAGCATTATTCGAATCAGTCTCCTTAAACCCTTGCTATTCAGGGCAGGCCTCCCTGACTCCCCCCTGGCGAAATTAGGTAAGTGCTTGGATAATATTAATGCCTTGCTTTGCTAGGCACTTGGCTGTTTCCAAAGGCCTTTCTTCAGGCTGTTTCACTGGATCCTCCAAACTACCAGAATGTCATTACCATTCTCCACTTCCCTACCCACACCCACTCCCTGCAATTTACAGAGGAGGCCACTGAGGCTTCCTGGGGTTACAGGACCTGGCAAACTCCCCCAGCTGGTAACTGGATGACAAGGTGGGTTCAGACCCAGGTCTGCTGATCTGCAGGGGAAGAGCTTCTTGCTGCAGAAAACAGTCTCCTACCGACCACCCACCTAAAGCCATAATGCTAATGAATAATGCATTTATTCTTTCGCTCTGTTGATGTCTTTGGAATGTCTTTGTATCTGTAAAAATCAGTGCCTCTTCCTTCAGGCAAAAGCCCTTATGGAGAAGAAATCCTATCTGTGTAACTCAGGCTCAAATGCTAACATAAAGTGCGCCTACCTATTCAAACTTTTCTCAGTTTTTTTCTCTATCTACAAAACAGTCCAATGTATTAATCAGGATAAGCAATATCACACCTATTTTTTTAATGGTAAGGAAAATGAAGTTTGGCCAATAAAAGCAACTTATGGCTCAAGGGGAATAGAATGCGGATTGCCAATGGCTGGTATTGTTTTTATCTACTAGATAGGTGATTTTAAGACTGTGTTCCTAAATGATCCTATCTACTAAACAGAAGCAGGCCATGGATATGGGGAGCTGACTTGTGGTTGCCAGGGGGAGGGGAAGGGAGCAGAATGGGTGGGGAGTATGGGGTTAGTAGATGCAAACTGTCACATTTAGAATGGATAAGCAATGAGGTTCTACTGTATAGCACAGGGACCTGGATCCAGTTTCTTGGGACAGAACATGATGGAAGACAGTATGAGAAAAGGAAAGTATATTTATTATGACTGAGTCACTATGCTGTACAGCAGAAATTGGTACAACATGGTAAATCAACTATACTCTAATTTAAAGAAAAGAATAGAACAACAACAAAGAGATGATGTTCTTGAGAGCCCCAAGGTTTCCACATGTTGCCTCTGGAACTTCTGGGGGAATCCTGGAGAGGTGGAATGGCAGGGCTTTGAGTATTCTATTCGGGGTTTAACTTAAGAATGTCCCTTCCCTTAAAAAACAGCTTGAGGAGTTCTTGGCTCAGTGGAAATGAACCCAACTAGTATCTATGAGGATGTGGGTGCAATCCCTGGCGCTGCTCAGTGGGTTAAGGATCCGGCGTTGCCGTGAGATGTGGTGTAAGTTAGGCTGGAAGCTGTAGCTCCAATTTGACTCCTAGCCTGGAAATTTTCATATGCTGCAGGTGCAGCCCTAAAAAGCAAAAACAAGAACAAAAAACAAACAAACAAAAAAAGCGGCTTGGAAGCCACTGGCAGTTTCTCGTTTCTTGTCTAGAGCATCCAGCATAGTCACTGTCGGGTGTAGACAGCAGCTTCAGGGTAGTACAGTGACAGGTAGCCCTGATCAGCCTGGAAGGTCCTGCTAGCATGTCAGACCCCTGGCTTTTGCTCTCAGTGAGGGAAGTGGAGACCGGCCCTGTCCTCAGGGAGGGGACGCTACCCCTGTGCCTTTTCCTATTCCATTCATGAATTCAACAGTATTTGTTGAACAGCTTCTACGCGCTAACTTCTATGCTAGGGTCTGAGACTAGAACAGTAGAAAAATATTGGGGGATTCGACCTCTGCGCTCATGGAGCTTCACACCGATGCATAATTCCAAGCCACGGTAAGAGCTGCGAAGGAAAGCTCTGTCTGCTCCAGAAGAGGGTTGTGTGTGTGTGGCGATCCCATCCCGTTAGGAGGTAAGGAATTCCACTCCAAGCAGGTGATCCTGAAGCTAGGTTTTGGGCGGAGAGGGAGAACTCTGTTGTCACAGGGAGCAGGGCTGTCTAGATATGGAGCGACAAGAGCGTGGCCTGTTTGAGGAATTGTGGGAGATGAGGCAGGCTGGCACCCAGTGGGCAAGACCAGAGTGGCAGGGGACGGGGTGGGGTGGTGGTCAGGAGGCGCGGGGCGTGGCAGTCACGCCGAGCCAAGTGGTGGCCATCGCCAGGCTCTGGGTACGGAGTGCCAGGATGGGTTGGCACGTTTTCAGAGATGATTTTGGCTATAGTCAGGAGAAAAAGTTGTGGTTGGTCAAGAGCAGAAGTGAAGAAACCTGGGAGGAGGTTATGAGATGGGGGTGTCCCTGTCCCTGTGGCCTAACTGGCCTGATATCTGGTCCTGGAAACAACACGGACTGCTCGGGATGGGGAGCGAGGGATCAGAAAGGAAACCCACCGTCACATCCTAAGAGGTGCCCTTGAGCGATTTTACAGTTTAATGTGGAAGAGAGAGCAGGAGGCAAGGACAAGACTAAGAAGAGCTGTAATGGTTGAAAAATTAAAAGTTCTGCCTCGGGTGGAGATGATGAGATTCCAGCCCTGCTGCCACCAAGACTCAGCTGTGGAACATGGGACAGGCCATTTAACCGCCCCCTCGGGGCCTCCTTTTCCCCATCTGTGACAGGGGGGCCAAGAATCCACCCTCGGGAGCTCTTAGGAAGCCCAATTACATAATATGAGCGCAAGTGCTTTGTAAACGGCCAAGCGTTATTAAAACGCAGTATGTCATTATCATTAACATGTCAATATATACAAAGTAATTGTAATTGCAGTTCTGAGTAAATATGGAATAACAATTTTATCTGAGATAAAATGGGCCCTGAAAGTAAATAACTAGAAACCGAGAATTTCATGTTGTTTAGAAGTTTCGGCCTATTGCATAAATCTTTCTTTTTTTATACCTTTCTTCTGACAATTGCTGAATAAAATAATTTAGGTCTTTAGAATGATCACATGGACTCAGAATTAAAATTATGATATTTATTCATACCTTTCCTACACCTTAGTCATTTATGTACCAAAATCACATTTTTACCATCAATGTGTAAATATGAATTTGAGACTTGACTTACATTGAACTTATGCACATTCTTTTCCATTTTGTTTTTTTTTAAAAAATTTCAACCTAGAGAATATTACCTGTGAAATCACAGGGTTGGTAATGCTAGTTATAATTCTTCCTATGCATTAAAAGAGTTGTAGAACACTTAACATATATAAGAATCTAAATTATCTAACAGGACCTCACATAACATCCCCAGTAAGTGCTATACCTAGGAAACAACAGCTTATACCATTCATATTTCAGGAACTTTTCTCAATAACAAAATTAATGAGAGCTTCCACTAGCTCAGTGGCTCAACATTAAAAATCACCTGGAGAGCTTTAAAAATTCTTGATGGCCAGCTGGACTGCAGATCAATTAAATCAACATCTCCAGGCATGGGATTCAAGCTTCAGTATTGTTCCAAGTTCCCCAGGATGATTCTTACATGAACCCAGGTTAAGAACCCTTGGCCTAGATTCTTGGATGCCTTCCAGGACTGCCCAGGCCTCCTAAGATTAGACAGATATTGAGGAGAAAACATACACGGAGAACCTGGCAGTAGAGGAGTCAATCACTGCTTTTGTCTCATCCGGAATGGCAGAGCCATCTGGATAAATAATAATAGCAGTGGTGTTATTACTAATAAGACATAGGTGACATTAACTGAGGGCTAACTGTATGTCATTTACTCTTCCAGGCACTTTATAAGAATTATTATTTTTAAATCTTCATAGCAACACTGCAAAAGGAGCACCATAATGATCTGTTTCCAAAATGAGGCATCTGAGGCCCAGAGAGGTGTAGGAACTTGCCCAAGGTCACACAGTAACAAGTGGTAGAGCTGGAACGGGAGACTCCTTGAAAGCAAGCCCAAGTTTCCATCCCTTTCTTGGCTTCCCACTTAAAACACATACCCTAGGGCCTGGAATCCTCTTATATAAACTCCAGGATCTCCTTTCCCTGTGCCTTTTTACTAGATTTCCTTCCCCAGTCCTCATTTTACAGATGAGCACACGTTATGGATGTGAAAATGAAGATCTGCAGAGACTGCGTTATTTCTCGGGTCACAGAACCAACTACATGTGTGGTCCTGTGAAAGTCCCCTAACTTCTCCTGGATGGGCTTTTCTCGCTTGAGTTGCAAAAATAAACGCTTCTGCCTCCAAGCCATTAATGCTGGAAGAGGCATCTGAAGTATTGGGTCCCCACTGCTCCTTGCCCTGGAGGGAGCTCTGGAGGGAGCGGGGAGGATGGCTCCCTGCAGCCTGGAGGCCACTCTGCGCCTCTGTGGGGTCTGGTTACACCCAAGAGCTTTCAGTCTGAATAAACAAGACTGGATCAGCACCCCTACGGGATCTTTGGGTCTAGCCTCAGGTGTCAGCATCCAGCCACAGGGAGGTGACAAGAGCCTGTTGCTTTCCAGGAGAGAGCTGAAGGGACCACTTTTCCATTATGCAGCAGGGTTCGCTTCACAGTTGAACAAGGGGCGTGAAATCGGATGTTTTTCAGGCTCAGAAAAAGCAGTGGAAAATCTCCCTCCATAAAGAGCATCTAAACGCAGAGCGTTTAGTTTCCGAATAGGGCAATGTTCTTTTTCAAGGGAAATGTTAAGCGGGGATTAGAGACACGATGGGCTCTAGCCTCGGCCCTTTCATTGTTAACAGTATTTTCTTTTGGTGGCGTGGTCTGTGCAGGGATGTGGAAAAACCCGAAGTCTTATGCAAATGAGGATCGACACACACAGGTAAACCGAGCACCAGACCTGAGGTCTTAATTACACAGGAGTCTAGATGTCAAAATGAATGCGGCTTATTGACAGCAGAGATTTCACTCAGTATTAAGCAGGGCAACCTTCTCCCGGGAGCAGAGAGCAAAGCGCGGGTGTCCTATTACTCAGGGCCAAGTTTGCAAATGGTGAAGGGCTAGGTCAACGCCTGGACGCTTTTCTGGGTGGAATATATCTCTGCACCCCGACACACACACCTGCTTGCGGTGGCACAAAGCAAGGTGTTCTCAGATGTTTCCAGTGGTGGGTTAAGTTTCTGCCCATCAGCCAAAGGTTTTTTTTTTAATATTGCTTTTTAGGGACGCACCTGCAGCATAGGGGCGTTTCCAGGCTAGGGGTCGAATTGGAGCTGCAGCTGCCAGCCTTCACCACAGCCACAGCAAAGTGGGACCCGAACTGCATCTTTGACCACAGCTCATGGCAACGCCAGATCCTTAACTCACTGAGCCAGGCCAGGGATCAAACCTGCATCCTTATGGATACTACTAGGGTTTGTAACCTGCTGAGCCACAGTGGGAACTCCCTGGCCAAAGGTTCTAACTGCCACCATCGCTAAGGGCACCCCCCCATCCCTCCCCTCCAATCTGCCTACTTCTCTGCATCATTTGTGGCATCTGAACGGGACCATAAGCATGATCTCATTTCAACAACTTATATTCCTGTGAGATACATAAAAGCATCAGTAGTCATGTTTTGAGGCTGAGACCTCTGCAAAGTTAATAACTGAGCATTTACATTGCTAAAAGCTGAGGCCACCTAGGGGGTGCAGCTCACTCCCCAAGTTGGCCCCGGTGGATGAGAACCTAGTGAGGTTCACACCCCCGGGGGCAGTGGCTCTTTTCACAGGCTGACACAACAGCCGTTGTCCTAGCAGGTTATGGGCTGTGTTTGCAAAAGGAGAGAAAACCACACTCTGGCTTGGGCATAACCAAACAGTTCTCAGAGGGTTTTAGGGTCTTTGCCTTGAAATAGAAAAATAATACACCCTTTTCCTCCGCCCGTACTAATTAAAGTGTCGGGACAGAGCCCCAACACCGCGTTGACGCATGACAGGGTGTCACGTGTAATCCACGGTGCTGTACGCCCACATCAAAGCCCCGGCAAGGATCACGGTGCGGATGTTTAGTGTGTGCGTGCTGCCGGGTGACACGTAACTCCATCCAGCTTCGTTCACAGGCCCTCACTCACCGGGAGGTTATCCCGGCAGGCCACTGATTGACAAGGGACAGAGCAGATGCCGACAGGAGGCCCAGCATGCAGGGGAAGCCACAGCAGATCCACTGGCTCAGGGAAGAGTTTTCTGGCCACTGCCGCACCGTGACCTCGTCCTCCTGCGGAGGATTTTGGTGGCAAGTCTTATCCCAGCCACTGATATGGCACTGGGTCATTTATGACTGCCTTATGACGCTGTTTTTCATGATTGTGTTTGCACTGCTGTTTAACAACTTTGTGTAATCGTCTCTTCTTACTCCAAATAAACTTTAGCACCTGGAAGCAGAAAGCAGCTCAGTGTGTGTCTGTCCCGGCAAGCTTCTCCCAGGATGCCGTGAAGGGCCAGTTTTTGTTTTGCTTTCTTTTGTTTTGTTTTTGCCACCTATCAAGCCTCAATGCTTTTGCAGAATATCATAAAAAATAAAGTACTAGAAAAGGAACATGGGCATGGAGTGTCAAATTACTGTAAATGTGGTTAAATGCTTACTCTTCGTTTCTGTACTTACTCTGTCCCAGGCCCCGGTTTGCCAAGTGGTCCCCATCTGTGGACCAGACTTAAAGTAGCATGAAGCCAGAACACTGGAATGCCTGGAACAACGTGGAAGATAGGAAATATCTCCTCCATATGTAACTGTTGACTGGGTAGAGGTGTATATGTATAGATAACATGCATACATATATTGTCTATACACATATACATGATAAATTCATGCTAAATACAGCCATACATAAATACATTTAATTACATTATACTTCACACCATACATGCACTAGAAGACAGGATTACAAAATAGAGACCTAAACCAAGGGACAAAGAAGGTATAAGTTAGTAAGTTGATGCTAAGACCCGCTGGATGAAAAAGCACGCATGGAGAGGAAATCACGATTGAGCAGTGCCTACCCTGGGTCTGTGCTCCAGGCTTCCACCCTCCCAAGTTCTCTGTGAATGGTGCCTCCTCATATTTCACCCAAGGGGCAGCGACAGTCCCTGAGGGTAAGTGATTCACCAAGGTCACATAGAGAAGGAGACAGGATTCAAGTGCAGGACTATCTGACTTCACAGCCTGTGTTGTTTCTATGTGCTCTTTCACGTGAAGGCAGTGATGTCATGGGGATATGTCATGGGCTACGTCTCAGTCATATCACAAAGGGCACTAAGCGGATGGATGTGTTCCTACCACCACCTCCCAGCAAAGTGGCTACAAAATAATGCAATGGGCTGGCCAAGGCAGGTTTCAGGTGACACTGAATCTACTATTGAGCTTCTACGAAATTTACTTTCTCCCAAGAGAAGGGCACAGACCTCTTCTGCTGGAGATTGAGGCATCAAGATATGATGGCTGGAACATCCTACAGCCACCTAAGATCCAATTAGAGGATGGGGTCAACACTCTGCAGAAGGCAGAGCGCCAAGAGAACCTCAAGGAAGCAGGAGAGGAGAAGCCCTAAAATTCTGCACCTGGGGTGCCCCCACTGAGAGACTCATGAGCTACTAGGTTCTTGTGTAAGATTAATTCCAGCGGGGACTGTTCTGTTACTTACAGCCAAAGCTACCCTGTCTGATGCAGCCCCCTCACATGATAATTGGACACTGAACTTCACTGTCCCTTTTTCAAAAAGCCCATGATTGATTCACACTGCTGGGACAGAATGTGAAATGAAGCTATCACCTAATTTATGGCAGCGACATACATTTTTCAACCCACCCATTGAAATGAAATTTAGACACCTTGAAGGCACCATAAAAAAGTTTAACATGGAAAGAAAAAAAAAAGGAAAAAAGAAATGAAGGAAAACCCACAACACGTAATGTCATTCTTACTGACTATATCCAGGGTTTAGTTGAACTTTGGGATGCAGTTACATCAAGGTCTACACAATCACAGCCCGTCAGCCCCGTTTAGAAATTCCCCTGCTCCCTCCTGCACGTTTATACAACTTTAATACTGTTCTAGATTGGCTCAATAAAGCATTTTTCTATTGAGATGGCACTGCTCGTCTGTATTTATTCTGCAGTAAGGAGGCTGAGTTATCTTAACGGTCCATTTCGGTAACTGTAGAGCTGATAAATTGTATATAAACAGCTCAAATCTTTCTCCGGAAATCAAACTGGAGAGCAGAGGCTTTTGCTTCACCCACCAAAGACAGCCCTGCATATTCAGAGACTGAGGCTGAGGTGTGGGTTTCTTCTTTCAGCTAAACCTCATCCCCCGTGCCCTTGACAACTTAATTTCCTGTCCTCTTTGGGAGACAGACGGATGAATATTTAGTGTAGAACATGACTGTGATTAAGCTTCCAAATGTATCTTCATCTGGATTCCAGCTGCTGGTGTGGCATCTCAATTACTCCTTCATCCCCCTGTGGAACTGTCTTATTGATGCAGTGAGCTTTGCATGATGGCACTGGATTAAAAATCTCCTAGGACTCGCCAAAACTTCTGACCTCAATCAATTATCCGTTAGTACAGGGGAAAAGGGGGGCTTGTGCCTACACTGTGACCCAAAGATGCCCACTAATAGGCGTCAGACTCGTGTTGACTAGTTGCCCCTCAAAGAACAGACATGGCTCTTGCAGCCAGCTCCTTCTTCCCACTCCCTCTGCAAGTGGTGACCGATGCCTTCACTGGAGGTTGATACGGCGAGGGAGGTGGTGATGAATAGGTGTACTGTCAATACGACATGGAGAAGATTGCAAAACATTGGGCTGCCCAGAATAGCTTTCTTGGACCAACACTTCAACTCTGTCGCTGATAGCATTACGCCCAAATGGAATTACGGAAGCACAGTATTGTTCTGTGAATCACTTCTTCGAGATGCACAGATTGTCTCTAAGTACCGTTTATTGTGAGAAGAGGCCTCAACTCACATGGCTCTTTCATTCACGTACTTAATCGTTCATTCAACATATGCCGAGCTGTGCGCTAAGCACTGGGTGTAGATCTGTAAACAGGACACAGAACAAGTTCCTTGTTCTCAGGGAATACAGCAGAGTGGGGCCGACAGACATGCACACAGGTGACCACAGCTGAGTGTGAACAGTGCTGGACGGAGCCCAGTACCAGGTACCTTGGGGACACACAGGAACCGACCTCTGACTCGGGAGGACAAGCAGGGAAGGCTTTTCAGAGCTTTTATTCTTATCCATTCTATCTGCAGTGGCCTCAGCACTTAGACCATGTCCTCTAAACTATGGAACAGCAATACCTACTCATCTTTCCTTCCTCTCCCCCTCCCTCCCTTTCTATATAGGTCTATGTCAGACGCTCTTCAATTCTTGCACTTACAGCCTAGTGAAATATAACAGTCACAAAGTGTTGGGAAAGAAAGGCAGGGTAAAAGCTCTTTTCTATATTTTATTGCCATGTACACTTGATGAATGCTATGGATGACTGAATGCTATACCCAATGTCGCTGACCACACGTTGGGGTAAAAGGTCAGAGACTGTGGATTAGAGTATTTGAGAGATGCTTCAGAAAACGAGAGGCTGAGTTTGCTTCCTAAGACAGGCTAGCACTGAAGTCAGTACTTTCTGCTTCCATCAGACAAGATCTTCATTTCCAGCAACCAGACTTCTGAAAGCAGATCCTCTTAGAAACCCAAGTGGGCCAGCAGAGAGCCCCAAGACCCCTGCTTAGGACAAAGAGGAAAAAATAAGTCATGGATCTCATTCTTTCTTCAAGTCTTGCAGAACTAAAGAGCAGAGCTTGCTTCTCCTATTTGCCTTCTTGGTTCAGTGACTGTGTGTACACTGCTGATCCCTGGGCATATGCACAGGAAATGGAAGATGAAGGAAGAGTACCTGCTAGCAAAGTGGGACAGGCCAGTTCATAGTACCTACTGGAGCATCTCCCAGCTCCCTGGAACCACTCGTCCAGACGATGACCAAGGAGAAAACAGAGCTCCTCAAATACCTTCAGACGGAGATGCTAAAATCACCCTACACGTTCAAAACAATCCTCAGAAACTAGGAGAGGCTGAATGGTGCCCTGAAGCACTATAAACGCATGAAAAAATTAATTCAGTCCTCAAAGTCAGCACTAGTTAGGACTTTTCTACCTAACAAAACATTCTCAGTTGCATGATTAAAAACACTGCTTTGGAATGACCAATTAATTTCAAAGGCCCCACTCCGCATGAGAAGTGATCGAAGACAGATGTGCTAAAAAGGTTCCCTCCATCAAATCCAGGGCCCATCTGCTCTCCCAGGGTTATAATTGAGATCCTTATTATGGTTGGAGTGCTTTTGTTTTCATGTTCACGTAAGGGTTTTTGTGAGATTTCCCTTAAAAGCCCAACAGGAGAGCAAGAGGAGTGAGATCAGTCTTTTTCTCCCAGGAACCAGTACCTCCTTCGATCTAGAGACCCCAGGCTCTCCCACACAGTCCAGTCACATCGAGCCAAGGTGCTGCTGGTTTGCCACACCAGCCCCTGCCAACCCGGGAATCGAACTGTGACATCGTTCAATCAGAGGCAGAAGATGCTGGCTTAAGATTCTGGAGAGGTGTGTCCCACTTTCAGAAACGCTGCTATCCAAAAGTAAAATGTATGTAAATCAAATAAAACTAGAAGTGAGTCATCTATTTACAAAAGTAGACTCACCATGGGGTTCCTTAAAAGTCAGTTCCCTAATCTAGTTCACATGGTTCACTGTCCACAAAACAAAAATAAAAAGGCGTTTGCTTGCATCATCTCTGAACATGCCTCAATTTAAAGAAAGACACATCTATTGCAGTACTCCTGCTAATCGCTTCCCTTTATTAAACATCTGTTTATGCGACTGTCCCTGTGCTGACACTTTACATAAGTAATCTCATTACTTCTCCAAACATCCCTGCAACCTACACGTCAGAACCTCATTTTATAGTAGAGAAAAATGAGCTGCCTGAGGTCCGACAGCCAGAGGAGAGCTGGGAATCAAACCAAAGTCTGCCGTGCTTTGCACTCCACTATTCTGCTCTTCTTCGGAGTCAGACTCGCTGGTCTTACTCGAAAGCCTCATTGATTGGGCTGATGCAGACACATGACAGTTTAAATTTGTTGGAAAAGCCTGAATTACAAAATATGCACAGATTACCCACAAGTAGACACTAAGAGTTAGTGATTTCACTCCTTGCTGGAGAACTTTCAGGACCTACTTTAAGAAGAAGAACAATTTATGAGTCGTAATTCCAACATACAACTGAAATACATGAAAACGTTATGTTCCCTTAAGTTGGTATAACTTGATAACATGTATATCAAATTTCTTTTGAAGACACTTTATACCAACTACGTTCGAAGGACCACACATTCTTGAATAAGCCTGGATATGACTATGCTTTGTTTTTAATTTTTTCCAAACCAAGTTTCTTGTATATATCATTAGCCCCCTTGGTTTAGCAATAAAGAGAAGCAAGGCACTGCATAGGAAAGCCACAAGCTCCTTGTCTCCTCTCTCCAGTTTTCTGGACAGGAAGGTGGCTGGTTTAAGAGGGAGTGGCTCTCTGTTTTATGAAATTCGCTCCTTGTAATTAGCAAAGAACAGGAGGAAGAGGGAGCTTCACCTTCGGGAGGTACGTGAATTGGGAGCTCAAGATCGTGATAAGGCAGATTCAGGCCAGGTTAACAGTAAGAATGTAACTACGAGACACACACATTTTAAAAATTGTCCATCATTTTTCTTTCAGAATTTTAGGGAAGAATGACTAAATTAATATACACCTGAAAGAGAACTGTTTCACATCTAGTAGGCACTATACACACACACACACACACACATTTATATGTATACATATAGCCATATCCATATCCATATACCTTCATGGATCTCCCTATACATATATATATCAACAAGTGTCGGCAATGATGTGGAGAAACTGGAACCCTGCTGCATGGCTGGTATGGGTATAAATGGTACAGCCACTGTGGAAAACACTTTGGCAGTTCCTCAGAGTTAAATACAGAATTACCACATGAGCTAGTAATCCTACTCTTAGGTATAATATCCATGACAATACCCACACATCCACACAAAAGCTTATACACAAATGTTCACGGCAGCCTATTAACAAGAGCCAAAACATAGAAACAACCAAAAAAAAAAAAAAATGCCCATCAACTGATGAATGGATAAACTGTGCTACATCCGTACAAGAGAATATTATTCGGCCACAAAAACGGAATGCAGTACTGTTATGTGACATGGCATGAATGAATCTCGGAAACATACTAGGTGACAGAAGTCAGGTGTAAAGGTTGATTATTGCAGGATTCCGTTTACATAAAATGCTCAGAAAAGGCAAGTCCATAGGACAAAAAGTCAATTAGTGGTTTACCCACGCTATAGGGAGGGGACCAGGGAGAGACTCCAAATGGGTGGTGGCTTTTTTTGTGTGTGGTGATGGATATGCTCTGTAATTAGACAGCTGTGATGGTTTCACAACACAGTGAATATACCTAAAATTGAACTGTATACTTTAAGATGGCAAATATTGTTATTTAAATTATATCTCTAAAAGAAAAGGAGAAAAAGGGCAAGGTATCTGTTGGAAAGAGAATGGTTCAAAACAGTGGTGCTTTCATTAAAAAAGAATAATACTATTTTGCAGCAACATGGATGGACCTAGAAATGATCATACTAACTGACGTACATGAGATCACGAACATGAGGAATCTAGTAAAATGTTACAAAAGAACTTATTCACAAAAAAGAAAAAGAAAGATTTTGAAACCAAACTTATGGTTACCAAAGGGGAAACAGAGGCAGTGGGGAGGAATAGTTTAGGAGGTTGCGATTAACAAATGCACGCTACTATATGTAAAATAGATTAGTAACCAGGACCTACTGTATAGTGGAGGGAAATCTACTCAATACTGTGTAATTATCTATATGGGAAAAGAATCTGAAAAGGAATGGAGATAAGTATATCGAAAACCGATTCACTTCATTGTATGCCTGAAACTAACACAACACTGTAACTCAACTATACTGCAGTAATATTTAATTAAAAAAAAAAACTGCTGCTTTCATGAAAAGATGCTCAACATTGCTAAATACTAGAGAAATGCAAATAAAAACTACAATGAGATACCCCTCACACTGGCTAGAACTGGCCATGATTAAAAAGTCTATAAATAACAAATGTTGGAGAGGGTATGGAGAAAAGGGAACGCTCCTGTACTGTTGGTGGGAATGTAAGCTGGTACACTATGGAAAACAGTAATGGAAGCTCCTCAGAAAACTGCATAAAAAACTACTATATGATCCAGAATTCCACTCTTAGGCATATGTCCAGACAAAACTATAATTCAAAAAGATACACGCACCCCTCTGCTGATTGCAGCACTATTAACAATAGCCAAGATATAAAAACAATCTAAATGTCCATCAACAGATGAATGAATACAGAAGATGTGGTGCATCTATGTGATGGAATACTACTCAGCCATAAAAAAGAATGACATAACGCCATTCACAGCAGCATGGATGCAAAAAGAGATTATCATACTAAGTGAAGTCAGTCAGAGAAAAACAAATGCCATATGATATTACCTACATGTGGAACCTAAAATGTGACACAAATGAACTTATCCATGAAATAAAAACAGACTCACAGACATATAGAACAGATTTGTGGTTACCAAGGCGGAGGCGTTTGGGAAGAGATGGAATGGGAGGGAATAATCAACAAGATCCTACTACATAGTATAAGACAACTATATTCAAAGTCCTATGATAACTCACAATGGAAGAGAATATAAAAGTAAAGAGTATGTGTGTGCATGTGTGTGTGTGTGTGTGTGTATATGTGCATGTGTGTGTGTGTATATAACTGAATCACTTTTCTGTACAACAAATCAATAATACTTCAATAAAAAACAAACAATACTTCAATAAAAAACAAACAAACAATATTTCAATAAAAAACAAACAATAAGCACCTACTGTATAGCACAGGGAACTATATTTAATATTTTGTAATAAGCTACAATGGAAAGGAATCTGGAAAAAGAATAGACATATATGTATAACCTAACCACTTTGCTGCACACCTGAAACGAACACAGCATTGCAAATCGAATAAACTTCAATTAATAAAAAAAAAGGGGTGGGATCTGAAAAACAAACAAAATGAGTGGTGCTTTACTGTTTTTCAGTTCAATGGGGCTGAAGAGCCCAGCTCTGCATTCTGGACCTGGAGAAGGAGGCTAATTATTGCTGCATTTTGGGAGCACCAATCATAGCAATAAGCATAACTTCCCTGTCTCCTAATGCGCGAGCTTCTGTGCAGAGGCAGTCCCTGCCCTTCACAGTGTGGACTCCACTCTACGGAGTTGCTTCGGGGGCAAGGTGGCCCCAGAGACGCTGGGTCATGCTAAGGTTTCAGCTGGGTCACTGGTTTGTGGTCTCCTCCTCACCCCAGAAGAAAACAGCTGCAGCTGGACCCAGGAAGGAGATGGCCAGGTTCTCCTTGAGGAAGAGCTCCTGGAGCAGCACATTTTATTTTTAAGAATTTCAAGTATTCAGCAGCAGTGGGTGCTTGTAAAATTTTAAGGCACCCAATTTGGTTTCTAGATTCTATCTGACAGCAACAGAGGATGACAATGCATTCCTCTGTGCCTGTCATGCTAAGCAGACCTAAATTTGAGATGGGGGTGGGGAGGGAGGTGGTAGTGGGGGAGGGTACTCCAGTGCGGCTGGGGCCAAGGGCAGGCAGCCTAGAGTCGTAGGTGCCATGATAAGCTGCAAAGTGCAAGTCAGCTCAGCCAAAGGGCTATGTCCTTACTGCCTGGGCTTTCCTTGACCCCCTAGGAAAGTCCTCTTGGTTGCCACTTCAACAGATAGCAAAAGAGACCTTCTATTAATATTACTTCTAAGATTTCCTCCAAATACAGTCCATGCAGAAGAAGAAGGTCTGAGATGAAGTTATTTACTTGGTACTGATGTTCCAAGACCTGGAGCACATGTCTACACACCCCCAAGAACACTGCCTGGCACAAAGTGGTTCTCGATAGGTATTTACTGAATGGAGAATGAATGAATGAATCAATCAATTAATATGTGCTTTTTGAGCATTTGCTATGAGCTAGGTACTTTATCAGGTTTTTAATTCAGTGTTACGTTTTAAAGGCACAGAGGTGTTAAGGGACTTGCCCCAAGTAATACAGCTTGTAAATAGTTGATTCAGGACCCAAACCATATCAAGCTCATTCTTACTTCCTAGACGAAGCACACTGTGCCTCACCAAAGTGAGTCAGGGGCCCATATCCTGGGTGTCATGGTACCAGACCCCCATCTTAGCATCCTCCTCATGAACTTAGATCGTGAGTTCATGCTCTCTTCTCTGTCATCCCTCCAGACGGTATTATGAGCTTTCAGAGGCGGAGACTGACCACGCTTTGCTGGCTTGCTATATTCCTGCTGATAGAACAAGCACAGCCCTTAGCATATCACTCAGTGCAGACATACTGAACTAACAAATGGAAACGGATTGATGCGTGGGAGTTACACAGCCTGAAGAGAGAAGGCAGAGTCTGGGAAGGGTTTGATGGGCCAAGAAGGCAGTGCGTGCAGGGAGACCCTGCCCCCAGGGTATCTTGTTTGTGTGCTGAGCTGCAGGTAAACGGGTGGTATTGCCGAGAGGGGCTGTAACTTGCCGGGGATCTCAAAGCAAATTAGGGGGCACGGGGGTCCGGCAGGGGAACATCTGTACAGCACATTGTGAGCGCCAGATGAAAGGCATGCATAGAAAAGCAAAGATCACAGCACCACTTTTGCAGAAATGAAACATTCCTAAATTAATACAAGAAGGGAGGTGAGGCTCCTGGTATCAGCTACACTGCAGCAGGTCCTGCCTGGCTTTGACACTGTTTTCAGAGGAAGGAGGTAAGTAAAACTCAGGCACAAGAGAGCGCAACAGTACTCGGTGTATTTGAAACTCCTCCAGATCCACAACCTCCCGGTACGCTCGGAGCAGATCTGAGTTGAGAGGTAGACCGTACGTTTACTAAAGCATGAAGGAAGCCATGGAAAGTCTGGGAATCACTTTCTCCTTGCCCTCCACCCCAAATACATTCTTTTGGGCACAGAAAGCAACAGTGCCTCCCAGCCTCTCAGCGGGGCCTTCACTCTCATCTCTCCATCTCTCTCCACTGCTAAGCCCTGTTCTTGCAAGTATTATGAGCCCCATGTGTTCAAAATTAAAAACAAAAGTGATTTCTTCTTAGAGATAATTTTCCTGCCGAACCTCCTCCAACACTCCTCTGCTCCCGGCCCCCTCTCCGGGCCAAAACCCCTACTCAGCAGCTGGGTGCTTGTCCCAGATTGCCAAAAACACCATTTGCTTTCGATATTCTGGCCTTTGGCACAGGGGGTCTGCTCTGGCCACAGTCAAGACACACTAATTCCGACATTATTTTTACTGGCAACGTCACTTCTTTAAGGAGGATTCAAGTTCTATTTGTAGACTGGAACGAAAAATTAAAAGCAACGCATAGCCGAAAAAATATGCTCCTCCACCTGCATGTCCTGTAGGCATCTCAGACTCAGCATGTTCCAAACTGACTCCCAACCACCTCCTCAAGCCACCTCTTCATCTTCACCCTGGGCAACCGATCCCCCACTCCCTCCCTTCCGTGTTTTCAAATCGGTCCCTAAGTCTTTGGAACCCAACCCTTTCCTGGTCTCTGCTTCACTCTATCCTAACATAAGCCCTGACGCCCTTCTTTATTGGGACCTCTGCCGTCAACAGTGATCAAAGGTCTTCCTGACCTGGATTATTATCACCTTTCCATTGAGCCCTGTGACCAGCATCTTCCATGATGAATCCTTCAATCCACTGTGTCTGACCGAATTCCCCCGATTACGTGGTCACTTCCAGAGTGTGCTGTGTCTTTTCCTCTTTCCGGGCTCTCACACACAAGGCTGTCTCTCCCTTTTTTTTTTTTTTTAGGACTGCATTCATGGTACATGGAGGTTTCCAGGCTAGACGTCATACCGGAGCTGTAGCCCCAACACCGGATCCTTGACCCACTGAACAACGGCAGGGATCGAACCTGCAGACACATGAGTACTAGTCAGGTTCGTTTCTGCTGCGCCACAACAGGAATTCCAAGGCTGTCTCTTTTTACACTGGGATACCTGCTGCACTCACCCCCCTGGGTGCTCTTGCCCTTGGGCTACGGCAAACCAGGACATAGCTCTGTGATGGTCTTCAGCTCACTGGGCCACAAAGATGCAGTGCACGGCCACACCCTCTTCCCGGTGATGAGTGACTTGAGAGCAGGACCGGGTTACAGTTTACTTAGCACAGTGTCTAACGGATGTTTGTGGAAGGAAGAAAGGAGGAGGCAGGGAGAAAGGAAAGAAGGAAACAAAGGGGAAGAAAGGGTCAAATTCTGCTCTGTGGCTGTGCTCAAGATCCACGTACTGCCCCTAAACTCAATCACTTTCTTTGAATGCTCTCAAAGCACAGACTGTGCAGCAGACAAAGGTGTGAATATTCACACTCTGCCCATGGGTGGTCTTGGATTTAACCTCTCAGAGCCTCCGTTTCCTCCTTAAACAGGGAACCATCAGCTCTTCAGCAAAGGTTTGCTTAGACATTTGACCAGTGGAACAAGGAATAAAACATTCTGATAACAGAACCAGGGATTTAGTAAGCATTCGATGATTGATTTTTTTTAATGATTTTTATTTTTTCCGTTATAGTTGGTTTATGGCATTCTGTCAATTTTCTGCTATACAGCAAAGTGACCCAGTCACACACACAGGTGTGTGTGTGTGTGTGTGTGTATACATATATATATATATATATATATATATATATATTCTTTTTCTCACATTATCCTCCATCATTTTCCATCACAAGTGACTAGATATAGTTCCCTGTGCTATACAGCAGGATCTCATTGCTTATCCACTCCAAAGGCAATAGTTTGTATCTATTAACCCCAAATTCCCGGTCCATCCCACCCCCTCCCCCTCCTGCTTGGCAACCACAAGTCTGTTCTCCGACTCCATGGGTGTCTTTTCTGTGGAAAGGTTCACTTGTGCCGTGTATTAGATTCCAGATATAAGTGATACAACGATTGATTTTTAATTGTTATTTCTTATTATTGTCCTTAGTGGCCTTTTCCTGGGTACAGCTCCTGAAACTTGAAGACAGTTTCTGCCCCGGTGACCCTGGTAATCTGACTGGGTAGGAGATGAGATGTGACAATAAAGAAAGATGAATTTTCTTAAACCAGACTCATCGGAATTTAAGAAACACCATGAATATGGCTGTTCATAGTAACAGTTATTTAGTTTGCCTACAGACTTCTTCCAGTATTGCTGCCAGGACTCAACATGGTTTGTACTTTTTAGCTTTGAGTATAAAAAGCAAGGTCAGATCCAAGTTCCAGTACAGTAAGATGCATTGAATTCCACCACATTTTTTGCTTCAAATAATAATAATCATATTAAGTTGTTGTAGTTGTCACCTCTGTCTCATCTCTGCAGGTGGCAGAAGAGTCTTCTGGAAGGAATCACAGTCTGCAGAAGAGAGCCCGACCCCCTTGCCCCAGTGGTTCAGCTATCTGGAAAAATGCCTCACTTGGTTGAGATACTGTTCTTGAAATGTGGCGTGTCAGATTCCACTGTAACAAAGAACAGGCTTGGGGCCTTTGGAAGCTGGGTGATGTCCTGACCAGAAGAGTGCTGGACCTTTAGTGGTTGAATGAAAATCTAGCTTTTTAAAAAAATAAAGTATAGCTGTACGATATTATATGTTATAGGTATACGCCAGAGCAATTTTAAGGGTAACACTCCATTTATACTCATGGTAAACTAATGGCTGTCTTCCCTGTGTTGTACAATGTATTCTTGTAGCTTATTTTATAGCTGAGAGTCTGTCCCTTCACCCCTGTATTGCCCCTCCCTCCCACCACTGCTAACCACTAGTCTGTTCTCTGTATCTGTGACTGTTTCTTTTTTGTTACATCCGCTAGTCTATTGTATTTTTTAGATCCCATGTATAAGTGATACCATATAGTACTTGTCTGTGTCTGACTTACGTCACTTAGCTTAATGCCAAGTCCGTGTTGCTACAAATGGCAAAACCTTTCTTTTTTATGGCTGAATAATATTCCACTGAGCGCACACACACACACACACACACACACACACACACGTATCTCTGTGTGTGTATATATGTATATATACACACACACACTTAAGTGTCCATCAACAAAGAAATAGTGAAATAGTGAAAATCCAGCTTGACTGAACAGAGAGGACCGTCAGGTGATGTTCTTATGAAAACCACCAGCCTGCGAGGGGGCCACTGAAACTGCTATGGCAAGAACAGCCATTTCCTATGTTAGTCAATACCTATGTCCCTTGAGTTTTCTCCGGGTATAAGACAATGTTTGGAGTTGGAAAATATATTAGCCCCGATGTACAAAAAAGTGTAAAGTCAAAATGATAAGTAAAATTACAAAAAATGCTTTAACTGTTCTGCAAATGAATGCTACTTAAACTTGTGACATAAGCATAGTTTACTATGTTTGCAAGGGTAGGCGCTTGAGACTCTTCTAAAAACTCAAGCTCTTGGGGCTTCTCCAGGCCTTAAGATGACCAGAGCAGGTCAGCTGGGATCAATATATGTGTGTACTCAGCTAGTGTATTTGCAAAGGTATCACTTTGTTTGACTTTTGGCCTCTTCTGTTACTAACCCTTCCTCTGCCCCTCAAAAAGTTATATAAGCAAGAAGAACCAACGGGCCACAGGAACAGTGACGAGATAACGCAAGGTGTGGAGAGAATGTAACCTTTCCAGTGGTCATGAAAGGAAGCATCAGATGTCCCGGTTTCCCTCCAGGAGGTCCACTCTGAGGCTCCAGACTCCCCGCAGGGAAGCCGCGTAGCTCCTCTTGGCCCAGAGATGTATTGTAGTGGTAACAGGAAGTGACATTAAGACATAGAATCTGGCATTTGGGGTTAACTCATGATAGGCAACACGGGTCAGTCTGTTTTCATTTGAAAACCTCAATTCAGAACTGAGCCAGAGAGAAACAAACCAAAGTGTTTCAGCAGGTTCCAGGGTGGGTTCGTGGTGTCATTTTTATTTCTTGTCTTCGGCTCCATTTTGGTCCAGAAATGCTGCCACGAGCATTCGATCTTTACCAGGGAGGGGGCAGTGTTGCAGCATCAGGAGTGGACCCTGGTTTCCTGGGACGCTGAACCCTTCATTCCTTCTTGGCTGTCTCCTTTCCTTCCCTCCTCCCCCTTCATATAAATGACATGGTTCCAAGAGAGATGAAAGAAGAGAGGTGAGTGTGTGTGTGTGTGTGTGTGTGTGTGTGTGTAGTAAACCCATCAGCAGACCCTGGATGAGCCAGACAACAAATATTGCTTGATGTCAAGGGCTTCTTCACCATACTTCTCACTTACTGCCCACACCTAACTAAAGTCGTTATTCAACACTTCAGTTTATCTCCTTATGCACAAATACACAAAGTCTAGGAGCTCTTTCTTGAAAGTTAACATTGAACCTTATTTGCCCATTATCAACCATCCTATTTGCCGCAAACAAAATCTCATCTTATTTCCTCTTACTTTCTTTATCCAGTCCATCTATCTATCCATCCATCCATCCATCCATCCGCCCATCCAGTCATCCAGTCAGCCAGCCATATTTCCGATAATTATTGTCTGGGACCAGCTTTGCAAGCACAAAACCCATGTTTCTTTGAAATCATTGGGTCTGTGCCAAGATCATTCATTCATTCAACAAATATCCATTCAGTATCTGTGACACGCCAAGCACTGGGCTAGGCTAGCGGAATGTGGGGTTCAGCCAGACCAATGCTGTGTCTGCTCTAGTAAAATTTATAGTCAAATAACGTGCCAATTAACGTTAGGATTTGCCTAACCACTGACCCCTTTGAAATGGATACTGTGTAGCCTATAACAGCACCTTTTTTTTTTTTTTTTGCAATTACATAACACTGTTCATGTTGCACTTGCCTCCAACTCTAAAATCCTTAGGTTTCCTTTCTCACTGGGAGGAATATAATGAGAGAAGTAGATGCCACAGGTGCCAGGGTCAGACCACACCCACCCCTTTAAGCAGTTTCCATGTACTTGGCACATAATAGAAACATACATTACATGAACCTGTTGGCTTTATTTCTTTTAGGTTTCATAATGAGTTAGCATCACTCCAAGCCCCCTGTTATCTTTACGGAGCCTCGTTTACCTGACAACCTCTTATTTGCTTTTTTTTTTTTAAAAATCTGAACATACCACAAGAAAGCCATCAAGATCTGCATCTAAATCACTGGGAAAAAAATATGGAAACCTGCAAGTTGCCTGTACCAGAAAGTTCATGTCAACTTTTGAACTTGTCAGAACTAATCAAGAGTAGACGTTGTGGGTCCTTTAGCACAGGAAAGGAAAAGGAAATCAAACCTTCAAGGGATCAATTTAGACTCATGAAAAATAGAAAGGAAGAAAAATGAAAGCCAACAGAATTAACGTTAGTTTGATTCAAAAATAAATTGCCCATTAAAAAAAGTTTTTTTCCTAGGCTTTCTTTCCCCTCTACAAGACACGGTGGGGCTGTATATAAAAGAGAAAAATCAGAGCTGTGGGTGCTGAATCTCAATTCTCTATTTAAGTTTCCTCCTGCCCAGGAGTGACTCCAAGAAGGAAATGAATTCTCAGTGGGGACTCCTGTAGCTGATTAGCTTTTACCTTCCACGGGGGATGTCAATCATGTTAATTGGAATCAATAGACAGCTGTTCAGGGGCCCGGGATAATTAAGCAAGTCATAAAGGGTAGAATTAGAGTTCCCTTTAAAAATTAAAAGGAATCCCACTGTTTGCTAACATTTTAAGCCACTCCGGCTACCTAAGACCTATGCCGACTTAAGACTCACTGATCAAAGAGAGGCCAGCTTCTGA
>PVHT020000165.1:4127708-4186889 GCA_004024745.2 Catagonus wagneri | reverse complement strand
AGAGCAAGTTAGCATAAGCGGACACCCCCGGCGCCCTTCAGAAGGACTCCCCGCCCACCCCACAGAGAACTTCTTCACAGAAATGCATGTGCAGTTTTACGCCTCCTTTAAAACTTGAAAGGGGGCTCACACATCACCACCAGCACCGCCTCCTGCTGCCCTCCCCTACACACACACACACACACACACACACTCTCTCTCTCTCTCTCTCATACATATACGCACACATGTTCGGTCGCATAAAGACAGAGAGGGGCTCCTTCACCCACATGGTGACTTGAAAAGAAAATGAAATTCTGTCCCAGGGCTTGCGATTTTTTTCCCTTCCTTTTCCTGAGTCAATGAATGCCAGATGTTCTCACAAAACGTCTTCATATCTTCTGGACAGCCTGCGAGAATACTATTTATTATTACTCAGAGGTCATGAGGCCGCAACAGATTTATAAGAAGGCTGTGGTCCCTCTCTGTGTCGCCTACACGCAGGAGATATATATGGCAAGAGTCACTGATGGCTCTTCTCTCTGCGTAATTTACTTCCTCGGGGCCAGTGAGCTGGGTCCAATGGAGAGCAGAGGTGGTTTCTCTGCCGGAGGCAACTGCAAGTTTGTCAAGGCCAGCTAAGCCATGCAAGACTTTCTGACTGTCAGAAGAACTAAAGGAGGGAAAGCGAATAGAAATAGAGAGTGTGAGGGCTGGTCAGCCCCCATCTGTCAACGACCTGCGCATTGCGGGAGGTCACATTCTCTCTGCCTCCACTTGGCGATGTCTCGGCCCCAAGAAGCCACCGCGTGCTTGAGGTTGTCCAAGGCCGAACTGGGTTCTAAGCACAAGGAAAGGCTGGTTTCATTCCGCACGACCCAAGCTTCCTCCCAGATCACTGGCAAAATACTGTTATCATCGCCTCTGGCCGGTGCCTCCAAATTCAATCAGCCTTTTCATGAGGGTCCCCCAGCCACCTCCGCCTCACTCTGTTTCAAAGCACAGGCGGATGCTGCGGAGAATGCCGGCCTCCAGGTAAACATGCTGAAAGGCACCGATGCCCATGGGAAAGTGGGTTGCGTCTGGTCTGCACATCAAAGAGGCTTGGCATGAAGCACCGGATGGCCCATGTCAGAGCAAGGCCCTGGATGCTTGGGGCCAACGCGGAGGGTGCTCTACCTGGAGCCTGCTGTTTCCTGTGCGTGTGACTGCTCTTCTGATGTAAGCTAAGGGGCTAAAGGTGACCTCCCTTTTCTAAGGTTTTGCCAACCAAACAAGACACTATTGATTTCAACCTGGCTCCCGAATGAATGAAGGGTCAATAGATTTAGCTGAGCAAACAGGTTTCCTTCCTTTTCCTCTACAAGGAAACCTCAGGTTGTGTCTGTAGCCCTGGTTTTTGAAGAAATCAATTGAATTCAGTAATTTGATATCCATTTCGGCTTCTCATCTGAATTTTGAGGGAGGTAACTGATGCTGCGGCTGCCTTACTTGTCATTGCTTTCTCTCTAGGGGAGTTGTTTAGGCTCCTGAGATGGTCTGGATGACAGCTGAATACCGGAAGATGAGGAAAAGGAATTGAGTTCCACATCTTATATGACATATTCTAGATTTTAATGCATGTCTCCTCTCCCCTTTGATTGCAGCCCCAAACCTTGGAATCTTTCTAGATACCTGTTCTCCTTCAAACTTGCACATCTGCTTAACTTCTAAGACTTAACTGAATCCATTTTTATTTAACTCTGAAATTTTTCCACTTCTTCTCATTTACTCTCTATTATGGGTCCCCTAAAGGTATACTGAAATCGAAATTCCTGTTTTTGATTGAATACGGACTAAATACTTGTGTCCCCCTAAAATTCAAATTCTTTCCCCCTAAAATTCAAAAAATTTTTTGGTCTTTTTGCCTTTTCTAGGGCCGCACTCGCAGCATATGGAGGTTCCCAGGCTAGGGGTCTAACAGGAGCTGCAGCTGCCAGCCTACGCCACAGTCACAACAACGCAGGATCTGAGCCGTGTCTGCAACCTACACCACAGCTCACGGCAACGCCAGATCCTTAACCCACTGAGCGAGGCCAGGGATCGAACCTGCAACTTCATGGTTCCTAGTCGGATTCATTAACCACTGAGCCACGACGGGAACTCCTCAAATGTCGAAACCTAATGCCCAATGTGATGGTGTTAAGAGTTGGGGCTTTGGGAGGTATGTAAGCCAACAGGGTGGAGCCCTCATGAAGGGGATTAGCGCCTTTATAAAAGGAACCCCACAGAGCTCTCTAGCCCCCTTTCTGCCATGTGAGGACACAAGGAGAGGTCAGCAGTCTGCAACCTGGAAGACGGCTCTCACTATACACTGAATCTGCCAGCATTTTGATCTTGAACTTGCCAGCCTCCAGAACAGTAAGAAATAAACCTTTGCTGTTTTAAGCCACCCAGTTTATGTTGTTTCATTAGAGTAGCCTGAAAAGACTATGATAACCCAGTGCCTATGGATGTGTCCATAATTCAGAGTGTGGTCTCTGTAGATATAATTAAAATGATGTCCTTAGTCTGGGCTTTAGTCCAAGAGGACTGATGTTCTCACAAGAGAAGGGGAAATACCATCAGAAGAAGGGGACACCCAAGGAGAAGATGGGGATGTAAAGATGGGCGCAGAGATGGAAGTGATGATGCTACACAGCAAGGGACTTCTGGGGCCAGCAGAACTCGGAAGAGGCCAGGAAAGATCCTCTCCTAGAGACCCCAGGGGGAGCCTGGACCTACCCGCACTTTGATTTTCGACTTCTGCCCTCCAGAACGGTGAGAGGAACCCCTTCTCTTTTAAGCCTCTCAGTCTGTGACAGTCTGTCACAGCAGCCTTGGGAAACTATTATACTCCTGGGTCCAGGTCCATGGGGTCCTTTAAGACCAGTATTCTCATCCTTTGACATATCCTCTCCACTGGGGCCAATGTGATTTTCTTCAAAGTTTATGGAGGTTTCAAGATAAAGTCTAAACTCCTTAATATTATACACATCCTTCATAGTTCCAGCCCTTCTTGCCTCTCTAGTTCCTGCTTCTCCTGCATGGGAATCTTTTACTAAAACCACACGGAGGGATGTCTGCCAGACTCCCTTGGGCCCCTGGACAGGGGCTGCTTCTCTGCTTGGAACACTTCTTTCGCTTTCTGCCCACCTCCCATACATCCTCCAAGTTTCAGCTCAAAGTTTATCCCCTTCGGAAAACCCTTCTTTGAAACCTCTGACCTAGGGGTCCATTTAGGTACCTGAAACACACTTCTGTTATATTTCTTATCGTATCGAATGAAGATGATGGAGTTTTCTTAGATCCCAGATTCTTTGAGGTGAGAGCTTACCTTGTGGCCCCAATGCCTGGCATTCAGGACTGGTCAGCCATAAGGAATTACTGTATGTATGTTGAACATATGAATTAAAAAAAAAAAAGGGAATGACTGGATCTCTGGTAAATTTAAACATGGTCGTTTCTCAACTAGTAAAAGGAGACTATCAAGTTGGGGAGGGGAAGGATTCGGTCCTGTCAATCAAGCTTCATGAGGAGGCCACCCATGAACCAAGGAGCATAGGTACTTATTCCCGGCATTGGGAATAAGACAAAGACCTGGCCTCCTGGAACTTTTCACTGTAGGGAGATGGATAATAACTGAATCAATAAGTACATTTCGGAAAGAGATACATGCTAAAAGAAACGAAAGAGAGAATTTCCACCAGTTTCAGAGGAGGGGACATTTGAGATTAGACTTGAATGATGTGTTAAGTCAAAAGCTAGGCATTCAGGCAGAGGCTGAGCAAAGGCCCAGAAGCACTTGACCTGTTCAAGGAAGAGCAAGAGGCCAGAAGAGGTTGCCGCTTAAGAAGAGCACAGAGCACATTGAATGAAGTGGGTATGAGAAGTCAGAGGAGTAGGTGGTGGTCACAACTACAGGGCTTTATCAGCCGTGGTAATGAAATTGGGACTCTGTGGTGGATACACCAGCCCCTCCCCGCCGTGGAGGTGGGCTTGAGCAGAGGCAAGACACCTGACCTGGGTTCTCTGAAGCCTACTATGCCTTCTCCTTGGATGTGGACTGTAGAGGGCAGTGTGGAGTCAAGGGGGCTGGTTAGGCAGCTTTGCCAGAAGTCCAGCTGGGAGCTGACGGGAGCCTGGAGGAGGCGATGGATTTGGGGTGGCCCAGCTTTTCTTCTTGGATAAGAGCACTGCACAGAAAGGGGCCTGAGTAGGTTCTGGAGTCTTTGCTACGGCAGAAGGAACCTCGCTTTCTCCTAAGCCCTGGGGATGAAGAGGAGGCTCCTGCTAGATTCAGGGGCCCTGTAGATTATTCTGGGCTGGGCAGGCTTTCCAGTGAGGAGAAGGGCAGGGGCCAAAAGATTCCTCAACTACTAAGTCAGTTTGTGTGGCTTCTGCACTCCATGAAATACATATGCTTACAGATGCATATCTGCAGGCCACTTCCCCCAAGCACCTCTGCAGAGGCCCAGGGAGGACTGTCTTTTCAGTGGAGGTTGTTAACTTGAGTGACTTGGCCATCACACTGCCATCAATAGAGACGGCTGACTTACAAATTATTTAGTGCTTACAAAGGATTATTGGCCACCTCCCAGTCATTCATAGCTGGCAATCTTTAAAAAAAAAAAAAAAAGAGAGAGAGAGATTAAATGAGGCTCACAGTGATTTCAGCATTAACTGCTGGTTTCCAGGATCTATGTCTATTTGAGGCAGAATTCCTGCCGTTCTTACAGCTGCCGATTTTATGGTTTCCACTTTATAATCACTTTAAGGGACCGGAGAGCAGATTGGCAGGGCTGATGGTGCCCCGTGGCTGACTTCACAGGCCTGGCCAGGGGAAGGGTGCACCAGCAGGGGAGGCAGCACGGTGCCATGGGGAGCCCTCAACCCAGAGTCACACGCCCACATGCTCTTCTCAGCTGTGCCGCCTATAAGCTGTGTGGCCTTCGTGGGTCTCTTAACCTCTCTGAACCTCAGTTTTCTCAGCTGTAAAACAGAAAAATGCTATCTACCTTACCTGTCCCCATAGTGACAAGAACAAGAATGCTGCAAGAAATGGTGTTAATACTTTAAAAATATTTCTTGGAGTTCCCATCATGGCTCAGCAGATTAAGGACCTGACATAGTGTCTGTGAGGATGAGGGTTCGATCCCTGGCCTCGCTCAGTGGGTTAAGGATCCAGCGTTGCCGTGGCTCTGGCCTAGGCTTCAGCTACAGCTCTGATTCGACTCCTGGATAAGGAACTTCCTTGTGCTGCAGGTGCGGCTTTCAAAAAATTTTTCCTGATACAGTTCCCTCTTTTCGTTAAGGTCCCCTCACTATATCCTATATGCCATTAAGGCCACACTGAGGCTTGCTATTCCAAGAGCAACCTGGGAAAGGTGAGAAGGAAGTTATGGCTTAGCGGTGAGTTCCCTGTAATCGGGAAAGGAAAAAAAAATGTTCTTTTGGACAATATGGGAAAAATGCAGAGGGGATGAGACTTGAGGTGGGGGTTGGGGAAAGAGGCAACCCCAGAACCCTGAGCTGGAGGTCTGGAAGGATGAATCCGGGAGCAGAGACAGACTGGGAAGGGGCTGAGCACGGGGGGCCCTTTCCCCTCTCCTCCCTTTTCTGGGGGGTGACTGCTTTGCCAAGTGCTCCGGTACCAGCATGGGGCAGCCAGGAAAGCCTGAAAACAGCAGTACCGTGGGCATAGGCAGAGAGAACCCAGACACAGGGCCCCCGAGACTGGAAAAGCAGAGTCTGAAAAGTGTCCCCGTGCCCCTGGTAGGGGATGTGGTGAAGGAGAGGGAGCTGATGGGTTCATTATGAGGTTATCACATGGAGGTGGTAGGATCTCTGAGCAGAAGCGGAGGAAGGAGTAAGCTAGGGGCTGGGAGGAAAACATTCCTGAGACACAGAGAAGCTAAGGAAGGCAGGTGCAGCCCAGGTTCAGAGGGTGGGTGGGGTCATCACGCCACCCCGCTGTGCCAAGAGAAGAGACCACCATGCCTTTCATCAGCCATGGATGTCAGCAGTGGAAGACTGACGACCAGGAGGGGTGGGGCCAGTACAAGGACCCAAGGATCTTACCTCCACCCCTGCCACGAGGGGTACCTGTTTCCCTCTATGCCCCAGAGAGACTCTTCAAGCAAAAAGAGATGGCGTTCCTTTTCACTGGAAAGGCTGGGATTTTCCCTCTGCTCTTTCAGCAGAACAGGGGCTTGAGATCAAGATGAGATTGGCTGTAGAAAATAACGTTACCCTGGTTGTTGCCCTACTGGGTAGGGAAAGAAAAGATCAGCCCTGTTCCACAAGGTACAAAGAATGGCATGTCCTTCGGGGTCAGATGAGATGAGCACTAGAACAGACGGAGGGACCGCCCTGTTCTCACGCGCTAGGTCTATTCCGCAGACTGCTTCTCAAACATTCTGCCCATCAAGAGGCCTCCCTCTTAAGCTTCTCCAGAGCCTGTGACATCCACTGTATTTATGTGATGGGGCCAAATACAGATGCAGGTACATTCTCAGCCTTTCTCTCCATTCCCATTCTGGTGCAGATTCTGTGTCACCTGTTTGCCTTTGCTGCCTGGAGTTCTGGGGAGAGACCCAGACTGGGAGCAGCCTGAGGCTGAGACTGATCTGCCAGGAAAAGGCAGGGTTCAGAAGAAACCAGATCTGAAAGGTAAGAGAGCAGGTCAAGGCAGCAGAAGCAGCTCAGGCTACGTTTGGAAGAATAACTGGGGCACGGTGGGAGCAGCTGCCTGACACGCGGAGAGAATTCAGAGAACTTGTGTTGTGTGTAATGAACGGAATCCTTGCTGTCATTTTTGAGAAACCATTTCAAGGTCGTGGGGCATTCTTTTTGGGTGCTGGTCTGCACTACCGTCTGAACACCTCCCTGTGCCGGGACAGGCTGTGGAGCAACTTGGCTTTCTATGGATTGCATTAACTTCTAATTCTGTTTCCTACCCCGGCGGTTCCTCACCTCTGCTCTCTCTCAGATTCAGACAGTAGGCTGATACTGGAAGGAAGAGTAAGACGGCCTCGGGTTTAGGAAGTCATCTCCCCAGGGAAAGGACTCTCTGCTGCTCCAGAGAGTGGGAAAGAAAAACTTCCAGAAGATTCTATACTAGGGAGCCACCACCTCACCTTTGCACAAGACCAAGCATTGTGAAGTTGCTGCCATGTCCAAAATGAGGACCACAGGTGCTGAAGAGTTTGCCAAGGAAACCGGGAAGGAACCCCGAACGAGAGGGTTTATTTTAAAGCATGAACTCCAAGAACACTTGCTTTTGTCCTGGAGGTGCTGCTGAAGGGGCAGATCACAAGGCATCTTTTGACCTTCATGGTTAAGGGGGTCACTGTCAGCATCCTCCCGACAAAGGAAAAGCCGTGATTTCTTCAGCTCCAGGAAGGACACAGAAGGCACTTCCCTTCTTCTCAGGAGCAAAGTCAGGCAGTTCACCCTTCAAAACGATTTCACATCAGAATAACAACAGCTCCAATCTTTAAGCACGGACTACCTGGCCTCCTACCAGGCATCTATCTATCTTCCTTCCTTTCTTTTCTTTCTTTCTCTTTCTCTCTTTCTTGCTTTCTTTCTTCCTTTCTCTCCCTTCCTTTTTCTTCCTTCCTTCCTTCCTGTTTCTTTCTTTCCTCCCTTCTTCCCTCCTTCCTTCCTTCCTCCCTTCCTTCTCTCTCTTTCCCTCCCTCCCTCTTCCTCTCTCCTTTCCTTTCTTTTTTGGCTTTTTAGAGCCGCACCCGCAGCATATGGATGTTCCCAGGCTAGGGGTTGGACATACAGATGCTGCCTACACCACAGCCACAGCCATGTGGGATCTGAGCCACATCTGCAACCTACACTACAGCTCATGGCAATGCCAGATCCTTAACCCACTGAGCAAGGCCAGGTATCGAACCCACGTACTCATGGATACTAGTCCGGTTCATTGACCACTGAGTCATGATAGGAACTCCTTACCAGGCATTTTTAAAGGATTACCTATTTAACATTATAACAAGCCTGCGAGGGGGCACTAGGACCCCCATTTTATCAGGATGTCAAACCAGTCACACCGTCAGGAAGAAGGGCAGGGATGTGAACCCAGTGCTGTCCATCCCAAAGCCTCTGCTCTCATCCATTACTGAACTGCAGAAGCCTCAAAAGGGCAGACTTCCTTTGGCTCCTAGATGTACTTAGCATGCCCAGCACAACATTAAAAACACTTTAAAAATACTAGTTGCCAACATTTTAAAGATGGGAGAGTTCATCTTTAAAAATCTAAATGTCTGTCTCAACTTAAAAAAAATTTAAAAGACCTGAGTATAGGAGCCCCACATCACCACGGGCTAGTAGCTGAGAAGCTTTGCTCCTTTGATGGAAGAGAGATTCACATTTGGCTGGCCTCCGTCCCTCGGATGCCCTGCCCAGCCCTCCAGGTACATGGATTCTCTAGTTCTGTGTGTTGCCTTATGTCACCACCACCTTGGGTACAGCTGCAGGGTAAGCATCACCGGCGCAGAGTAGAATCTGGGTCAGGACTCAGGGTCTCCATCCTCTGGCCCCCGCTCTCTCTCTCTCACCACATGATGCAGTTTCACCCCCTGCTCCCAGGCAGACTCCCCCCTGAGGTTGACCAGAAGCCCAGCTGCAGGCAGAGAAGAACCCTGGACAACAGTCTGATCCACATGGAGCCCAGATGAGAAAATCCAGGGCTGTCCAAGTCCTGTTCAGAAAATCACAGACCCTCCACTGGCCTGTTTATGATGACCCGTCCGTTTGCTCCAACGGGAATGATAGTGGTGCCCCCAAAGACTGCGGGGTCAGAGACTGTGGGCTCAAGTCCTGCCCAGTCACTTCCGCACCCGTGTCTTGTGTAACCCTGCTGCCTCTCTACACCCCAGGTCCCTCTCCTGCAAACCAGGGATAGTGTCAGAGACCCCTTCGCTGGGCTGCCGTGAGTATTCAGTGAACCCAACCACTGGCATAGTGTGTGGAATATGCAATAAATAGAACGCCACTCAACCATTTTCCCATTTGTGTTTCCTTCCCGGATGACTTCGAGGGATTTTCAACTCAGCCCAGGGAGGAGAGTGCCCCTTTACAATGGTGCAGATGCCGTGTGTGCCCTCAGTGTTTTGGGGGGGTTCTCTCAGAAGTCTGGTCCAGTGGAGGGGCTGGGAGAGAAAAGCTCTGAAGCGATGTTTTCCCTTTGCTGTGCATGTGACTGGACACTGACTGGGCTCACATGCATTGGACGAGGACCCAAGCCTGCTTGACCCTTGGGTGTGTATTTGTTCTGCATAATTCTCCCCTCCTTTACCCATAACTACAATGACCATCCTTCTTAGAAGCCCAGCTCCCTCCACTCAGGTCCCTACCGTGCGCCCCGCAGTCCTGACTGCAGAGAGAGAGCATCCTGCTAAGCACACAAGGTGAGGCTGACGGGCAGCTGCTCCTACATAGCGCTTGATGTCCTGTCTCATCTTCACCTGAACCTATTACAGAGCTCACCTGAGCCCCAGCCCAGGAGGTGAGAAGGACAAAGCTGCCTCGTTCCTGGCAGACTTGCCACTGGCGATGTAACCAAGGAGCTATGCGTGCTTAGAAAGACGAGGATTGTGACAGCAAGGATCATTTCCTGGGAAACGGATGGAACGTCATTCATCTAAGGCCACTACTTATGCCCTGAGAAACATCCCCCACCCCTCCACTCCAGTTGGAGCCCAGTGTCATGAGGCTCCAGACCATTCATTTGACAGGCGTTTACCAGTCATCCTTCTAGGTAGAATCTTTATTGCTGAGAGAGAAACCCACCATTTACTCAGTGCTAACCAATGCTTTTGGAACCCCAGTATTGCTCGCTGCGTCGATACAGATGTTTAGGACTTTGGTTTCCCCTCCTTTACAGTGTAGACAGAAATTCACCATCTTTGAGTGCCCATCTCGGCCCTAAACATCTGGCTTCTGTCTCTGATTTTTTCTGCCTTCACTCTACCTCCCTGACCCACCGTGCTCTGTCCAGATGCCTCCTTTCTGTCTCTTGAATCTGCCAAGCCCATTCTTGCCCCTGCCTCTGGTCACTACTATTTCATCCTATTGCGTTTCTACATTATTTTACATGTTTTGAAATTATTGCATTGACTCCTGTGTTTGGTTCTTATGGCCGGTCTCTCCCCAAGACACTGTAAATTCCATGAGCGCAGAGCCCCTGTCAGGGAAGTTCTGTCACCCGTGAGTCCCCTGGTACACGGTCGGGCATAATAAGGTTACTGTTATTCTCATCTTCCCAGCAGCGCGCCCTGCCTGCCTCATCCACATGGAGAGGTTCTCAGTGTAGCCAGGGTGGAGGAAGATCTTTCACGGTGAATGAGAGAGAGTGTGTAAACCTCTTCAAAATCAAAGCCTTTGCTAAGCTTACATTTTGAAATGGAAACTTGACTGGTCTGAACTGTTTCAAAATGCACCTGTTGGACTGCCTGCCAAGCTTAAATATGACGCTTGGACAAATTAGCGCGTTGGCAGGGGCAGACACCCAGAGGAGGGGAGTGTGGAATCCTAAACGCCGACCGAGCCCCAGCACCAGCTGGACACGAAGGGCCACCACGTGCCATGGAGCCAGATGGGGGACCTGGTTGGCCAGTTTGTATTCCCCAAGGTCACTTGATTCAACCTCCTCTTACAGAGCGGCATCCCATCAGCTCCAGCTCTGGAAGGAGGGGCTGCGGCTGTCCCTGCTGCCAGGAACCCACGATATCCCGCAGCATTTCTTCCCCTAAGTGTCTCTGCTCCTTCAGTCCTCCCCTGCCTCTTAATTCTTCCGTGGCTGATGGAAGCAGTAGAGACCAGCTCGTCAGAACCAAGGCTCCCACACGCTGCCGCGTTCTGATCGGCCTCTGGATGCTCTGGTGTATAAACCCTGCTGGTGACAAGTGACTCCCCGATCCACGCCACCTGCAGCCACAACTGATTTCCTCCTGTGTGGGGGAAAGAGGGCAATGCGAGGGGAAGTTTTACGTGTGTGATGCGGATGCGGACACCATAAATCAGCACTCTGGCAGTATTTTTAAATCTGTGAAAGGCAAAGGGAATTTAAATAACAAGCCAGCCACGCGGGCAGGTGGCCCCTGAAGCTCTGAATGTTCATCTCATGCTAACAGCTTGCACATTTATATTACGGCACTAGAAGCAGCAGGCAGAAGGAGAGAAAGGTGTTAACAACTACTGCAAAATATTTCTTTAAGGATACATTTCCTCCATTTCCTCTCAACATAAATTCTGACAACACAAATGCAGTATTTATCCATGAAATCATGTATCTGGGAGGACTGCTTTTAATTTATGGAATGATTTGAAAGAGCTGTCCTTTAATCTATACCGGGAGTAGTTGGTTAATGCGATGTAATTAGCAGGGTAAATTATTTTCATAAGGGAAAGGTTTAAGGCTCGAAACCAGCCTATTACCAATGAACACCTTTCCGCAGTGCTTGGTGCCAGAAAAAGGGATCCCGTAGTTCTTCTGTAAACAGATGTATTAGGTGCATATTCTTAGATCACGGAAAGTCAGACTTAACTCCTGTGATTCACCTGTGACTTCCTGGGAGGACCGAACCGAAGTAAGAAGGAGGGGCGGGGGACAGAACGAACAATCTGTGCCTGCTCCAGCATTTCTTGGCTCACTGCCCCTCAGTGCTTCGGGTAGCTGCAAGAGAAATTTGCCTTCTCTCTTTTAGTCCAATAATAGCAATGGTAGTCACATCAGTGAATGCCTGCTATGTGTGAGGCCCTATATAATATGGAAGTATTTTTAGACACATGATCTTATTTGTCTAAGACCCAGCAGTTGCACTATCCTTAAAATAAAAAAAAATAAAAATTAAAAAACAAAACAAAACAAAACAGAGATGGAAACTGAGGCCAGAGAGGTAAAACGGCTCGTTTTGAATTACAGAACTAGAAAGTGACTGTGCCAAGATCTGAACCCAGGTCATATTTGCTGTCACATGCAGTGCATTTTTAATGAAATGCTGCCTGTATGCTGAGTGTTACTGCTGCCTGTGTCTGCCTGAAGCTACCAGAAAGAACAGTCTCTCCCGTCTCTGTACATCTTCTGTCCTGTGAAGCTAGTGACCCTTCAATAGTGACCCAGCTCTAAATACACCGTCAATATTCTAGGCATTTGCTGGTGATGAATCCTTTTGGACATTTCACATCTCCCAGGATGCAAGAGCTATAAGGGACTCAGGTCAACCTCTTCATTTTAAAGATGGAGAAAAAAGGCTCCAGAGGGCTTTTCCCTGGCAGTTTTGAAACTAAGGCTCAGCCTACATCGCTCGCCTTAACAATATGAGCTTTGAGCTTTCTCTTCCACTATTTAATTTTATCCTCAAAATTTTCCCTTTGAGGAAGGTGTGAAAATTCTTACTCTTGCTCTTCAAGAAATGGAAGCCCAGAGGAGCCAAGTTCACGTGGTTAGACAGTCGTATGTAATCCCGATGGGAAGGCCGAAAGCTGGATGTGCAGATCCCACTCACAGGGCTTCAGAGGATTCCTTAGAGAGTCTTAGGTGTTCACAAGACGTAAAATCAATACCTCTCTCAAAGCAGCTTCACACACAGTCACATCATCTCTCAGATGACCAGATAACATTTAGCACCCACCTTCACAGCAACTACTGCTTACGGTGTCCCATACAGGGTACCGGAGTCGAAAACGGCAGAAGAAATTCTCCCTGTTCCACCCCAAGTGGATAATGCATCACACAGAGCAGGGCCCGAGGCTCATGCTGGAGTCTTCAGTCCCTCCCTCCCACTTGGGTGGCTCCTCTACAGTAATGGCAGAGTTGAGCCCATGTTCCAGTGTCACCAGAAGTTCTAAGTCTGTGTCCCCTGGGAGTGAATTAGAGGAGCCTGACCATCCAAGTGAACTCTCTTGAATCTGACCTTTGTCTTGTCCTTTGACTTGACCACATCAGGCATCCCACGCATTGCTGGGACACGTGGGAGCCAAGCCAAGTCATCCTCCCAAAGGTGTCCTGAGAGTGCTTCTATTCCCACGGCACTGCAGGCCAGGATGGAGGGTGGTGATGTGCAAATCACCAGCAGAGCCCATTCCATGGGAGCTGGAAGACATCTTTCTAATACGCCTGTCCCTGCTTGTCCCCTCAGCAAAGAGTGATAGAGGGAGGTGGAGGGAGGTCCCAAGGCTTACATCAAGGCTACTCAAAAGTGGCACGTTGCAGCAGAAACTTGGACATCATTCTGCATAGTCTCTTGGGTGATAATAATCACAATAATAGCAACTTTCAGTGGTGTCATCTTTGTGGCAAGCACTGTCTTTTATAAGCTTTGTTGCATTTGCTACTAGAGAAAACTCTGCAAGGTAGGGGTCATTATCCCATTTGACAGATGAGGAAACACAGGCTCAGAAAGATGAGTAAGGCAACTTGGCTTAAGTTCACAAAGCCAGTAAATGCCAGAGCCAGGGCTGAAACCTGGTCTACTTACAATGACACAAATAACACCAGAACTGACAATGAAAATCTAAAATATCTTTGGGTAGTTCGGAATTAGCTAGATAGATTTTGCTAGACTTGACTGCAAGGGTACCATTATATTTCCCCAATCCCAAGCCCAGAATTGATGCCTTCCTCGCCTTTAGCATGTGGCAACACAGCCAGAGTTCCTCTTTTGGGGTAAAGCAGGACACTCTGAGCCCCTCAAAAGACTATCACACCAGCGTTAACATCACCATGTGAAAAGCACAAAGGACAGGAAGAAACAATTCACCAAATAAGAAACTCAAATGACCAACACATTCATGGAAAAAATGTTCAACCTGGGAGTTTCTTGTAGTGGCGCAGCGGGAACCAATCCAACTAGGAACCATGAGATTGCGGGTTAGATCCCTGGCCTCGCTCAATGGGTTAAGGATCCGGCATTGCCATGAGCTGTGGGGTAGGTCGCAGACGCGGGTCTGATTTGGTGTTGCTGTGGCTGTGGCGAAGGCCGGCAGTTACAGCTCCGATTAGACCCCTAGCCTGGGAACCTCCATATGCCGTGGGTGCAGACCTAAAATGACAAACAAAAAAAAAAAAAACCAAAAAACAAAAAAAGTTCAACCTGACTTGTACAGAAAGAGAAAAAAAGCTCTTTTAAATCAACAACTATTCCCTGTGCCTTGAAACCTAGAAAAGAACATGAACACTGAAGTATGTGGAATGAATGGTCAACAGGAACCTGCTGTATAGCACAGGGAACTCTACCCAATATTCTGTGATAATCTACGTGGGAAAAGAATCTGAAAGAAAATGGAGGTGTGTATATGTATAGCTGAATCACTTTGTTGCAGAAACTATCACTACCTGGTAAATCAACTACATGTCAATAAAACTTTAAAAAATAAAAAACCCCCAAAGAAATGGTAATTCCCAGTGTTAGAGAACATTAACAAAAGCATTAAAATTCTCCACTCCCTTTGACCAGCATCCAAAATTTTTGCCCAAGGAAGTAATCATGGCTGTGCTCAAATACATTTCTAAAGGGATATTAATGGCACTGGTGCTTATAATAACATGTCTTAAAAATAATTTCAATGTCCCACAATAGATTAATCAAATACGGGACATCTATATAAGGACATACTTTGGGGACCTTAAAAATAATTTGGTAGAAGATGGTTTAATGACATGGGAAAATGTTCACGATATACTGCTAAGGCAACAACATGATGCCATTTCAGAAAAACAGGAATGTAGAGGAAACATATGCCTAGAAAAAGATGAGAAGAACAAACATGCAATATTAACAGTAAAACAAATTATGGGTTGTTATTTTGTTCCTTTGAGACACTTTTCAAAAATTTCCACAATGACCACATCTCCATATGCACATATTTTAAATATATATGTGTGTGTATGTGTGTACGTGTGTGTGTGTGTGTGTGTAAAGAACGAAGACTAACTATCCCACACGGGCATGGGGGGTCCCTCCTTTGTATACAGGGACAATCCGTTCCCTTCTGCACCTGGAAGGAGAGAGAGCTGGCACAGAGAGGGAAGATGCTGCATGTTTCAATCCTCAGCCCAATGGCCAATGGGGATGAAGCTGAGCCTTTGAGTCCACCATTTGCAAGCTCACACAGCTTCAGTTAGCTGGGCCCCGACTTACATCCCAAGTAGAGACCTCAATATACCCAGGGAAAATATTCCATTTGGGTTAACTGAGTTAGCTGCCAGAAGTCTGTCTCATCCGAGGAATGCCATGGAAGTTGTTGTGAGCAGCAAGCCATAAAACACATAGACTTGGGCTCTGAGAGACGGCGCTCTCTGTCCCCAGTGTTTTCCGGTGTCTGCAGGCTTCCCAGCCTCCAACACCAAACAGCAGCTCTGCGGTGCAGTGCAGAGAAAAAGCAAGAGGCTTTGGCCAGCTATTGCTAACACGCGAGGCACTGAACTGGGCTGGAACACTTGAGGGAAATTATTTAGTTATGATCATTATTAGCTGCTTTTAATCACAATAATGAACTAATACAGCAGTACTTATGCCTGGGAAAGTCAAAGAGGATCCATTAAAAATCTAATTAAAAGCCAGTCCTTAAGAAGAATCACGGCTTATTTATCTCTCTATTAGGTAATATAAACTAGTGAACTGTGCAACTTGGAAATTTTCCACCAGCCGAGCTGGTAAGGACTAGTCCCTGTTCAGCTATAAAAGTACAATAAATTCTGCTTTAAGGGAACTCTCACTATGTTTTAAGAAGAGAGACAATAAAGGAGGAAAAAAGCGAAGGAAAGAGGCAAAAAATGTTAATAGTGTTTCTTCATCTGTATTTTGCCATTTTCCCCCAAAGTAATATATACATATATTTCTATAGAAGAAAAGATATGAAAACTAGTCTGTTGGTAATAGACTTTGGAAACCAGACCGGGCTTAATACTTCTTTATTAAGGATCAGGCATTCAGCTAGGTGCTGAAGTAAAGAGACTAAAGTAAAAGGAAAATAAGGTAGGCCACTAAGATGAAGCTTGGGATGAAGTCAGAAGATGATACTGATCATCAGAGGGATTTGTTTAACGTGAGCTGGAAGTTGTACTCTGAGCTTCCTAGTGGCCAAAGCAAAACGAGACACAAAAGTTCAAAATGGCAACCATTCTAGAGAAACAGAGTCCTTCCTGGCAACCAAAGGCTGAAAGGAATTTCTCTGATGACGTTGTTCCAAAACACAATGTCCCCAAAAGTACCCTTAGAGAGGGAATATCCTGGCAAGTTTCATAGGACTTCTCCATGTGAAGGCCCTGGGCACTGCTTGCACCTTATGATGCCCTCTGTTCAGCAACAGCCACTCTTCAAAGGCCTAAAACCACAAGGTCCAAACACTTGGATGTTACATGAGATAGGCAGGTGAGGAGACTTTCTATGGCACAGCAGACCTGGGCCCACCCTGCTAGAGAAGCTTGGCCATAGTGCTTTTACTTATCGGAAAACTCCTATTAAACATCCACATTAGGGAGTTCCCTTCGTGGCTCAGTGGTTAACGAATCCGACTAAGAACCATGAGGTTGTGAGTTTGATCCCTGAACTTGCTCAGTGGGTTAAGGATCTGGCGTTGCCGTGAGCTGTGGTGAAGGTTGCAGACGTGGCTCGGATCCCGCGTTGCTGTGGCTGTGGCAAAGGCCAGCAGCTACAGCTCCTGTTAGACCCCTAGCCTGGGAACCTCCATATGCCACGGGTGCGGCTCTACATAAAGGCAAAAAAGACAAAAAAAATCCACATTAGAAAAGCCTCAAAAGAAGAGTGCAGTACCCTTTTCTCATGATCTCACAGGGCAAGATTACCTTCTAAAGTAGCAGCAGCGCCAGGACAATTCAGTGAATACATTTGCTGGGCTTGCGTTTAGCCTCTACAACATACAGGAGAAGGAAGCAGACAGGCACGCTGTGACGGAGTGGAAGGCACGCATGGGAAAAGACAAAAGCGATGGCTACCCCGTGCTGGCTGGGGACATACAGGCTATATGCTTTATGCAAATTGTCTCCAGGAATCCTCACAACCAGCTTAAAGGGAGTCACAAGTACCATCCCTGATGGAGAGAAGAGGCACATGTCAAGAGGCATGGAAATCTTTGTCGTCAGAGACTGGAGCTGAGTGCAAGTCCAACTCCAGAGACTGCAATCACGGCTGGGGGACTATCCTCCAGATGGTCCCGAACAACCAGTGGCACGTGGCTGGCAGGGGAGGGGTGTGAAGAGGAAGTGCCATGGAAGGTCCCCCAAAAAGCACAAGGCAGGAGATTTGCAATCAAGACACTTTAGGATCAGAGTCAGCAGGATGAGCAGTGGCATCAAAGGTGCACTGGGTCCCCATTTGTTCCACTGACGGCTTTCTGTATTTACTGTGTACCAGGTCCTTTGAAATTCACCGCCAAAAGGCCTTTGCTCTTGGTCCCTGAAGAACACAGACTTGTAGGAGAGGTCCCAGAGGACTTGGAGAAAGACTAACTCCCACGGGGAGCTTAATAAGATTAATAATCTCTGCGGGTAGTAAGATTATTACAGGTAGAGGCGATATAACATGCAGATGAGAGCATGGCCTATTGGGAGTTTGGCAAGAAGAGGCGGGGGTAGAGGGCAGGAGCAGATGCGGGGAGGGAGACAGAGAGAGAGACAGAATGAAACGAAAAAAAAAAAAAATGAAGATAGAATGTAGAGCATATGTAAACTGGAGGATGGAGACACCATCAGGGACCAGTCCAGTCCACGGAAGAGTTTGGGCTGTATTCTGGGAGATGTAGACAATTCTGAAGGCTTTTAAGCAAGACAAAGTCAAGGTCAGATGGGGGTTCTGGACAGGTCACTCCACCTCAGTATGGAGGAGGCACAGGAAGGTGGGATGGAGACAGGGTGGCCGCCACGGGCTGGACAGAAGGGTATGGGATGTGAAGGAGGACAACGGCAGTGGGGATAGAGAAGGAAGGGAAAAGAGATAGCAGGGAGGCAGACAAGCCCATCAGATGCTGGGGATGATGGAGGCTTGCAGCGGATTCCTAGGGTTCTGGCTGAAGGTAAAGCAAAAGGGAGAGGAGGCCTTTGGGAGTTACCACAGGGTAATATTGGGGGCCTGGGATGATGTGTCTGGGAGGTTAAGTGCTATTCTTGGGGTTCAGGGAACATCCAGGGGAGTAACCCCACAATGGATGGACCAGACTGCCCTTGGAGAGGCTACTGCCTGTCCGCCAGCCCCAGCGGGACTGTCCAGCCCTGCTTCTGGCCCAGATGAAGAGAGATTTTTTTCATCACCGTGCATTCTGTACAGAGTCGATTTCCAGGCTGCCTCCTGTCACTGACCATATGTTGCAAAGAGGACTGAAGTTTGAGGTTTCGGCAAAAACTCTCACAGGGAAAAGTGGAAGGCAAACTTGAACTAATTGCTCCACCAGCTGGGATGACCTTTAGAAACAAGTCTGAACTTTTGTCAGTGTGTTATCGGTATTTCCATCAGGAAGTATTTCAACCAGCTCATGTTTGCCAACTGGGAGGACCAAGTGTTCGGTTCAGCATCGGGGTTTCTGTGCTAATCTGACCTTTAAGGTATTTAAAGATGCAAAGGCCAGATTCATCACCTGAGTTCCCCAAGCCATCGCCCGAATACCGTTGCAGTGCCTCCACCAAAACGGGCCCAGACTTTCTCTTTACCTTTTCCTCCCCACAAAGCCTGACAGCCTAACTTTCAAATCTCTCAGAATCCCATGCTGCCGAGCCTCCTTCATCACCATCAACCCTCTTCCATAAAAAGAAGCACGCACAGCAAGCGGTTAGGTACCTGGGTTGGGGAGGGCAGGCTGCTGAGTCTGCTCCTGGCTTCCTGACTCTGGCTACTTCACTTCCTTAAGCCTCAGTTTTCCCATCTGTAAAATGCAACTTGTAAGGGAAATCGCCTTATAGTTGGGGTTACTATGAGGTGAACACGAGGTGGGCCCTGAGACTACTTATCACTGGGGTGGCACACGGGCCACAGCTGCAGCATATGGAAGTTCCCAGGCTAGGGTTTGAATCAGAGCTGCCAGCCTACACCACCGCTACAGCAATGCCAGATCTGAGCTGCATCTTCGACCTATGCCATAGCTTGCAGCAACACTGGATCTTTAACCCACTGAGTGAGGCCAGAGATCAAACCCGTATCCTCATGGACACTATGTAGGATTCTTAACCTGCCAACCCACAGGGGGAACTCAATGGGTAGTTCTAGACATGTGTGGCCATCATGATCCAAACATCTTTGTCACACTTAACCGCACAGGAGGTGCTGTGCTAGTTTCAGTTCCTACTGGGGGCCCGTGTAGCTGACACAAAACCAGGCCATGCACTTGTATTCCTTCTTTAAAGCAGAGGTGACAGATAAGATCCTTCCTGCACAATCTAAGAGGTAGCAGCAGGAGAAACCCAGAGTTTAATTCAACTGTTATTTTGTGTAAAATAGGGGAAGAGACAGTGCCTTGGAGGGAAAGGGAGTTCCCAAAAAACCGACTGCTGGGGTTAGGGTGCAGGGGCAGCACACAGAGTGACTGCGGTGTACAGGCCAGGGCGTTCGAAGAGGGCTTTTCCTACTTTGGAAGTTTTCTCTAGCTCGCAGGTCCCCTCGTGAAGCTGCATCTCTTTAGAATCTTCTGTGCTCTTCTCCCCCCCCCCCCACAACACAAGCCCCCACCTTGGGGCAGCTTCTGGGGTAGCCCTTAGAAGGGGGTCGTTGCTAGCATTCAGGATTGTGACCAGATCTGAAACTCTGTCCCTGCCTGGCCTCTTTCCAACGCAAAGGCCCTGTGTTCTTGAGTTACTACCACGGCTGACTTGGCCTCTCCTGTTCAGGAAATAGCCACTCCTGCCTCCTCAATTCCCTGTGTAAGGGTGAGGCTGGCACGGGGCAGCCTGAGGAGACGGATGGGGTCCTGATGGTTAGAGGAGGAAGGGGGTGTGTGTGGCAGGTGCAAGGCTCTCGGAATGTCACGGGGAAACACCAGAAGGTAACAGGAGCTCCCTTTGATGTTTCTTGGGTCTAAGTTGGCTTAAGTTGGGATTAGAACAATAGCTCAGTTTTGATCCCCAAAGAGCCAAAGAGTTCTTTATTAACAGGTATGAGAATTGCTACTCCCAGATTCCAGGAACCGGGGACAGGGAGAAAGTACCAGATCATGATCAAGGGGGCTTTCTGCAGTGCTGGAGGGGGTGGTGGCGGCGGCAGGTCCAGACATGGGCCAGAGAACAGCAAAAAATAATGATAAACGTGAAAAATAAGAACACGATTGAGAGCTGTCAATTGACTGCTCCTGTGAGAAGTGTTTTGTATCTATTATCTCCTTTAGTCCTTACGGTGACCTAGGCAGGCTAGGTCCAGCCCCTTACGGCGACCTAGGCAGGCTAAGTCCAGCCCCGTACGGCGACCTAGGCAGGCTAAGTCCAGCCCCGTACGGCGACCTAGGCAGGCTAAGTCCAGCCCCGTACGGCGACCTAGGCAGGCTAAATCCAGCGATGCGCAGTGTCTGCCTAAATACTCCACTGTGTCTCCAGGCAAAGGGAGCGATGACCACGCTGGCCCTGCACCGGGAGTCAGGGGACCTGACATCCGCCCTCCCATTATGCTGAGTGACCTTAGGGAAGTCACAGAAGCTTCCTGAGCCCCAGATGCCTCCCTCCTCCATCAAGCAGGTTGGTAAACATCTGCGGGCTTCCTTGAGGGGAGCAAATGACCTCAGGCGTGTACGTCTCTGTGTAAAATCATTGCTTTCGTCATTCACTTCAGGTCTCTGCAGCTCCGAAGGGACTGTGATGAAAGGTGAGTACGGATGAAGATGTGACTGACTATTCAAGGCTAAAGAGTCTCAGATGGATCAAACAGAGCCACTGTGCTGGGTCCAGCCTGTCGGGAGAGGTTGCAGCATCCGGACACAGCCACCCAGGGAGAGAGTAAGGGATGTTTTTAGACTCCAGCTGGGCAGGGGTCAGCCCAGAGCAGCGGGGGCCTGGCCGGGGAAGACAGACATCAGACGAGATCATCTACACAGCTGGGTCCCTGGCCAGGGTCATCCTCGGCAACCTCATGCCCAGCCCTGATCTGAGTGTCTGGATGTTCTTCCTGCTGCCTCTGGCGATGCTCAGCCTCCAGCACTCTTCTGCTTCCTTGGCAGCCTTGCCCTGTGCGGCAGTCCTAACTGTTCCACGAAAGGGGGCCTGCCACTTGCGGAGATGCTGCCAGCTTCCACCGCAGACCCCAGCCCGCCTTGAACATGCATGTGGCTTGAGGTGGCCTGAGGGTTCCTCCAGTAATTATAGCACTTTCATTATTATCTATTGGTAAATGCTCAGGCAGTGCAGGGTGCATGGACAGCACTGTTAATTTATCATTCAGACCTGATACTTCACATCCCATTGTTAGGCTTTTAGTTTAATGCTCCTTTTCTCACACTGTTCCCTCCCCTCCCCCATGCCCTCATGTCGCTTGGTTTCTCCAAGGGGGTGGAAGGAACTCAGTCCCCTAATTCTCCTCTACTCACAGAAGCACCAGCACTGAAAGGAAGCGAGGCTTGCACGCACGAGAGTCACCACCACGCACAAGCCCAGCCCTGTGTAGACCCCCACCCTTCTTCCAACATCTGGGGGATTCTCTGGATTTTGCATCTTGGTGGGAATTAAAGCCCGTTTTTACAGCAAAACCAGGCAGTGCCAGATGACCGCTTACTAAATGCCCTTGCAGTAATGACAGGACAAGCCCCTGAGATTCTACCAATCGACAGAGCACATCACAAGTGAATGAGGAGTGGGTTCCTCAGAGAAGTGGGATTTAAAGAATCATGTCAAAGGCTGGGCAAGATTGGGTCTGGGGCAGTGGTAGCTGGAGCAGACGTGGAGTGTGCCATAGAGTCTTTGGAGCTTGGTTGGGTAGCAGTGTTGCCCTCAAGATCAAGTCTCTAGGGTGGCTTTGGGTGTTACTCCTGGGTGGGTGGTCTCCGAGTCTCATTTACCACCTCTCTGAGCAAGTCTCTAGGCCCCGCAGTGCCAGTTTTAAAATTCTTTTAAAAATTACAGTATATTTGATTTATAACGTTGTGTCAATTTCTGCTATATAGCATAGTGACAAAGAGATACACACACACACACACACACACACACACATATATACACACATTCTTTTTCTCATACTATCTTCCAGCATGTTCTGTCCCAAGAGATTGGATATAGTTATCAGTGCTGTACAGTAGGACCTCATTGCTTATCCATCTAAAGGTAATGGTTTGCATTTACCAACCCCAAACTCCTCGTCCATCCTTAGTACTGTTTTTTTATATAAGATTTTTATTATTTCTATTATAGTTGATTTATAATGTTCTGTCAATTTCTGCTGTACACCTAGTATCATTTTTAAGTCACTCCTTTCCTGCTCAAATCAGCTAAGTCTAATTTTGTGGCCTGAAACCCGGAATCCTGAATGATATGCTCAATGACACAAATAATAACAGTAATACTATTTCCATAATATTTGTGAGTATTTCCACATTCCAGACACTATCCCTTTTTTTTTTCTTTTGGTCTTTTTAGGGCCGCACCCGTGGCATAGGAAGGTTCCCAGGCTAAGGGGGGGCGAATCAGAGCTGTAGCCGCTGGCCTACACCATGGTCACAGCAATGCCAGATCGGAGCCGCATCTGAGACCTACACCACAGCTCATGGCAACGCCGAATCCCTAACCCACTGAGCAAGACCAGAGATCAAACCTGCATCCTCATGGATACCGGTCAGATTCGTTTCTGCTGAGCCATGACAGGAACTCCAAGTTTTTCGTATAATAGCTCTTTTACTCCTAAAACATAGCCTACGAAGTAAGTTTTATGGAAGTAAGAGTTAATTCATAAGCCTGTCAGAATTTCCGCTGTACAACAAAGAATCTAGTCGTAAGTCTGTTTAGTTGCATAACTGGAATAGACCCTCAATAACTGTATTTTTTCTAAATGAATTACTTTTATCCACTTTTTCAACTTTATTGAGGTTTAATAGACAAAATTGTCAGATATTTAAGTTGTATGTTGTGATTTGATACACGTATATGTTAATTAACACGTCTAGTTAATTAATGTATCCATCATCTCACATATTTTTATCTTTTTTTCAATAAACATTTCTTGAATGAATGGGTGAGTCAATTAATCAATCAATTGATTAATCCATTACTATAAGACAGATGCATCCTTGCCTCACTCCCTTCCCTATTGATCCATCAATTGTCTCTGGGGGATTTAATTGAAAAGGTAATGAACGGCCTCTTGCAGTGGGGTGTCAGCTCCGCTCCGGCTTTGGGTACCTGCAGTGTGGTGACAGGTGTCCCAGGAAGGTTGTTTCCCAAAGCTGAGCTTCCTCCTGCCCTGGGAGGCAGTCCCCTGCAGGAGACCCATCAACAAGGTCAGGAGCCTCAGGGGATCTCTCATTCAGGAGAAGACAGCTCTGGTGCCGGCCGTGGAGCTGGTGGGTCTGACCCTGGCTGTAAGGAGTTGCCAGGGGATTATAAGAAAGATGATGTATTGAGTTTCTCCAATAGTTTATCAAAAGTGCTATTTAAGGAGTTCCCATTGTGGCCCAGCGGTAAAGAACCCGACTAGTACCCATGAGGACTTGGGTTTGATCCTTGGCCCCGCTCAGTGGATTAAGGATCTAGCATTGCCATAAGCTGCGTTGAGGGCTGCAGATGCAGCTCGGATCTGGTGTAGCTGTGGTGTAGGTTGGCAGCTGCAGCTCCCATTTGACCCCTAGCCTGGGAACTTCCATATGCCATGAGTGTGGCCCTAAAAAGCAAAAAAAAAAAAAAAAAAAGTGCTATCCAAAGGCCAAGGGGATTGAGGGTCCTTTTCAGACTTAAAAGAGATCAAAGGAACCATATTTTAGGGCCACATTTTGTTCAGGAGGCTGTGATTATTACTCAGCGCTGGCGTTTGGTGGGAATTCAATACGTGACAGCTAGACGGACCCTACTGCAGGTCCCACATGGCTGGGAAGCGTCACCACAATCCTCTTGTTTCTCTGCCCTCCTGCTTCCACTGTCTTTGCCTTTTCTCTCTCCTTCCTTCCTCCTTTTCCTTCCTCCTTTACTCCTCCCCATCTTTCTCTCCAAACCCTTTCTCTTGCAAAACTCTCTTTTTATAGATCGCATCCAGGAAAGAAACAGTCAAAAATCAGGTTTTTTCTGCTCTCACACTTACTTTAAAAGGGGAGAGAGGGCAGATGAAATTTGCCTTGTGAGCTGGAGCAGGAAACATATCATAACTCCAACCTTGGAAATTCCAGTCTTTGGACGTTTGAGACTAACTAGGTTGTAGAATGTTGCACCTGACATTTCCCAAGAATATGCCTTTTAATTTCAGAGACTTGAAGGAAAGCTAATCAGAAATAGAATCTAGTTCACTTCACTGAATGCAGGACTTGATATACAGTCCATGAAATAAACTGAACTGATGCTTCCTGGGAAAACTATCTAAGTACTTAGAAAATAATAAAAATAGACCCTGATTTTACACCACCCTCACCTAAAAGAAATGCATGTGTACACACGCGTACACACTCACACATACAGGTATGTACATCAAGAAATCAAAGGTGGGTTACCACCCAATGGGTTCATAGGTATTCTTTTCTACATTTTCCAAAATTTTCAGAATGAATGCCAACTTCCTTAACTCTTCAAAGAGGACTATGTCATTATAAAAATATTAAATATTATTTTTTAAAATAGCAAAACTTGGAGTTCCTGTCATGGCTCAACAGGTTAAGAAACCGATTAATATCCATGAGGATACAGGTTTGATCCCTGGCCTTGCTCGGTGGGTTAAGGATCCGGTGGTGAAGGTCAACAGCTGTGGCTCTGATTTGACCCCTAGTCTGGGAACTTCCATACGATTCAGGTGCAGCTGTAAAAAGGAAAAACAAATATCCAGACTTCACAGGTGAACTTTCCTCACGCTGTATCTCTTTGGATACAAGGGCAGTTTGCAGCCTGGCTTGCTGGGTCCACTGACCTTTGCAGCCTCCAACTCACACAGGATCAAGACAGCTATCTCTAAGTTCAGAATCTGGGACAAGTCCTTTCACTTTCTGGAGGGGGGACACGGCCCGGGGCCCCATGGTCACTGTGCCCCACCACCACTGTATCCTGTGCATACATCACCCCCTTGGGCCACTGCTTCAACTCAGTCACATCAGGTTACAAAAGAGAAGCTTTAACCACAAGTGATGTACAAGTACAATGACTTCTCAGGCCCAAGACCAACCCTGACCGGCCAGAGCAGCAGGAATGCGCTGGATTTGGAGGGAAAAACTCCACCTTCCTCCTTTTCTCTCCGTTTGCTTCCTCTGCTGCATATTCTGCTTCTTTTTATTTTCTTTGCTTCTCTTTTCCTCTCCACTTTCACGCCATTTTGTACCTAAGCCCCACCCGGAACTCTGGGGGCTGGCTTTGCAAATACATATGTCTCCTTGGAGACAGTCCATCAGTAAATGAATGTGTTTGTTCCCAACTTACAGTCGAGGAACCTAGACGCAGAACAAATGGCCAGTCGGAGAGCACAGACTGAGCGTGAGACAAGGCAGGCCTCCTTCAAATCTGAGCCCTGCCTCTTCACCTCCTCTCCCTTTCCTTCTCTCCTGATTCTGTAGCATCTCCTTATCATCCCTTTCCTTTCGTTCTCCTCCCTCCTTCTCTTCCTAAAGATGAGATCTAAAGTGAGAAAAGAAAAACTAAATCTGCAATAGAAATAATTGAGCTTATGGCTTCCGCACACAGTATATCAACAAATAATTCCAACAACTCAGTGGGGTAGGTGATACGCGTTCACTCAAAAACTTACTGAGCACCAACAGTGTGGAGGCTATCATACCAGACACTCAGGGTGAAACAAGTTAAAAAAGGACACAGCCCCTGTCCTCAAGCCACTTGCAATCTAGTAAAGACTCCCATTATCATTTGTTTCCCAAAGTTAAAGAAATGGAGGCTTGAAAAAATTAACCAGCCTCTTCAAGGTCATAGTTCAAACCCAGAGTCCCCCTTTTTGGTTCGGATTTCAAAGTTTTCTGCTGGCACAAAATTCTGAGGGAGAGGAGAAATATCCTCGCTTCTCAGAATCAGCCTTTACCGTTAACTCCCTAAGTGGAAAAGAAAAAAAGAGAGAGGACGAAAGAGAGGCAGAGGTCACGGGAGAGAGAGAAAAGCAGATGCTTGGCCCTCATCCTGCTGTATCCCAAAGCAGTGACTCACTGATGAATTCCTTCTTTTTCCATCTGGGAGATGACATATTTCAAGGGGCCCCAGGCTTTGAGGCCAGGGTTTGCCCAGGTGGTGGTATAAAGCAGAAAGAGAAAGAGGGAGGACTGCCACTATGCACCTGCCTCCTTTCATAGAAAGCACTATGTTCTGCTTTCGGATTCCACAGCCCCTTGCTCAACGAAGAAGCTGTCCTTCTCAATGGTTTCTGCTGAAGGGAAGACTCCCATTGACCCAGGTGGAGGGAACGGAGTCAGAGACGGGATCCCAGGCTTCGGGGTCCCAGGAGAAGAGGAGGATGGTGTTGAGGATGAGGACGCTGAGGGCATTGAACGCGTGCGCTCAGACACTCTGCTCACTGCTTTTACGTATACTATCTCACTTAACGCTCACCTAAATCATTCTGGGAGGTAGGTAACATTGCCACACCCATGGTAAAGGCAGCCCAGGGTTGGGAGACGGGACACAACTTGCCCAAGATCCCGCCAGTAGGTGATGCAACCGGGATTTGATCCCAGGCTGTCTGGTCCCCGAACCTGTCCAGGCGCATCCGTTATCACCTCCCCAGCTTTGAAAGCTATAAAGCCTACCGTCAATTCTCATTTCCTCCTGATTTTGGTAAGACGCCGCCCTACCCCCCAAGCTGTCGGCCGCTCTCCCAGTCTACCATCCAGCCAACTCGGCAGGCAGGGAGGAAGACCTCTGTGGCCTGCAGCCTCCATCCCTCAGTCCTCAGCTGGCGGCCCCCGTGGTCACCTGATGCTGCAGGCTCTCGCTGCTCTGCCCAGATTCCTGGGGGGAATGCGCCAGCACATGGCTGTTTAAGAACCGCTGCTCCAGAAAGCATTTGTGCTTGGCTTCTCTGAACAAGCATTTATCATATTTCAAGGCTTTGGAGGGAAAAAAGACAACAAAAACATAAAAAGCCAGGCACCCTGGAGGAGCCAACAGGATAACCTCTGACCTGTGGCTCAGGATGGGAACGAAAGCTCAGCTAGGTCTGTGGCTGCACTTGCCCCCCAATCCCTCCCCCTCTCCCCTCCCCTGGCTACGTGGACTTGCCTGGGGAAGGGGGAGGGGATAGGAGAGCACTCTGCACAAGTCACAAAGGGCCCCGGGCCAGACCTGGTCAGCCCGGTGCCTGCCACTTACAAGAAGCCAATTTTCTCAGGCTGAACTCTCCCTCTAGCTCTGGGGACCCCCTGGAGGGGTCAATGCCTTTCTCTTTCATTAGACAAGGGCAGGGGGTGCCTGGCAGGGTGGGAAGGAGCCTGGGAGGGAAGGAGTGGAAGAGGGTTTCATGCCTTGCAGGCAGGGGGTGCTGGCTGGGCCTCTGCCTGCCTCCCAGCCTGGGCCAAATTGAGCCAGAGAGACCGACGGGTTCATAATTCATCGTAATGAAGGGCCTCAGTAAACCTGTCATGCCCTCGGGTTTCGGCAGGAAGCTCCTGGCCATTTTGCTGACACAGGTCCCCAAACGTGCAGGTGCTAATGGGCGCTTCCCTCCTGGGATTTTTATGGCGGCTTTTGAAAGGACAGGATGCTCCAGAACCTTCTTTCATCAGGGTCCCTGAGGAGAGGACTGCTCTGGGAAGGTTCCAGAAGCCACCAGAAGCTCCTCTGCTCAGCAGCACAAACCCCGCTCGGCAGAAAGCCAGCAGAGACATGAGCGGTGGGCAGCCGTGGTGGGCAGGGGAGGCTGGGAATTACATTCAGAGCAGCTAAGAACACTCCAGATTTACCAAAAATTCATTCTAGGCCAGACCCTGCACTGCGCTCTTTTATAGACACCGTCTCACTCATCAAAAATCACACATGTAATCAGCACGGGCTTTCAGCTGAGATAACTGATGCTCAGAGGGGCTAAATGGTTTTCCCAAGGCCACATAGCTGGGGAGTCCCAGAGCCAGCATCTGAACCCAGGTCTGACTTCAGAGTCCCACACACCATATGATTTAGTGAGTACAGTCTAAGGAAGTAGATATTCAATTTCTCTCTAAAATAAACAGCTCTCTGTAAGGCCCTTATTATGAACACATTTTGCAGATGAAGAAAACCGAGCTCCGAGAGGCATCAGGATCCACACGAAGTAACACAGTAGGTGTTCTTAGCTAGAACTCTCCAGCCTGTGGCCTTTCTAGCGAACCGGGCGACGAGTGGAAACCTACACTAAACGGACCGCTGCTTCCTAGGGTTGGCTGAAAACTCTCAAACTTTTCTAGCGTTGTTGTTTTGTTTGTTGGTTTATTTTCTACTTCCCCTTATAGACTCAAGGAAGCGCACAGACATGGAAGATGCAGGGCTTATATATTTTACACTCTGAATTCTTTTTTTTAATCTTCAGAACTCCCAGTTTGAGTTTTTGGCCAAAGATTGACTTAGGATAACACTGAAATATATATTGTATACTGTAGGCTTCACCTATTTCCTAAAGGGAATGAGACAGCTTATTAAAAAATAACACACAAGCCTCCTTCCCCACATGGTGAATCCTCGAGGCTGGATGTTTGTCTCTTGATGTTTGTACCCTGCTCCTCTGACCCCAAGATCCAGGGCTTTGGAAAAGTGTGTATGTGTGAGAGAGACAGAGACAGAAAGACAAATAAAATCATGCGAAGAAAGGGAGAAACGACTGCACCAGAGCTAAGAGTTATCATGTTGCCATTTCATTGGTTCAGAATATCCTGGAAACCCTGGAAAAAAGTGAAGAAACTATAGAAATGATGTTACTTAACCTCCCCCCCTTTTTTTTTCCTGTGAGGCCCACTGTTTATCTTTTGGCTCCAACTGGTATCTTCCTCAGCAACGGTATGCAGCTTCCTTCTCCTGATGGCTAAGTTTAACCTGCCTCCCTCTTTGCCTCAATTAATACCAGTCCCAGGGTCACTGATAAATGTGTTCCCGGCAGTTCCACAGAGGGTAAAAATCCACAATTCAAACACATCCACTTTTCTTGCAGCTCCAAAGAAAACGACGCGATTGCGGAATCAGATAATCTGATCTTTCCCAAAGGACTACCATACGTGGGCGGCATACTTGTCCAAACTATGAACTTGATCCCTTTGCATGGCACTGTCTGAACTCGCTGGGAACCAAGGCATCACCCCAGAGGGGGAATGGGACACACAGAGACCCCAAATCAAACTAACTTCACTGCTGACTCTACTTCCATGTGCATTATCTGTATGTACAGTTCCCTGTCAAATGCATATGGTAATCTGGATGCACCGGCGAATATCCACTTATGGGCAGAAGGAAGCATAGCCGATCCTTTAAGACAACAGATGCTCGTGCAAAGAGTCTCTGGGTTAACCGGGCTCTGCAAGCTTGACCAATCTAACATCCCCTTCCTCTCCAAAGCACGCACACCCGAAGCTGACCTGCAGGGGGGCCAAGAGATCACCACCAAGCCACAGTGAGAACTTGCAGTACAAGTGTTGAATGCCATCAACACGCGCCTTTGTTACACTTCACACAATCCCAAACGGATAAGATCTGGGCTGGCAAACCGGCAAACAGGAAATTGTCCCTGTGATCTGCTGTTCAAAAGGGAGCCTCTGCAGTGTGTTTGTGGGTTCAGAGTTTAATTAGCCATCTCTATGTACTCAACCTGGGCTCAGCAAGGAGTGCCAAACGCGGTCAGGGCTGGAGTCCGCCCTCGAGGGCCTCTGGGAAGCACACAGCAGGGTCCGGAGCTGTGTTCACTGAGGGGGCTGGATTGCCAGCCCCCCTCCAGGAACCTCTTCTTCCCCTTCGCAATGTTTAAGGCCCCAGGGGGAGACCTGGAATTTTTCTAGTCTGCCTGGAAATTATGTGGGAAAGCTCATTACGGGCTACAGAAAATACCCACCTGGAGCAGAATTGGCCCTTCTGTTAACTCTGCTTGCCTCACTGAAAAAAGACCCTCGCTTCAGGGCCCTGCAACTCCTCTCCTTGGGGTTTTACTCTCTGCTCCTGGAGAAGTCTCTCCATTACCAGTCTCAGCGGGCTTAGGCCTGGCATTTGTCCTTTTCAAATTTTTCAAAAGTCTGCTCATTTTGGTATAAGAATCAGAGAAAAGGATTCCAGATCCTCAAGTCTTTATTTCAAGTGTGTGCGTGTGTGTGCATGTGTGCGTGTGTGTGCGTGTGTGTGTGTGTGTGTGTGTAGGAGCAGAGGTGGTATATAGTTACTAATATAATATCAAAGTCTTCAAACTTGCAATCCAGTCCATGCCTAACACATGCCTTGCTGGTTCACTCTTAACACTACGAAGGAGAAAAAAAAACATGGAAGTTGTGGCTTATATTATAAAATCAGAATATTTTCATTTATATATATATTTATTTAAAATGCATGCAGCATATGGAAATTCCCAGGTCATGGATCAAATTGGAGCTGTACCTACCGACCTATACCACAGCCACAGCAACGCAGGGTCTGAGCCGAGTTTGCAGCCTACACCATGACAACACCAGATCCTTAACCCACTAAGCAAGGCCAGGGCTCAAACCTGCGTCCTCATGGATACCAGTCGGGTTTGTTACCACTGAGCCACAACGGGAACTCCTAACACACACAGATTTGATTTCTAAAATCCTTTAAAAAAATCAGAAGCTGTTAGAAGGCTGGGTCCACACCCTTGTACGACAAACACTGCCCGCCTTTCAGGTGGGCAGGCCACTGCATTTGGTTGGGTAGGTTGTGTCTGGTGAGGGAGCCTAGAAGGGCTGGAATCAATTCCAGCCAGTTGGCGTCCACGGAGAGGAAGGGGCCCCTTTTCCTAATTCGCACAAATACCCCCTGGGCCAAAGGGGCCCAGAGTCCTTCACTGGCCATACAACCAACTTCACCCATTCCTGTCACCTGCTTCTCCCAGCAGGAGCATCTGATCCTACTACAGACAACAGGGACTTTCAGCTATAAACTTTTTACAAGGTCAACAGCAACCACACATAGATTAGATTTCTACCCAGGCTTTACAGAACAGTCTGAGCGGGTTGCCATCGAAGTCCAATCTTTTCTAGACCCTGGGTGGCTCGCTTTCTTCAGTTTAGCACCCTTCCTTCTGCTCAGGCTTACTTGTTTAGCTCGGTCCTGGATAAAACCAAAACCTGACTCCTGGAGCCAGAGCAGGTTGGCTGGAAACATATGTGGCTTATTACACCACCGAGTTATAAAGAATGAAAACGACCGGTCCAATTTCTTTGTGGAACGGCTTGCTGTCTCTGAGGTTGTCAACAACCTCGGGCTTCTGCTTTTATGACATCTTCTGACCCAATGAGCAGACCTGGGCAATAAAATGCAAATCATTCCGACAGTCCATTAATCCCACTGAAATCTCTTCAACCAACACAGCGGTAAAAGTGTCAGGGGGTTGGGGGGCGGCAGCACGGGGTGGGGGGGGTTCTCTCCAGTCTTTCTCTACTCAGAGATAATCTGCAAAACTTAAAGGACTTTTAATTGTCCAGATCCACCCCAATCCCCCAAATCCAGGCCACATGCATGGCTGTTTAAGCCTTAATGAAAATTAATGAAATGGAAACAAGAAGGAGGTTGCTGCTGTGAATCACCGCTGCCGGGTGTCAATGCCCAGACTAGCCCGGCCTGCCCAGCTCAGCAAGATGGAGCTCAGTCTAAGGGAGACCAGCCAGTGGCAGGTGACGCTCGCCCCAGTCCTAAGGCTGGTCCATCCTCTCCCTGGTTTCTGGGAGAATGAGAGGTCTGTGAGTTCATGAAAATTTCTTCTGTGATTTTCTTGGCTGGAATAGAGAGTGTGTTCAAGCCACAGGCAGCAATGACATGGGCACTGCCAGGCAGCGCCGTCTTGCCTTCTTTTGAAGGTGGTCCAGGAGTTCCCAACGTGGCTCAGCGTAAACAAATCTGACCAGTATCCATGAGGACGCAGGTTCCATCCCTGGCCTCACTCAGTGGGTTAAGGATCCAGCATTGCCGTGAGCTGTGATGTGGGTCGCAGATGCGGCTCTGATCCTGCGTTGCTGTGGTGTAGGCTGGCAGCTGCAGCTCCAGTTTGACCCCTAGCCTGGGAACCTCCACATGCGGAGGGTGTGCCCTGAAAAAAAAAAGAGAAAAAAAGGTGGACCAGGCTTGGCATCTCTAGCCTCCGCCAGACTCAGCCACAGAGCACCAGCCTGAAGCCCAGCACAATCCTTTCCTCTGCGGGGGCCCCTAGAGTCATTTCTCAGAGGCCTCGATTTGAGGTAGTCAGCTTCCTCAGTAAAAACGCCAGCCCTGCTCTTAAGCGAACCCGGTTTCCACTCTCAGTCACCAGGTGCCCTTCAGAAGCACTAGCGTCCTACAGAATCGATTTTTAGTCTCCCGAGAGAACGGTCCAGGCCAAGGAGCACAAACACTAATTTTTTTTAAGTGTTTAGAGGTTACACAGGCCAACCACCCCACTTTACCCGTGAACAAAACAGAGATGACTTGCAGGAGGGGAACAGCTACGATCAGAATTCAAGAATCCACAGTCACTACTGGAGTTCAAAGAGGGGGCTGGCCTTTCCCCTGGCCCTCTCCCATTTTCTTTATCCTCCTGACATCCTGTTTTTCCAGGACACTTATGAGGGGGGACTTCCCTGGCTTCTAAGAAGATGAGCAGCAAAAGCAGGAGTGCCCCTGATATCAAACCCGTGCCCCTCCACATCTGAGGCTGGTCCCTACTGCTGCTTTCTTTTTTAAATTTCTTTCCTTTTTTTTTTCCTTTGGTCTTTTTAGGACCACACCTGCAGCATATGGAGGTTCCCAGGATAGGGGTCTAATCAGAGCTACAGCCGCCGGCCTGCGCCACAGCCACAGCAACGCAGGATCAGAGCCGCATCTGCGACCTACACCACAGCTCATGGCAACGCCGGATCCCCAACCCACTGAGCGAGGCCAGGGATCTAACGTTCAACCTCAGATTCGTTTCCGATGCGCCACTATGGGAACTCCTTTTACTTTCTTTTTCTTATTTTTTCTTTTCTTTTCTTTTTCTTACAGCCGTACCTGCAGCACATAGAAGCTCCTAGGCCAGGGGTTGAATTGGAGCTGCAGTTTCCGGCCTACACCACAGCCACAGCAACACCAGATCTGAGCTGCATCTGTGACCCACGCCACAGCTTGTGGTGATGCTGGGTCCTTAACCCACCAAGCAAGGCCAGGGGTCAAACCTGCATCCTCACAGAGACAAGTCAGGCTCTTCAACTGCTGAGTCACAAAGGGAACTCCCCTACTGCTGTTTTCCAGGCAGATACTCCCGCTTCTCTAAAGTAGAAAACAAAGCATAATGGCTTTAGATAAAGCGGGAACTAAGGAATTATCCTTCTTCTAGTGTGTGTGTCTACAGGGAAGGGGGCTGCCTGGTCTTGGGGACTGACAGAAGCCTGTCCTTCCTTCCAAGTTGTTCTCATCTTAGCCAGGGCTTCCTGGTGCTTCAGAAGTTTTGGAGGACACGACATGTGTTACAAAGGGCCCAGCAGGTAGAATGCAAAATGCTGAGACCCACACCGCCCCCTTCAAAGTTTTTTCTGAAAATCCTTGCCAACCACCACCACGGCCACAATAACAACAACCGCCATGGACACTGCAACAGCCAACCTGCAGACAATCACGGTGCAAACCCGCATTTCTGAAGCAGGTGTCTACCCCCCGCCCCTGGAGTGAGGAGAGAGCGATAACGATGCCACAGACAAGCCCCGCGGTGGGGGCCCCTCTAAGGATCAGGCTGTGAGTGCTGGCTGCTGAATCTGGCTGTGCCAAGACATTTCCAGGGAGCTCTGCAGACCAGAGATCCCAGGCCCTTCATCAGAAATTATGAACCGGAATCCCCAGAGGTGGGGGCAGGGAAACAGTTTTGAGCAAACGTGCCTAGGATTCTCAGGAGGCCAGCCCAGGACTCCTGGCCTGCACACAAGTGCTAAAGGAACCTTAGGATCCCTTCCCAGCCTCAGCTGGAATCTTCTCCATCTTGTAAGGGCTTCTGGGGAGGTGGCAGGCCCCTGTATGTGGCTGGAAACTTCTAGAAACTCCTTCCTGGTGTCTGGATCCTGAGTTCCATCTCACGGCCTCTGTGTCTAGTATGTGCTACTTCATTACTCGAGCAGATGAACAGTTGCCCAGCCCTCACAGATGGACTAGGGGCGCGGGGAGGGAGAGGGCACCGTCCTTGGGCTCCTGTGGCTCAGCTAAGACCTACCTCAGGCAGCTGATCATCCAGACATCCCCTTCTGCTCCAAGGACATACCACCACTGACTCCTTCCCAACCCCGATCCCACAAGGCCCTGCACGATCCTTTTGGCCCTTCTTCCTTTTTTTTTTTTTAACACTGCAGCTCCCAGCGACACCAGATCCTTAACCCACAGAGTGAGGCCAGGGATCAAACCCAAATCCTCATGGATACTAGCTGGATTCTGAAAATGAGCCACGACGGGAACTCCTCCTTTCGGCTCTTCTGATGAATCCCTTTCCTTGGGCTGTTGGTGCTCCGGTCATGTTGATTTCTCTGATCCTGGAGAGCTCCCTCTTGCATCAGGACCTCCGTGTATGCCTTGCCCCTCTCTGCAATGTCTCACCTGAGTCACCTGCTACCTCTGCTCTCAGGTCTCAGCTCAATCATCACTCTGACCAGCCATCCTGGATTGCATGTCCCCTTATTGCATTTTTCTAAAATTCTCTTACTTCTCCTTCATACACTGACCATTGTTTGTAACCATATATTTATTTGGATGTTGAGTTGATTCGTGTCTAGCTTTTCCACTCAACCGAGGCCTCCAAAGGAGCAGCATCTGTCTGGTTGGCTCATCGCTGTGGTTCTTGACACAAAAATCCTCATCTTAGGCTCCTCGTCCTTCAAATCTCAGTTTGGACTTGGCATCTGTCAGAGGCCCACCAGGAAAAACTGAAACTATTTAATGCAGGGGAATTGGTGGTGCAGGTGATCAAAGAGCTGAGAGCCCCACAGAGGATGCTGAGCTATCCCATAGCAACAGGGGTAGCTGTTGCCAAGCCTAGGCTGGAGGCACAAAGGGAGCAGGTGATGTGACCGGAGCCCAGGGACCCATGTGGCAGGAGATGCAACCGCCAAGGAGACACATCACTAGCAGAGAGGCTGTTAGGCAAAACAGAAGGCAAAGAAGAAGGACGACGGCTTCTCCTTTCTGGCCTGCTTCTCCCCCATCTCCAATGAATGGCTCTCCGTGATAGGATTCAGATGGAAGCCCGTGGGCCCGGGGACGTGGGAAGCACAGCCTTCAGGGGTCGGACTTCCTGAGACACAGAGCTGAGCAAGGAGGGGAAGGGATCGGAAGGCAAACAGGCCTAAGAGCAGGGGTCCTTAATTCCTCTAGAAACCCTTTCTGGCCTCATCCTGGGCTGGATTAGGGGGTCTGGTAGACTGAAAAGACCCCTCCCCACCCCCATATTCATCTCCTAATCTCCAGAAGCTCTAACAATTTTATCTTACGTTTCCAAAGACGTGATTCAGTTCAGGCTCTTAAGAGGAGGAGCGTATCCTGAATTTTCTGAATGGGCCCTAAAAGCCCAAATGAGAGAGAGAGGCAGAAGAAGACAGACACTCAAGAAAAGGCGATGTGAAGACAAGGTGGAGGCAGAGATGCAAAGGATGCAGCCGCAAGCCAAGGAGCACAGGCGAGTCGAGGAATGGATTCTCTCCCGGAGCCTCAACAGGGAGTGCAGTTCTCCCAACGCCTTGATGCCAGACTTCTGGCCTCCCGGACGGCCAGGAATACGTTTCTGCTGTTTCAAGCTGCAAGTTTATGGCGATTCGTTACAGCAGCTATGGGAAACTAACATAGTGCCTCGCCACTGCGTCCCCATAACAGCACCCCTGGCTTAGCCCCACGGCCCACTGTCCCCGTGCATGGAAGTAGCCTGTGCATCAGCTTATCTGTCCCATTAGACTGACTTCCTTGAGGGTAGCACTAGGTCTTGGGGAGTTTTCCCCCCAGTTCTCGCCATAGTGAGTGGTGTATGAGGGAGGCCAAATACATATTATTGCATTAAATTCAGGTTTCAGCCACATCTGATCTTTGATGTCTTGATTTAGGACAATATTGTAAAGAGATTAATACTTCTAGGAACCTCGCCAGACTCTACACTGCACGTCTCTCTCCCTGTATCCAGCCCCCACCTTCCACGGCCTTGCAAAGGGTACTCTCTGCTTCAGATGGCAGGAAACACAGTCTCCCTACCTGGCCAGCCCATGGTCCTGGAGAGTGATGGCGAGCCATGGGGATTTAAAATAAAAAAGAAGCTCCCTTTCCATCCAGCTTTTTTCTTGACTCATCCAACTCACAGCCCCGGGCCAGGTCAAAGTTTCTCTGGAGTCCCTTGTGTTAACAAGCTGCAAGCCGCCCAGCACCGTGTCGTACAGCATTTTTCTGAGTAGTTAATTAACAAAGGGATCAGCTACCTTGGCAATCATGGAGCAAGCAACCTCGCTGTGCAGGCGACAAGAGGGATGGGATTAGTTTCCAGGGAGACAGCAGGGAAATGACAAAGGGAGGGGGGCAGGCTGGATGGGACCAGTGGCTCCTTGGGTGCCCACAATGCAGAGCAGACATGTACAAAGCTTGACGCTGAGGCTGGATGGGCCTGATAATCAGTTGTCACTCAGGACTGTGGGTGGCTCCAGAGTCTGCTCACAGGTGGCCTGAGACCGGTGGAGGGCTTTCTGGAAATCGCACTGCTAGAGGCTGACAGTCCAGGGAGGTACCGTGGGACCAGGGGAATCACTGAGTGGCCCAGAAAAGTGACTCAAAGGTGGGCAGGGTTGGTCAGGTCATGGCTTCTGGTTGACCCACCAGGGACAGGAGGAGAGCTTTGGCAGCTGCTAAGGGCCAAGGATGGTGAGCAGATGCCCATGCAGGATGGCAGAAGTTCTAGGAAAGGGGAGATGGACCACAGTGGACGTGGGTCATTTTATTTTATTGGCTTCTACTCTATTCCACTTTGCTCTCCCTCATGCCATTCCATTCTTATTTTTTGCTACCCGAAGTTCCAGGGGGAGATGCAATCTGCCTTCTGCCTGAGAAGTCAAAAAGGCCAGGTCATAGTCCCTGACTCCTTCACAGCGGGGTGCAGCCCTGTGACATAGGCTGAGCCAATCAGATGCACCTGCCTGGGACTTCTGGCTCTTAAGGAAGATGCAGCATCAGTTGGCATGTAGAATTCTTGCAAGGGCGGTGGCCCAGTCCACTTCTGGGTCAGCAGTGCCGGACATGTGTGTCCAGAACAACGTCCAGTGCTGACAGTGTTACCAACCTTCTTATCTCCATCTGGCCCTTTGTGGTGCTGGTGCACCAATTTCCCTCCTTCCCAGCCCCGTCCTGAGATCCAGCTCTTGAGATCTCGAGCAATGCTGAGACTCACCCAATTTCTTTTTTTTTTTATTTTACGGCAGCACCTATGGAATATGGAAGTTCCCAGGCTAGGGGCCAAGTTAGAGCTACATCTGAGCCCTACACCACAGCAATGCTGGATTAGAGCCGCATCTGCCACCTATGCTGCAGCTTGTAGCAATTCTGGATCATCCTTAACCCACTGAATGAGGCCGAGGATCAAACATGCATCCTCACAGAGATGTTGAGTCCTTAACCCACTGGGCAACAGTGGGAGCTCCTTTCTTTTCTTTCTTCCTTCCTGTCTGCTGTCTTACTATCTGTCTTTTCTTTATTTCCTTCTTTATTTTTTTCCATTACTTTATGAATTTTATTACAATTACAGGTGTACAAAAATCATCACAACTCAATTTGATAGCATTTTCATCCCAACTTTCCTTCTTTATTAATGCATAGTTGATTTTACTCGATTTATTTTCTATAAATCAATTTGCTGTTCACCTTAGCTGGTGAGGACTTCTGTACCTTAAAACCATCAACCTGGCCAGATTCAGAGGGTCCAGTGATTGATTCATAAATGGCTGGAGGAAGTGAGAAAAGTTTCATTCAGAACAGAGTTCTGGAAAGTGCCCTGATTCATCAAGAACTGAGTTCTGATTTTCAATTTCAAAAAAATCAAGTGATTTGCAATTTTTTTTTTTCTGTCGCAGCATAATAGGTTGGATAGATTTGTCAGGTCTCTTTGAGGTACCAGTGACAAAAACTGGTTTAAGAACAATGGACGTTTATTTATAACTGTGAAGTACGGGGGTGAGGAGGATCCAGGCACGGCTGGATCCGGGAAGTGCAGGGTGGCAAGGATGTCCCTCTCTCTTGCTTTCCTCTTTCCTGGCTTCATTCTTAGGCAGGTCCTGCCCATATGATGGTCACTGGCTCCTGCAGACTTGTACTCTTACAAGCTTAGCAATTCCAGGAGGGAAAAAAAAAAAGACATTGTCCCAAAAGGTCCAGCAAAATCCTGGGTACACCTAGGTCACCTGTCCACTTGAACAGCGGCTCAGGTTGGAGGGGAGCAGAGGCTGACCGGCCCGGGTCTGGACTGTGCTGTGGGGTTGCAGGGATCATTCTGTATAAAGTTCTCAGATCTCACTGGAGACACTCGTCTCCCATCCTCCCTACTTGCCCAGTTTATGACAATTACAGTCTTCTAGTGCAGTAACTCAGGGTTTTAAATTTTTATTCTTTTACAATGAACATATTAGTAGTAGAACTTAGTTGCTTCCCCCATGGGTTGTGCAAGATATAAGACAGGCTGTTGATTAAAAGCTGATGCTCTATTTGTTTCTCATCCTCGGAAAAAAAAAAAAAATTATATTGCGATGCAAGCGAATAAGGGTGACTTTAATTTTATTTATTTATTTTTGTCTTTTAGGGGCCACAACTGAGGCATATGAAAATACGCAGGCTAGGGGTCAGGTCGGAGCTGCAGGTGCCAGCCTATGCCACAGCCACAGCACCGCCAGATCCGAGCCACTTCTTCGACGTACACCACAGCTCATGGCAACGCTGGATGCGCAGTGCACTGAGTAAGGCCAGGGATCAAACCCGCATCCTCATGGATACTAGTAGTTGGGTTTATTACTGCTGAGCTGCAACGGGAACAACAACGGTGACTTTATCTTAAGGAGAGACTTATATCAGCTTTAATATATTAATTTTTAAGGTAGATACAAATCTATTATTATTTTTAACAAAATATTTATCACAGAAGCACTACCACTTACTACCAGTATCTGATGTTTTATATGAAGGGTGTATTATTTCTAAACTTTTCCTATCTATCAATTCATACCACAGTCCTAATGTACTGTAAAGTAGGTATCATTATGAATCCCATTTTATAGATGATAAAACTAAGGAACAGAAATACAAAAAACCTGGCCTGGAGTTCTCGTCATGGTTCAGTGGAAACCAATCTGACTAGCATCTATGAGGATGCAGGTGTGATCCCTGACCTCACTCAGTGGATTAAGGACCTGACATTGCCATGAGCTGTGGTGTAGGCTGCAGTTGCAGCTTGGATCCCACATTGCTGTGGCTGTGGTGTAGGCTGGCAGCTATAGCTCTGATTTGACACCTAGCCTGGGAACTGTCATATGCTTTGGGTACAGCCCTAAAAAAAAGACAAATGAAAGAAAAAGAAGGAAAGAAAGAAAGAAAGAAAGAAAGAAGGAAGGAAGGAAAAAGAAAAGAGAAAGAGAGGAAGAAAGGAAATAAAATTAAAAATAAATTGAAAAATAATAAAACCTGGCCCAAGATAACAAAACTAATATTGCTGGCGTCATGACTGGAGTCCAGTAAATCGATATTCAATATTCTTAACTACTGTGCTAAACTTCCTCCATTCATTCATCTAACTTAATAGTAAAAGAGCCCAATAAGGTGGGCATTATTCCTGTTTCTACAGGTGAGGATGCTAAATCTCAAGAGGTTAACACTATTTGTCCAAAGTCACAGAGCTAATAAGGGCCAGAATTCAAAGCCACTGTCCTTAATTGCCTCCCAAACATACTGCAAATCTGAGGGAAGAACAGAGTAGTGACACCCCAAGGTGCAGAATCATTAGAGTGGCTTATGGACCAAATCTAAGCTTGCCATTGTCTTATAAATAAAGTTTTATTAGCATACAACCATCCCCATCCATCTATGTACCATCTGTGATAGCTTTGTAGTCACAATGGCAGAACTGTGAGAGAGTTGTCCTGCAAACATGGCCTGCAAATCCTAAAATACTGACTGACTCTTTACAAAAGCAGCTGGCCATCCCACCCCTGCCTGGACCCAGGATGGCTCATGACACACTGGTTCCATCTCCCACTACAGGGACCACCATGGGGTAGAGACGGGAAAGTAAGAAGTGACTGCTTCTCTAATCCCAAATCTCAGAGGTGAGGTCTGAGAATCATCTCTGTGGCTTTGGGACCTTATTTCGCTGCCCTGCTTCCTGTTTCTGCCCAGCGTTCTTAGCCAGGGCACACCCTTGTCTCAAACGAGAGCCTCAGATCTGACCACCTACTCAGTTTCTTCTTGTCCACTGTAAAATTTCTGTTCACCCCGGGAAGCTCATTTAAATTCTCCAAATGGGTGGATTTCCTCATGCTAAAAATACGAATACGGAGTCATCTGGCTCTAAACCACATCTGACTGGCACTTGTACATGTTATAGCAACTGTTTCAAAAAAAGGCATTTTTTTTTTTTAATCCTAATGTTAAAAACCAAATCCAATCTTCCAGTCAGTTTTATGAAGACCTGAAAAGCAGACATTCTCTGGTCCCCTCCTGCTAGAACATAATCTGAAGAGGTTAGAATTTGTTCTTCTTCTTCTTTTTTTTTTCCTTTTCAGGGCTGCATCTGTGGCATAAGTTAGTTCCCAGGCTAGGGGCTGAATTGGAGCCTTAGTTGCCAACCTAACCCACAGGCACAGCTACGCGGGATCTGAGCCGGATCTGCAACCTACGCCACAGCTTGGGGCAACGTCAGATCCTTAACCCACTGAAGAAGGCCAGGGATTGAACCTGCATCCTCACAGAGACTATGTTGGGTTCTTAACCCGTTGAGCCACTACGGGAACTCCTGAAGAAATTAAAACAGTGAACGTGCGGAGGGATTGAGAAGAGCAAGACCCAAGCCCTAGTCTGGGGTCCTAGCTGGACCCCAAGGCTCTGTCCAGCTTCGCTGTAAGGAGCCGAGACCTTCCCACCTGCTCTCTCTCTCGGGAGGGGCCCGCTGTGGCATCAGGTGTAACACTTTAATTCCCCTCTATGACCTCTGCTGTGATAAATGGCTCCCCCGCCCCCGTGCTAATTGTCTGTTTCCCTTCCGCAATCTTCACCTTCTCCTGACTTTCGTGGGCCACATCAGTCACTGTCATCACCGCCCAAGAACAGCAATGCCTTTCCAGCCTTCACTGTTTTGCATTTGTGGTCCCCCCACCTCGCGTCACGCTTTGCCCTGCTGGAATCACACCCATCCCTCAACAGTCTGCCCTGGTGTCTTACATTTCATACACAATACTTTACTCTTTCTTTTCTTTTTCTTGTTTTTTTTTTTTTAGGGCCGTACATATGAGACATTGGAAGTTCCCAGGCTAGGGGTCCAGTTGGAGCTGTGTAGTCACCAGCCTACACCACAGCCACAGCAAGGCTAGATCCGAGCCGCATCTGTGACCTACACCACAGCTCACGGCAACGCCAGAACCTTTAACCCACTAAGCGAGGTCAGGGATCAAACCCGTGTCCTCATGGATCCTAGTCAGGTTCATTACCACTGAGCCACGAGGGGAACTCCCTACAATGCTTTCTTTTCAATCCATTTTAATTAAACAAGAAATACATGGATGAATTCTCCTAGTCCCAATGTACAAGCATTACAGACAAGGCTGAACTCTCTACTGACAAAAACCTGCACACTCTATGCGTCCTCAAAAGCAAGTATTATTATCTGTGCGTTGCATATTTTTCCCACAGTTCTTTCCATGCATTTGCCTATTTACATACGAGCTGGCAGAAAATACCCAATATGTTTTGTATGTTTTACACAAATGGTAACACCCTTGCTTTTTTTCACTCAACAATCCCGACTGGAGAATTTTCCGCATTACTCAGTGGAGACAGAATGCATTCTTGTTTTCTGCCATAGTGTGAGTGCAGCATTCCTCTCCTGACTGGCAGTTAGATTGTTTCCAGCTATTTGAGAGTAAAATAATGACGTTATAAACATCTTGGTCTATGCCTCCTCCAGCACTTGTGAGTTTCTCTAGGGTGGATTACATATTATTTACTATTTTCTAATTATTCAGAGCAGGAGATAGCAAGTGCCTTTTTTTTTTTTTTTTTGTAAAAGGCCAGGCTATAAATATTTTAGGCTTTGCAGGTCCTATGGTCCTTGTCATAACACTCACCTCTGCACTTGTGGTTTGAAAGCGGCCGCAGACAGTACATAAATGAGTGGCTGTAGCCACATCCTAATAAAACTTTATTTACAAAAACAGCCAGTGGGTAGATTTGGCCCCCAGCCATAGTTTGCTGTTCTTTGGCTTAGGGGACATAACATTGGTGGTGTTTTGGCAGGTATTTCTAGGCTATTACGCCAACGCACCAATGATTACTAACATTTACTCAGCCCCTAAGATGGGCTATGCCCACCGCTGCCTGCTTTGCCTGGATTATTTCATTTAATCCAAGCTCAGTGATATTAAATACTCACTCCCAAAGCTGGTAACTGATAAAGCAGGCCTTCCTATCCAAACGGGCATGTCTCCGCAATCTGTGTTTTTTACTGCCACTATACCTGTATATCTTCTACTATTAAGAGGAGAAGACATGGAGCGTAGACGGGTCAAAACAGCTAATTAGTAATTTTCATCCCAGACAGCTCAGACAACTAAGCATCCGATGGTTTGGGTGGTCCATTTCCCCAGGAATAGCCACATTCTTTTTGCCTATAATTTCAGGTCATTTTAGAGAGCTCCTGAGTGCCACCCATGGACCTCAGGGTTAAGGTTCTTGTATTAGGGTGCAAGGTGGCCAGGCATCTATTCAGTTCTTTCACAGCAGTGTGTACCAGACCCTGCCTCCCGGGCTGAGACGCTGCAATTCTTAACTCTTCTCTTTGAATGGACAGCCTCACTTATCTTCTCTCACTTGGTCCCATATGTTTGAGAAGCGGCAATCACGCTGGCCTAAGTTTCACCCGCAAAAGATGAGAGGAAGATAGATGGATAAATAGATGAGTAGGTGGGTGGCTGGAAGGGAGGGATGGTGGGGAGGGGACAAGGGAGAAAAAGGAAGGGAGAGAAGGAAGGAGGCACAAAACAAGGAAGGAAGGAAGGAAGGAGGGGTGACGGAAGGAAGAAAAGAAATGCCTGTTAAATGCATATGCCCTTTTAACACTGTATTTACCCAGCATGCTTTCATCTCTTAGGGACAGTTTGGGGACCTACTATCAGGGGCACCATAAAGAAAATGAAAAGACAACCCACAGAGTGGGAGAAAATATTTGCAAATGAAGCGACTGACAAGGGATTAATGTCCAAAATATACAAACAACTAATGCAACGCAGAATACTAGAAAAAAATAAAACAATGAGAGGATCTAAATAGGCAGTTCTCCAAAGAAGACCTACAGATGGCCAAAAAGCACATGAAAAGTTGTTCAACGCCACTAATTATTAGAGAAAATGCAAATCAAAACTACAGCGAGGTATCATCTCACACTGATCAGAATGGCCAGTATCAAAAAGTCTATAAACAATAAATGTTGCAGAGGGCGTGAAGAAAATGGAACCCTCCTACACTGTCGGGGGGAATATAAATTGGTATAATCACTATGAAGAACAGGATGGAGGTTCCTTAAAAAAAAATAAAAATAGAACTACCATATGATCCAGCAATCCCACTCCTCAGCATATGTTCAGGAAGAAAAACATAATTTGCAAAGACATGTGCATCCCAATATTCATTGCGGCACTGTTTACAACAGCCAAGACATGGAAGCAACCAAAATGTCCACTGATGGAGGAACAGATAAAGAAGATGTGGCACACATATACAACGGAATATTACTTAGCCATAAAAAAGAATGAAAAATTCCTTATGCAACAACATGAAAAGACCTAGAGGTTACATAATAAGTGAAGTCAGAAAGAGAAAGACAAATACCATATATCATCGCTTATATGTGGAATCTAAAAAACAAAAATGATCCAAATGAACTTACTTACAAAAGAGAATAGACTCACAGACTTAGAAAAACTTATGGTTACCAAAGGGGTTGTAGCCATGGGGGGGAGGGGTGAATTAAGAGGAAGGGAAAAACAAGTTCACACTACAGTATAAAATAGATAATTAACAAGAACCTACCATATAGCACAGGGAAATCTACTCAACAGTATGCAATCACCTATATGGGAAAAATGGATGGATATATGTGTATGTATAACTGATTCTCTTTGCTGTACACCCGAAACTCACACAACACTGTAAGTCCATTATATTTCAATATTTTTTTTAAAAAAAGGGGGTAAGGTGGGGATGGGGAAGGATACATTAGGAGTCAGGGATTAACAAATACACACTACTACATATAAAACAGATAAATGAGCAAGGACCTATCGTATAGCACAGGGATGCAATATTCTGTAGTAGTTACTGCAGGAAAAGAATCTGAAAAAGAACGGATATAGATATACACACACATATATATAACTAAATCACTTTGCTGTACACTTGAAACTAACACACTGTAAATCAACTATGAAAAATAAATTTAAAAAAGATTATCAGGCGCAGACTACTAGGGAGCTATTTATTCTGCAAGAAGAGCAGTTTCGGGGGAATGTGATCTTAGCAGTCACGGTCATCAGGAGTCTTACGGGAGGTGGGCAGGGGAGGCGGCAAGAACAGGAATGCCATCAGTTGACCCTGGGGCTCTGCAGCTTGCTCTGGAGCCCTCCAAAGGCCCCCAATGCCACTCTTCATTTCATCTCCCCTTTGTTAGCTCCAAACCCAGATCCCCAGACGCAACACAGAGGATCAAGTGCATTTTCCACTCCGTTTCATGCCAACTGGAAAGCCAAGCGCTGCCAAGGTCTGAGCTGTTAAAAACAGAAGTGGGGAACCCCCAAGGGGCCTGAATGGGGAGCCATTCAAAATGTTTTCTTCCTTTAAACATTTTTTAATATACTTGACAAGTGCTTGCTCTGAGCTTGGGAAAAAGCTTCAGAGGGATGCCCAGAGCAAAGGAAAACTCTGAGTCTGGGCTGGAGCTTCCCGATGGCTATCACTGGGCCCGGCTCAGTTTTATTTCTTTTGGAGAGCTAGCTTCTCCTCACCCTGGTGTTTCACGGCTTGGCGTTCCTTATTCAATCTCAAGTTGCTCCAGGAAGAACTTCCCTTTCCAGGAGCCACGTGACCAAGTATCTCTCCTACAAAAAGAACCCTGTCTTCTTTAACGTGGGCACCCCCTGCCCAAACCACGCCTATGCACCTACCTGCATGTACACCATACGCACGTAACCCACAGGTAAGCACACTCCTAGGCACGCTTTTCACCTGAGTGTGAATCCATTCCTACCAGATGCAGAAACTATTCCCCCCGCCCCCCGGCCGAAGTCCGGAGACTCAGTGAAGACTATTTTTAGGACAGTAAATGAGAATTTGTACAAATACTGGTAGGCAGGGAGGATTCTGTCTATCCGTGGATTCACCACCTCTTATTCCACACTGCACGTGACTCTAGTTCTAGATATTTACAGCTCTGATCAGTCCAGAAAGGGAGATGCTGCATCCAGTCAGTACACATGAAACAGCTCAGCCAGCACAGCGGCGAAAGTGGCTGGAGCTGACATGCCTCGGAAGGCACCAAACGATATGAGAGTGACGTGCGGATGGCTTCTGACAAAGACGTCATGGGAAATCTTAGACGTCTACCGTGCTGCCCAGGGTCACTACAATGAGGCAATTGTTCAGGTCCAAGAAGCAGGAGTCACGTTTTCCCAACCTGTACTTTTCCCTCCCAAAGGGGCATTTCTCAAGAAGTCAGAGGAATTCTGCTGATTGCATCTCCAGGCTGGCCGCATTCCGGGGTGGGGGGTGGGGGGTGGGAGGGTCACACACCTGGGCGGGCAGGAGAGGGCTGGAGATCTGAGGTCGGATCTCCAGTGTCTGCCCCTCCCAGCAGCACAGAAGCTGGGGGCCCGCTCCCCGCAGCCTGGCGAAGGTTTCAGAGATCGGCTGTCTCTGCTCCTTCTCCATAGACGACTTGAGGACGAAACTTTGCAAGCCCATCCCCTTCGCTCCAGTCTTCTGACACCTCAACTTCCCCTGACCATCCTTCCTTGTTTCTGGAGGGAAAATGACCTCAGAAAATGCTCTGATCACCCTGGAATATGCCTCTTGGATTACAGTTTGTGTTTCTACTAAACAGGCGATTTATAAGCACGGCCCCCAAGCACAAACACAGCAGCCTTGACGTACCAGGCTAGCAGGAAGGACTCAGGGCATCGCGGGGGCCCTGTTCTTAGCCTCCCGCCTGCAGGTGTGGGTTACTTTCATGTGGCAACGTGATTGGCCACGGTGCCCCTGTGAAGCAGCACGCCGGGCATGTCTGCAAGGGTGCTTCTGGATGTGCAGCATTTGAATCAGTGAGCTCAGAAAATCAGACGGGCCTCCCCAACAGGGGTGGGCATTGTCCAGTCTTTAGAGGGTCTGAATAGAACAGAAGGCAGAGGAAGGAGGAATTCACGCCCCTTTCCTGCCTCACTTACTGGTTGAGCTGGGACATCTCAGCTCATCATCTCCTGCTTTCAGACTGGGATTTACAACACAGGCTCCTGTGATTCTCAGTCTTTGGATCTTAGACTGAATTATACTGTCAGTTTTCCTGACTCTCCAGCTTGCTGATGGCAGTTTACGGGGCTTTTTGGCCTTCACTGTTGCATGAGCCAATTCCTTAAACTAAATCTCTACGTAGCTAGCTAGCTAGCTACCTACCTACTTACTTACCTACCTACTTACTTACCTAACTACCTACTACTTACCTACCTACTTACTTACCTAACTACCTACTTACTTACCTACCTACTTACCTAACTACCTACTTACTATCTACATACTTACCTAACTACCTAACCTACCTACTTATTCATCTATCTCTCTAGCTAGCTATCCATCCATCCTTCCATTTTTCTTCCTTCCTCCCTCCCTTTTTCTCTTTTCCTCCACCCATCCTTCTATCCATCTTTCTTGCATCTTTCTTTTCCTGCCTTCCTCTCTTTCCTTCCTTTCTTTTCTTTTTCTTACTTTCTTTTCCTTCCTTCCTTTCTCTCTCTCTCTTCCTTCCTTTCTTTCTCTCTTTCTTTCTTCTTTTTCTTTCTTTCCCTTCCTTCCTTCCTTCTTTCCTTTACTTCTTTCCTCCCTCCCTTCCTTCTCTCCCTCCCTCCCTTTTCTTCTTTCCTTCCTTTCTATATATCTGTCTGTCTATGTAACTAGCTACCTACCTCTTTTTGGTTCTGTTTCTCAGAGAACCCTGACTAATATACTTGTATGATTTACTCATCATCTGTTCAATCACTGGTCATTTCTTAATTCAATCAATCCTTGCTTCCTCCAGGGTTTCCTCCCTCCAGCTTTCTCTCCGCTTCTCTTTCTTCCACGCGCTCCTACTGTGGATACAAATCCAGTAATAACAATGACTGTGCTGAGCACCTACTGTGTGCCCTTCACAGGGATGAGTCCTTTCAGACTTGTCATTTTATCCTGGTAACTTTTTGAGTAGGTATGATTATTAGCCCTATTTTACAGATATGAAAACTGATCTTCTAAACAGGTAGTACGGCTATGACGTCTGGGCGCTGAGTCTGAAATCCAGGCAGCCTGACTTCACAGCCCATCCTCATCCTAACCATGACTGGGGCTGCCTGCCAGCCAGTCCCAACCTCAGTGTGCTCATAGTGCAGTGGGCGAGGGGGGCCAGGTAACGTAACAAGTGCACTGAAGGGGCATCTGACCTGCCTGAGGGGAAGACGGGGAGTGCTGCAAGGAAGAAGTGACATCTAAGGTGAGTCCTGGAGGCAAGCAGGATGGCTGCCAGCTGGAGAGGAAGGTCCAGGCCCATTTGCTGGGTTTATTTAAATGAAGGGCAAAACCATGAGCTAGGAAGCAGCTTCTGGCCTGGGGAGCAGATGTCAGTGAGATCACTGGCCTTGAGCTAGGAATGCCTTGTTCTATGACTCATCTAATCACCCTGTCAAGCCCTCCTCTGGTACCCTGGATGCTCAGGATGCAGTGATGACAGAGGAGACTGCTCTGGTCCACAGAAGCAGGGAGATGCAAGCCTAGAGCAGAGCCAGGCAGAGGGCGGGATCCAGTCCAAAGCAAGAAAAGCCCAGGAAGAAGAGAAAGTGTAGGCTCCCCCTGGGCCCAAAGAGACCACGGTCACCGCACCAGTCAGGCAGGGCGGGGCGGGAGGGAGGGCAGGAAAACGCTCTGGGCTTGGCTATGTTCCATCTGCGTGCGACCGCACAGAAGCTTTGGAAACTTAGGGCGAATCCTTCAAAGGAGATGGGCCTCAGTTGACCTCTTAATCAAGTGGGGGACGTGACTCCATTCCACGGGGTTGCTGCAGGCACAAAGGAAAGAGCGGCAAGGAAGTGCTGTGTCAAGGAAAGCAGGCAAGGTGTTCCACCACGTAAGGGAGCCAGGACAAATGGGGCCATGTTCTCATGCAGGCAGGGGAGAGCAATGGCAGCTGGACAAATGATGTATGTGGTCCCTTTGGATGCTGGGTCAGTCCTTCAGACACCGAGGGTGTGCAAAAGAGGGAAACAGAGGCACCAAAAACATGATCTGCAACCTTTATCATGACCACGTGACTCAGAGCTTCTGTGTCACTAAGGCCCTGGTGGAGGGAAAGGCTGGAGCAGATACTGTCACTCCATCTTCATCCTCCAGTGTGTCTGTGGTTAACTCCTGGCATCTCCATCCTCGCCAATGGGCCAGAGATGCTGTCAGGTTCAGGATCAGGATGACTCATTGGTGTTCTCCCTGGTCACTGACGGATGACAAGCTGACACGAGGAAATCCCATTTATCCACGAAGCCTGCAGGCAAGAAGATACTAGTGGCTGCCTCTTCAGATGACAACCTGTTTTTTAAACAAATAGCCCAGCCTGGGAGCCAGAGTGAAAGTTGATCATTGGCGCCTTGCTCCTGGGGGGCCGCATCCCGGTTAACTGGTTTTGATTTCTCTTTGTTTTCACAAAGGAAAAGTTAGTATCCAGCACTTTGTCTCATCCCAAGCCCCATGGGTGGGTGACGTTACTCTTCACTTGGAGAGTCTTAGAGAGTAAAGAAGAACTGGTTGTCACCTTCGAAGAAGAAAGCTATGAATGCGAGACCTTTGGTTCATATCCAATGTTTACTCCAGAAGACCAGCTAACAAATGGCCCATCTGAGACCATTCCTGAGCTCTTGGATGCTCCCTTTCCCCCAGATAGGACCTGAGCAAAATCATGAGGCAGGTGACATTTGTCTTCAATGCCCTCATACCTTCCATATGTCCTATTGTGGAATCTAGCTCTTGGGGAAGGTCTCTGAACTCATTCACATTGAAGTGTGATAGCTTAAATTTTTATCCCACATACAGCGTGGTAGAAATCCAAGCTTTAACTACTAGAATGGAAATATGAACCTTCCAGACTCTGGTCCAGAGACCCCCTGGTCACCATGCCCACACCTTTACCCGTCAATTCATTTCCCACAATATAGCTGGAGTGAGCCTCCTAAAGTGCAACTATTTCTGTCATTTCTTTGCTAAATACCCCCGGATGGTCTTGAATCATCTTCAAAAAAATTGATCCTGATAATCCTGATTCTCCTTACCTGTTTGGACTCAACCTGAGTGTCACCATATGCCCCAGATATGGCAAACTGTTCTCTAAATCCATTCTGCTCCCCCTACCACAGGGCCTTTGCACATGCTTCTCCTATTACTTCTTAGAGGGTTTTTCATCCTCTTCCCAAACTTCAAGACTCAGCTCAAGGGTAGCCCACATGTCAGTGGCTTTAACATCCCATCTGCTCCAGACTGAATAACGCCAGATAACCTGACCTTACCTGTCTCAGCACTAACTATTCTGCACTGTGGTTTTCCATTTATACATCTGTCTTCTCCAACAAACGGTGAGCCCCATATGTGAAGCGACCCATATCTAACTCACCTTGACCCTGTCCCCTACCAGTGAATATTGACCATATGGATGGATCCTGTAATCTGAAGGGCATCAAACTCTTCCACTCAAAACTTGTTCACTGCCTGTGTAGAGCTGGATATAGAAGGGAGTATGTGTGTCAAGGTGGGAGTGAAAACTGGGGATCACACGCCCTGTCTGATGGGGACGGTTGTAATCACCTCCAGCCAATTTTAAACCACTGCTGCAACAAGTTCTGATTTTTCAAAGAACCCAGATATTTGGGGTTTTTTAGCATGAAAACATGTAGACAATCCTGTACACATTTGTATACAGAGATGCAAACACACACACCACTGAGAGTCTAACTTGGCTCTTAGGTCATGCATTGGTCAGGGTTCTTGAGAGAAACAAAACCAATTGTGTGTGTGCATGTATATATCTATAAATAAAAATGTAATATATATTTATACATAATATAAACATAGAACTTATATAACATGTGTATATATTTATATATAATAAAACACACATATATGTGTGTATATGTGTATACATATGTATATACATATACACATATTATATACAGAGTGACAGATTTATTATATGGAGGCTGGCGACTCCCATATTTGCAAAGCAGATATCCCACTTCAAGTTCAAAGGCCAGTAGACCACTGTAGACCCAGGAAGAGCCAGTATCCCAGTTAGAAGCCATCAGATGGGAAAATTCTCTCTTATTTTGGGAAGGGTCAGCGGTTTTGTTCTAGTCAACCTTTCAACTGATTAGATGTGGCTCACCCACTTAGGGAGGGCAATCTGCTTTACTCAGTCTACTGACTTAAATGTGAATCCCATCCTAAAGCATCCTCACAGATAACACCCAGGGTGATGTTCAACCAAACATCTGGGGGCCTTGCGGTCCTGTCAAGTTGATACATAAAATTAACCATAACAGGCCACTTCTGTCTGAAATCAGCGAATTTTAAGCATGTTTTACCCTTCAGAGAACCCCCCCCCTTGGGCTTCAAACTGAATCTTCCCCACCTCTTTAACATGACAATGACCGTGATAACACCAATAAATAGTAGCAGTAACATTTTTGAGTGATGACTATGTCCAGGCCCTATTCACAGTACTTTACGTACATGAACTTATTGAATCTCCAAAACAATCCTGTGAAATAGATGCTATTATTCTTCTTGCCATTTCATAGAGGTGGAAACTGGGGGCGGGGGGATGCAAAGAGAAGGTTAGATAACATATTTAAAGTCACACAGCTCCTCAAGAGTGAAGGGTGCCTTTGAACTCAAAGAGTGGGATCCTTCCCAGCGTGTTACATAAAAAAACAAACCGAGTTTGTTCTGTTAGAAGTGGAGGCGTGACCCCCACCTCCCAGCCATGGCCCTGGAACTAGAGCGGTGGCTCAGGTGATCTGCAAAGGCTGTGAGGAAAGCCAAGCTGAGATATGGGACCCCATGGCCCCCGGCTCAAGGAAAGTCAACTCTGCCTGGCCAGTTTTAAAAGCCAAGGACTGCCAGTATCCTGAGTTGTCCCCTGGGTCAGAGCCAGGAGTGTCTGTGGACACTGAGACCCCTTTTCTGCTCTGAGCCATTCTTCTTCCATTTGAAAAACTCAGGGATTAAATTACACACCTCCGAGCCCCTTCCCCGGGGCCCCGGTGCTCGTGCTGGTGCTGGGATTGGAGACGGGTGGGAGGCTCGGCCCTTTTTCCAGGCTTGGATGGACTTGCTCGCAGTCTGCACCACAGGAGCTTTCTGAATGTGGCTTGGTACCCAACTCCCACCCTTGCCCACTGCTCCTGGCCTGCACAGGCATGGGGCTGGCCCTGCTGTCCAGAAGCTTGGGCTCCCAGCCTCCGTCTCACGCAGCAGCAAGGACAGCAAGGCAGAGGAGAGCACAGGCTGGCCATGCGTCCTGTCCCTGCTACCCGAGTGGACCTGCCACCGGCTGCTCCGGGCTGGGGTTTCCTCAAGCCCGGACCGTGAACTCCGCAGTCACTCGTTACAGGGCTGGCTACAACCTGTCAGAGATCCTATTACTCCTGAATCCAGTTCCAAAAGCAATATGCGGCCTGATATATTAGCCCTGATTAAACTGGCCCACAACACACTTTTCACTTAATTCACCTATTTTTCTTCCTGCCTCTCCTTCTCTGGGTCCCACTCCTCGAAGCTCTATTTGGAAACCCGCACATTTGATCCCAAGGTGGGTCCCCTTGCTGAGAAGCAGACCCATGGAGCCATGCCAGCAAGGAGTCAGAAGCTGTGAAATCACCTGTCTTTTGTGCATTTTTACATCTAAGCCTCAATTAGGGGAAGCGTCCAAAGAGTAAATGCGCCAGAAATAAATAAGCATGTGCAGGAACGACGGGGGAGGTGCGCATGCTCGGCTCTGTCACGTGTGCCAATTTCCTCTTAGATTTTTTTTCTTGACATCTCTGCGCAGGGTAATTCTGATGAGGTTTTCACCTGTCAAAATGAAAGGCCTTTTAAAACTAACAGCTGACTTCACACAGGGGCCCCATTTAATCTTAAATCAAAGGCCCACTGAACTTGAGGAGGAACTTCACGTTGACAAACGGATCTGTGGGCCTCGTTCTCCTCAGTCACCGAGGGCCCACATTCATTTCAGCCCCGGCCATGCTCCGAGACTCATCACCTTCTCCTGGTCACGAGCTTCAGTGAGTTTTTTTCATAATTTGGGTGGGGAGAGGACTTCGTGGCACCACCCTCTGGCTTTGCCTGGTCTCCTGGCACCCAGGGAGCCATCTGGGAGCCAGCCCAGGACATCTCACGTCGGTGCGGTGGTCAAAAGCCAGCAGCGCCAAGGGAACTCCCAGGGGAAGAGGAAGAGGCAGAATTTCCCCTGTTTTCATGATCTGGGCTGCCCTGCCCTGCTCACGCGCGCCCTTCTAGACTGGGTGCAGCGTTGTGAAAGCAGCATGGACAACACTGCAGTGTCACGAGAAGAATTTGTGTCTCAGAAAAGCCTCAAGTATGATCACATGTAATTGCTTTATAGACGCTGGCATGGGTTCAGGACAGAATGGGTTTTTAATACCGAATCTTTCCATTTCTCTTTGTTTCTCTGTGATTTGCGGGCTCTGTGAGTGGCAGGTTTCTGGCAGATCCACAATTTCGATTTCCCCTTTTGTTTTCTCACGCTCAAGGAGTTCAAGGTTTCTTTTCTTCCCTTTTTTTTTTTCCATGCATCACAAATACTTATTTAATGGGGTGGGGTGGGGGGTGGTTTTCTCCCCCCTAGAGACACATCGTTTGGCTAAGCAGCACATAAATTTAACCTCTCTCCAAAGAAACAGGAAAGATTCTAATGCACATACATGTACACAATCACGGCGATTGAGAGGCTTTTCTTTTTCCTTTTAAACCAAGGAAATAACCCAAGGCACAAGTACTTCTTGCCCCATCTTCATCCTCACGGAAAAGTGATTTTCAAGCAAAGGAGTGCGAAAGGGCCATACTCAACTGTATTGAGAACACTCTTTCTGTGGCCCCCCCAAAGGCACCCTGAGTGTTACTTAGGTTTCGGGGTGCCTTCAAGGTAGAAGGTAGCCTCAGAGTGCTCAGACCTGCGAAGGTAAAACTTGTCCACCAGCAATGCCCTCAAAAGGCCATCCCTGGCTAAACCAGCACGCTCGAGCAGAGGGAAGTAGAAAGAACGGGACGAAGACATTAGGGTCGGTGCCCTTGGGTTTGTATCAACATGCAGACACCAAGGACCTTCTTTTAAATAGACCCACTTCAGAAAAACAAATCCCTCTGGCTGCAACATGGAGGGTGGAGCACAGAATAACCAGTGCTGGGACTGGTGCAATATTATAAGTGGGTGACCCTGAGGGTCTAGGCCAAGGGTGTGAAAGGGGAGGGGAGATGGGGGAACTCCATGATGCTTTTGGTCCCGAGGACCTTGCCTCAGCATCGCCAATGCAAAGTGACTCATCCTGATGTGACCGTCTTGGCACAGTCATTGCAACGTCACAATTGTTACATCAATATGCAAAACAAGAGTTCCATTTGTGGCTCAGAGGTTAACGAATCCGACTAGAATTCATGAGGATGTGGGTTCAATCTGGCCTCGCTCAGTAGGTTAAGGATTCAGCATTGCTGTGAGCTGCGGTGTAGGCTGCAGACGTGGCTTGGATCCCACGTTGCTGTGGCTGTGGTGTAGGCTGGCAGCTGTAGCTCCGATTTGACTACTAGCCTGAGAACTTCCATATGCCGCGGGTGTGGCCCTAAAAAGGGAAAAAAAAAAAGCCCATGCAAAACACTGTTTTACAAATTTCCAGGATTGAGTGCAACCATCAGCTTATTCCAGATCCTTGACTATCTCTGACCCACTTCCTCCCTCTTGGTCTTAGTCCTGAGCTTCCCTTGACACTGACGCCCCTGCATGTGTTCTGTCACCCCCTCCCAGTCTCCCTGCAGCGTGATGAGGCAGCACAACACATGCTGACCGTTTACTGGCTTGATTTCTGGGCCATGTCAAAGTGACCCTGCGTCGAGACAGCCAGGTCAAACTATCGCCCATCCCTGTGCAGAACTTCGAAAGAAGCGAAAGCCCTTCAGCTTTTGCAGATGAACCCTCCAAAGAGAGACCTGGGGAGCTGGTAGTGCCCTACAGAAAGCAGCCTCCAGAACCCTGAGCCAGACCCAGCTTCCCTGGGCATTCCAAGGTCACGCGCATCTCGGGACGAGCGGCGGGAGTAGGTGAGACGCTGCCAAGGATATCAGAAGAGGCAGCACCTGTCGGCCCCTCATCCAGGGCTGCCCTCCCCGTGCAGGAAATGGTCCCTGCTGGGTGTCCTTGCAGCCACTTCAGCCAGGCCTTCGTTTGCTCCTAATTAGCGCTGAGCAGGGCACACAGCCCCTGCCTCCTCATGACTGCCCATATGCTCCTCGCGGCTAGCGGAGGAGGTGAGGGACTTTGTCTGTCTCCCTTTCTCTTTTTTTTCATAGACAACCCTTCAGTAACAACCTCCCCACCAGACCAAGCTTTTATGTCCAAACCCAAAGGTGCTGGAGTGGGGGGCGAACATGCTAGAAAATCAAACATCCTTCTCCCCCTTTACAGACTCGAATGCACTTGCTGCTTTTAATAGAATTTCCCAAGAGCTATGGCCTGCCTACTTCCAGGGTGCTAAGAGCTGAAACACTGGTCTGTCATTCTGAGTGGATGGGGGTTTGACATTTCTGCAGGCTTGGAAAAAATGTTATTATTCTAAGCTGTGTGCCTTGGATGCGGTAAGAGGATGGCTTGGCTTTTGGCATGGAGATAACCTCTCCCAGGGGGCGAGGGGCCCTGGGGAGCGGGCATGGCGGGGCGCTTCAGGCTGATGGATGCGAGGCCCTGGCATGTGGGGACCACAGGGACCCTGGGACGGAGGAGGGCCCAGGGCCTTTCCTCTCTGTTTGGGTCTGGCTGACTTCAGATGGAGCAAAAACCACCACCTGGCTCTCTGCTCTGCAGCCCAACTCGCCTTGTGAGTTTCCCCAAACGCTTTCCCGCTTCAGGGCCTTGGCCCGCATTGTGCCCTCTGCCTAGATCCGGATCTAAGTGCCTCTTTCTTGGGCCCCTGCCTCGACTCACTTTTCTTCTTCTTCCTCATTGCAGCTCAAGAACTCCCGAAGCAGGGTTGTCTTCCCTGACTTCGAAGACCAGCTCAGATGCTGCCCTGTGGGTGCTCTCGTCACCGTCAACCGCACACTCTTAACATTTATTACAGACGGAATTATAGGTCATTTCCATCCGATGTGTGTTCAGTCCACACCTGTCTCCCCCATGAGACCATATGTTCGGCAGGGGTCTTTTTATCCCAGGGCACCCAGTGCAGGGTCTGGAATTGGGCAGGCACCCAACGAACACTTGTGGAATAAGTGAAAGGTCAGAAGTTCCCCAGATGGAAGGCAAGGACAGGCGCTCTCAGTCCAGACAGCAAGGTGCTCTGGAAGAGAAGGGCTCTGGGGTCAGGCCACCTGGGTTCAAGCCCCTGTCCTGACACTGGGATGCTGGCACCGCTATGCATGAGAACAGATTCCTGGCAGACCTGACGCAGCTGGCACAGTATGCTCCAAAGGACCAACAGCACAACAGACCCGCCAGAGGCATCTTACCACCGGTCTGAGGTCCAGAGGGATTATTTTGGAAAGCGAAGGACTAAGAGACACTCATGAGATTGGGTTTAGGTACTGCTTCCTCCAGGAAGCCTTCCTGATTCTCACTCCACTCACGCGTTAGTCTTTCATCTGTGTTCCTACAAAGCACAGGTGTCTGCTATCTAAGAACACTTTTTTTTTTCTTTTTTTGCATTTTAGGGCTGCACTTGCTGCATATAGCTAGGGGTCAAATCAGAGCTGCAGCTGCTGGCCTATGTCATAGCCACAGCAATGTTGGATCCATGTTGTATCTGCGACCTACACCACAGCTCACGGCAACACCGGGTCCTTAACCTACCCAACAAATCCAGGGATCAAACCCACATCCTCATGGATACTAGTTGGGTTTGTTTCCACTGAACCACAACTGGAACTCCTCTAAGAACACTTTTGACATTAATATTGTTTTTTATGTTTGCATATAGATTTCACTCACGAGGTCCTGGGCTACTCAGGGGGAGAGGCCCTGTCTATTTCCTTTCCTCCCTTCTCCTTGCCTTTGGCAGAGCTCACAGTGGGCCAGGCAGTGAACTAACTGATGAAATACAGAGCCCCAAACAATGGCAGCAGCATAGAGATCCTATTCTTATCTCAAGGAATATTTGATCTAATGACAGACACATCAATCCAGAATCACACACTCTCGTTCCTGGAGCATCGAGGCAGTGGATAAACGCCAGGATGGTGCTATAAAGCCAGTGATGGGTGATGTGATCTAGCGAGCCAGGTCAGGGAGAGGTTCCTGAGAAAGGGGTGCTTAGGAGCATTTTTGAAGGATAAATAGGAGTTGACCAGGCAGAGGTGAAGTGAGGAATGGTTTAGGCAGAGGAGCAGTTTACAGAAAGGTCCTGTACTGGAAAGATGCTCAGCCAGTTCGAACAACAGAAAGAAGGCCAGTGAGACTGAAGCAGAGAGAAGGCGAAAGCCTGTTGGGTACGAGGAAGCAGTAAGGCCCCAGGGCAGACCCGCAGCACCTGCAGACACCGACAGAGTATAGCCTCGCCCACTGGGTGTGCATAAGAGGGTCTCAAACACAAGAGTGGCATAATCCAATGTAAACTGTGGTATGATTCATCTGGATGTGGACAGTCGGCGCAGGATACGACTTTGAGGGTGGAGTGGGGGTGCTGGGCAAAGACAGCTGTGGGGAGGAGGTCCTGCCATGGTGCGACAGGATGGGTAGTGTCTCTGCAGTGCCAGGATGAGGGTTCAATCCCTGACTCTGCACAGTGGGTTAAACAATCAGGTGTTGTTGCAGTTACGGCATAGGTTACAACTGCGGCTTAGATCTAATCCCTGGTCTGAGAACTCCATACGCTGCAGGGTAGCCAAAAAAAGAAAAAAAAATTGGCTGTGGGGAAGCCAGTGAAGAAGCTGCTGCAGTCCTGCAGGTGAGAAATCACGTCGCTTGGTGTTATGGGCTAAACTGTGTCCCCTACCACTTAAGTCCTAACCCCCGGTACCTGCGAAAGTGACCTTATCTAGAAACGAGGTCTTTACAGAGGATCGAGTTAAGATGAGGTCATAGGGAGGGGCCCAAATGCAACAGGACTGAGTCTTTATGAAAAAGGGACATTGGACATGGAGACAGACACACACAGAGGGAAGCGACATGGAGAGGACTGTCTACAATCCCAGGAGCCCCTGAGGCTGTTATCTGGGGTGGGGGTGGGGAAGGCCAGGGACAGACCCCTACCCCCACCCCTGCTTCCAGCTCTTGGCAGGAACCAGCCCTGTGACACGTGATCTCAGGTTGCTAGCCTCCAGCTGTGAAACAATCCGTTTCTGTATTTCAAGCCACCCACTTTAAGGCATTTTGGTTAGGGGAGCCCTAGCCAACTAAGACCCTTGGTTTAGGTCAGGAGTCTGCAAGCTCTTTCTGGGAAGGGTCAGGGAGTAAACATTTTGGGCTTTCGGGGCCCGACTGGCCCGGTAGTAACTATGAGCTGTTACAACATGAAGGCTGCCCAGTAGGTGAAGAAATGGGGGTGACCGTGAGCCACGAACACTTGACTCCCTCCAACAGGCAGCAGGCTGGGCCATGGTTTTGGACTCTGGGTCCAGGTGACGGTGGTGTGGATGAATAGAAGGGGGTGGCTAGTGAGATACAGGTCTGCAACTCGGGTCCCCACCCCGCAACGTCCAGTTCATACCTGACACCAGTGAGGTGCTCAGGAAACACTGGACTAGTGGGTCATTCTGGGCCAGGCAAACGAGGGGGCCAATGGATGGGTTTGGCGCTGGCATTCTGGGGTCTGCTGCTGGTGGGGGATGGCCTGCTGTGCCCGTGCCTAGAGTGGCTTGTTATGAAGTAAGTGACCCGGCCTGCAGGCTCAGCGAGGGCGGAAAAGGCATGGGGGCTGTGCACAAGCTCCCTTGCTCGGTGACGGCGTCCTGACGCTAGTGATAATGGTGGTGACGATGAGTGACTGCCCAGCAGATGGTCCCTGCAGTGGGCGGCAGAGCTTGGCTGCAGAGCCTGCAGTCCTGGGTCGGCCGCCTCCTCGCGGCCTGACCTCGGGCTGTGACTGTGTGAAGCTCTCTGAGTCTCCCTTTCCGCCCTCATCTGAGAGGAGAAGGCACAGTGCTGGGCACTTTGTAGACCTCCGTGACATTTCAGT
>PVHT020000165.1:4106289-4124384 GCA_004024745.2 Catagonus wagneri | reverse complement strand
TGAGTGACTGCCCAGCAGATGGTCCCTGCAGTGGGCGGCAGAGCTTGGCTGCAGAGCCTGCAGTCCTGGGTCGGCCGCCTCCTCGCGGCCTGACCTCGGGCTGTGACTGTGTGAAGCTCTCTGAGTCTCCCTTTCCGCCCTCATCTGAGAGGAGAAGGCACAGTGCTGGGCACTTTGTAGACCTCCGTGACATTTCAGTTTCTGTCCTCTCCCTGGGGAGGCTCTGGGGTTCACAGCCGGCGTGGCAGTCACTTCTTGCGTGCCCCCCGGTGAATTACCTGACGTGAGTGTCCTCAACTACGGAGTGGGTGGGAATGAGGGTAGATGCCCTGAGCCTTTGGCCGGTTGCCCTTGCGGCCCCCCAGGTCTGTTCTGCACCCTTCTCGGAGCCCCGGGGAGGCTGACTCCAGACGGCAGCGCCAACCTGCCCTGCCCTCTGATTCCAGCTGGGTGTGGCCTGGGGAGTCAGGGCAGCAGGGCAGAGAGTGGGCACTTATCCCCCAGCTGGCACCCTGTCTGCTGGGCCGTGGACCGGCGGTGCTGAGTCCCTCGACCCAAACCCACGGCTCCGGTGCTGGGGAGGGGGGGCCCTTCTCACGGGCTGTTCTCACCTCGTTCTGGGAACTGCTGCTTCTGTGCTGAACCATCATTGCTCATTGGCACGTATAACCCATCTCTGTCTTTGTCAATATCCCCTTCCTTAAACCCTCTTTTCAAACTTTTTTTTTTTCGGTCTTTCTTTTTTTTTTTTTTATGGCCGCACCTGCAGCATATGGAGGTTCCCAGTCTAGGGGGTCCAGTAAGAGCTGTAGCCGTTGGCCTAGGCCACAGCCACAGCAATGCCAGATCCGAGCCGCATCTGCAACCTACACCACAGCTCACGGCCACGCCAGATCTTTAACCCACCGAGTGAGGCCAGGGATCGAACACGCATTCTCACAGATGCTAGTCGGGTTTGCTAACCACTGAGCCACAACGGGAACTCCTTCAAACTATTTTTAATTGCAGTAAAATACACATAACATAAATACTACCGTTTTAACCGCTTTTAAGCGTACAGACTAGTGGCATTAAACACATTCACGCTGTTGTGCGATCATCACCACCCCTCTCCAAAACTCTTCCCGTCTTTCAAAACTGGAACTCTGTCCCTATTTTATGTCCCTTTCCCCCACCCCTGGGAACCATCATTCTACTTTCTGTCTCTGAATTCTCTACTCAAGGTGCCTCATACAAGGGGAGTCACACAGTATTTTGTGTTTACCCATTTCTGTCTTTCTGTGACTGGTGTATTTCACTTAGCATATTTACCCTTAAGGTTCATCCACATTGTAGTACGAGTCAGAATGTCTTTTCTTTTTAAGGATGAATAATATTCCATGGTATGTTTATACTATGTTTTGCTTATCTGTTCATCTGTCGATGGCCACTTGGGTTACCTTTTGGCTGTTGTGGAAAATGCTACTATGAATACGGGTTTGCAAATATCATTCAGCCCTCTTTAATTGTCCCTTTGGGGGTTCCATTGGATTCCTCCCAGGACTCTCACTGATACAGAATATACACTGAGTATCATCATGTCATTTGGAGCAATTCCGTTAATACACGCAAAGCACTTAGCTCAGCACCTGACACCTGGCAAGTGCTCAATAAATACCTGCCTTTACTAAGATTTTTCTGTGTGGCGGAGGCCGGGCGGCACTGCATCTTCATCTCGAGCACCAGCTAACGACCTTCCCCAGCCTGGTGAGGCTGGGACGTCGGGACTGCCCTCTAGAGTGTGGGTGTGAGTGGAGTGGGACATCCCTTCTAACCCCGCCCCGCCCAAACCTCTCCCATCTAATCCTTCCCGCGTCTGCCCTTCTATGGGGTAGACATCCACCTGGCGGGAAGGTGCTGGATGCCACACGTTAAAGATGGCAGAGCTGCCACCAGCCTGGGTCCCTCCATGCGTGGAGTGAAGGCAGGTGCTGGTATTACTGCACATGTTCTACATCTGAAAAAACCCAGGAGATGTGGCAGCCTGCCCAGAACTTACTCTGCCCGGCAGAGCCTAGATCTGAACCTAAGCAAGCATTCTGGCCCCAGCATCCACACTCTGAAACACTGCTCTGCACTGTCTCCGTTTTAAACTTAGGAATAAGGCTTGGTAATTACATTTTCCTCTTCCCAGACAACCCCCAGACCCGGCTTAAACTCAGGCTTGCTCTGGTGGAAAATCCGGGGAGCTAATGGCTGTACCACAAGGCTGAGGTGCCTGGCTGGGCATTCCGGTTCATTGCCTTTCATTCCCAATGGGGCACGCGGGACAGAAGGGAAATGAAGCAGCATCCTGGCCACCTCTGTCCTGCTCTCTGCTCTTCTTTCCTCTTCAAGCCGGTGGTCTGCTCTAACCACCCGGTAAGTAGACTAAGACAGAGGGGTGCTCCCTGGATCCACGGCAGCAAAGCCGGGATCGCCCACCGACATTACAGCTGACAGCCTCCGGCTGCTGGCACCCTTTTAAAGAGAACACGATGGCAATTTTCCAGCTAAATTCTCCCAATTAGGGAGTTAGAGAAACATTATCCATCGGAGGATCAAGCTGGTGAAATGGAGGGGGCGGGGCTGGGGGGGAGGGGCGCTCATCTGTGTGCGCTCCAGGGCATGCACTTCCAGCAGCGTTCCTGGGGAAGCATCTGCAGGGGCTGACGGGTGGCCCGGGGCCAAAGAGGTGACCCGTCCACCTCGGTCACTTGAAGGGCCCCGCCTCTCTAAGTCTGAACGCCAAACAGGCCCTGAGATCCCAGCTCCGGTCTGGACCGAGCAGGAAGAGCAGGGGCGCGAGGGCAGAGTTACATCAAGTCAGCCAGGAGGAGGCTGAGGATTCCCACCCCCACTAGACTCAAGGTAGAGATGGGAAACTGAGGCCCACCCAGGAAAGCCGAAGGCAGGCCAAGGGCCCGCGGTTCTGACCATTTACCCACAGGGATCCTCTCTCCCATGGTGTTCTCATTTACTGCGCCTTTCTGAAGTGTAGGCATTTTACACCCGTCATCACACCGAATTCTTACAACTCTGGGAAGTGGGTACTCCCCCCCGCATTTATCCAGGAGGAAACTGAGATTTATTCAGATTTGCAGAAGCAGTGCAGGGGTTCCTCACACAGACCGAGCTGCACATCCAACCCCACGGAAAGGCCCTGGCTTGGACTGCCAGGATTCTATTCCCCAACACATGCCCATTTCATGATTATAAGGATAGTAATACTAACAGTGCATTCAGCACCATGCCAACTGCCTACTTTAATCATTTCAGCCATTTCTGTCCAGTGATTCGTCACTCCCCACTTTGCAAATGAGGAAACTGGGCCAGAGAGAAGGAGGAACTTGCCTGGCCTTGCACAGTCTGGTGGGACTCCAGCCTTAACCCCCCACCCCGACTCGGTCCAGTGCTCCATGTCCACTTTGGACGAGGCCCGCCCAGAAGAGCGGGCACAGTGGGCCCAGCAGAAAGGCAGACAGTAGCCTCCACACTGAAGGTGCTCCCTAAAGTGGTGAGAAATAAGCTCCCGGCCTGCAAACGCCAGAGGAGGAAGAAGGATGGAAGGAGAGAGACCTGGGTTTGGGGCTACTGGGTGCTCTGTGACGGATGAGGATCTGAACAGAGCGCAACCGCAGGGCAGGGCAGCCAAGGGAGGTCAGTCTGAGCAGGGACCGTGCGCTCTCAGCTCTGCTTTCCACAGACACACTGTGGACTTGAGGCCACAAATACAAGTTGTGTAGGGATTTCAGATACAAAGTTAGGACTTGACCCTGGGGAAATCGGGAGCTACTGAACGTTTGGGGGTGGGGTGCCAAGTTGCCTCTTCAAGATGAACCCCCATTACGGTGTTCAGCTTGGATTTGAGGAGGGAAAGCCTGGAGGCCTGAAGAAATGATAACGGAATGGCGTGGGGGTTGGGGGGGGCATGAGGGCCAGGCTGAGGGAACACAGAAGCTGACAGGAAAAATACAGGCAATGAGCCCTACTGTCATCGCTGATAAGAGGATGGTTCATGGACAGAGACTTTGTTAATTACATTGCTTTGGGCCACAAATATTTCTTCCCCTCAACAAAAGGTTGAGGTCGGAGGGAGAGCCAAGCTAATCAAGCCTAGATTATGAGAAGAGGCTCCAACGGCCTGGCACCAGCGCTGGAGAAACGTCCTCAAGCATGAAACAGCCTCTTGTCCTCTGATTCCCACGGCAATCACAGCCTGGTTGTTTATGGGGAATATCATAAAAAGCAAGGAGTCGCCGATTTGTTGAGGTTTCCCTGGGCCGGCCTCAAAGTCCACACAGCCTTTTAGATGTGCATAAGCCTCCAGGGAGGGCTGCGGCCTCTAGCCGCCTGCGTGCCCACGACATCCGGGAAGGGTTGGGGGACCCTCATCCAGAGACACACAGCCGGTAGAGGCTGCCCCGGGTCCTGAGGGTGCACAGCTTCCACGCAAGGCTGGGAGGGACAGTCCCGCTGGATGAAGCAGGGGCGGCGTGGAAGGGGCAGGCACGCGCCAACGTGTGTGCCTGCGCGGTCCTGGGACACCAGGAAAGATAAAGAAAATGCTACTTTACAATCTGCCAGATACACAACTTCACAAAGGACTTACAGTCTATGAATGTGCGGCTCTGTGCTCAGCACCGGAAGAGCCAAACCCGAAGTGCATGGGCAGAGATCTCACGGAGTGACTTCCTGGATGGAGGTCCTTGGTGCTGGGACGCTGACAGCAATTACCCGCCCCTCTCGCCCCACGCCCCGCCCTCCTCTGCCCCCTTCTTGCCAGCTCGATTTATGCCCATAACTTTGAAACCTGCGGATATGTTTCATTGAGACTTGGCTCAAGTCTGCCAGGAAAAGAAAATTTGGGCCCGAACAAGTGGAATTTGGGCATGATGGCAGGGCCAAGCTGCTGCCAACCCGAACTTCACCTCGAATTTGATGTGGGAAGGGAGAATGGAGGACTTCTAGGCACCAATGGGTGGTGTGAGCCAAAATTCTGTTTGTTTAAAACGTTTTACCCAACCCACAGCCACGGTTAGGGTTCCCATTCCCTGGAAATGTCTGATGGGGGCTGTACCACAGCTCCCAAAGGCCTCTGTCCTCAAAGAGGAGGGCTCTCTTGTTCTCTCGTGCACGGTGAGCTCTGAATATTGGCAGTGAGTTCAGGAATAGACCTAATAGATTTGAAAACTCTAAGTTCTCTTCTTGGGTCCTTAAAAGGCACTTGAGAACCTTCCAGAGTGTTTTCTAAGCATGAATTGCTATGACAAGGAGAAGATGCTCTGATACGGGCTCAGAACAATGCTGTGGGTCTTTGGTCCTACCACGTATGCTTTCCACTTTAATATTTTTGAAATGTGTACCTTTCCAATGTATAGGTACAACAGAGTCTTTGTATTAGATACTTTGCATGATACATTCAGTGAAGTCTTAAATGAAGACATCTGTGTGATGGGGGAGGCACACCTGGCAGGTGACGCCAAGACCAGGCATCAGTCTATGAGTCTGATTCTCCTGTGACAGTGTCCTGAATGGCCTCTGGCTTGAATGTTTTCTTCCACCTTTGAGGTTCCTTGAACCTTTGAAATGGCCTTTGAAAGACCAGGTGAGACCTAGAAGTAGAAACAAAATTTGCACGTAGTAGTTTTGTCCTGTTCATCTTAAAACCCTAGGTAGGATCAGACCAAACCAGGCTGTCAACCCAGGAGAAAGGAGTCAGGGAGCAGAGCTCCAACTATACTTTAAGTTAAAAATGGTGTAAAGATGTGGTTTCCCAAGGGGCCTGCTCTGCCTCTGTCTCTAGAGAAGAGATGACTCAGGAATCTGGATGATAGGCCTGGGGGGGGGGGGACTAGGACCTTGCTCATCCCTAGGAGATGAAACCTAACAGCTGTTAAAAGGAATAGGTGCGTCACTGGGCATCTGAAGGAATCTGGTTATGCACAAACCCACCACTGACAGTAACCCACTCTGAGAGTAGGAAACACTAGCCACCTTTTCACCTGAACAGCATTTATGACATTCTTTGGTTTATTTATGCCTCTCAGAATATACTCCATGGTGCTAAAGTCCCGGATAACAGACTGGGACTTTATGAATTTTTTAAAAACAGTTTCAGTGGCTACAGTTTCTAAAGTATCATTTACGAGCACTTACTATGTACTAGGAATCATGTTAAATTATTCTACATAGATTATTATATGTATTCCTCTTTTAAAAATTTCCCAAGCTCCCAGGAGCAGTTAGCACTGAAGTTCGTACGTGAATCCAAGTCTGTCCAGATCCAAAACCACAGACCGCCTGTGAACTTGTTAAAAGCATCAAAGCTGACACATATGGACGCCTACTACACTGAGCGACCCAGAGCCGAGGTCTTGCATTCCACCAGAAGAGCCTTCTCTGCCGTGACCCTGCCTTGCACCTGACCCTTGGAAACTATCCAATGGAAATCTCACACAAGAACATTTCCCCCGTGAGCGCTCGTGGCTCTCTTAGGAATAGCATCCACCAGAGAATGATTTTCCCATCTTCATGACGGTTTGATAAAGGGTCCTCCAACTGACATAAGACTTGGTTATGCTGTTAATGACTAGAAACTGACTAACGCCGCCATTTTATAGAACAATGGTTAACTCAGCAGGTAGGACCCATGGGAAAGTAGCAGTGCCTAATCAATCTCCAAGGAATTTCCAGGTGATGCTGGTTTTATGAGACCTGGAGGGAACCAAAGACAATCATTTTTTTTGTGACACTGACATTTCCTCCAACAGGTGGGTAGCAGCAGCAGAGCCCATTCGTATCCTATTTTAGGTGCACAGTTGGCAAATACTCACACAGGGGCAGTAGGAAAGGGATGGAGGGACTTGCCTTTGGCTGACAGCCATGGTGTGCTGCTTCTGTGGCTCTCTGGTCTTCCCTCCAATCCTAACATTCACTTTCTCAAGAGTGGGTGCTCACCTGAGTTGCTAAGTAAGTGATTTCCTGGTTCACCTGACTTGGATGGTTTTCCTGTAGCACTGCCACATAAAACTGGTTCTTAGTTAAGTCAATTCACGAAACCACACCAAAGACAAACTTATCAGAACATTTGTTTGTTATACCACCTTTTTTTTTTTTTTCAGGGCTGCACCCATGGCATATGGACGTTCCCAGGCTAGGGGTCAAATCGGAGCTGTAGCTGCCAGCCTAGACCACAGCCATAGCACCACAGGATCAGAGCCACGTCTGCAACCTACACCACAGCTCACGTCAACACCGGATTCCCAACCGACAGAGCGAGGCCAGGGATGGAACCAGCAACCTCACAGATCCCAGTTGGGTTCATTAACTGCTGAGCCACGATGGGAACTTCCCCTGTCTGTCATACTATTTAAAGAAAGAAAACATGATCAGCGAACTGATGAGGGAGGGGTACTAAAAGCCCTTCTCATCATAAAGGCTCTTCAGGTTGGCACCACTTCTCGGTTTCAAAACCCAGCTGTGGAACTGGCTATTTAAAACCCTACTCTACATACAGGAACAGTACAGACCAAGAAGGATATCTTATTAAGTAGGAACATAAAGAGAATATTACCTTTCTTCTCATTCAAAATTAGGCTTAATTTGATCTTTCAAGAAACCTAACTGATCACTGATATAAAGTTAGTGATCAGCTTGGGATGATGGAATAAGACATAAGATTGAGAAGCAACGGGGCCTAATTTTCTAGCTTTGTCCATCTTCCTCAAATAGTTGCTCTGGGAGCACAGGCTTTGGATAAAGTGTGTGTGTGTGTGTGTGTGTGTGTGTGTGTGTTGGGGGGTGGAGGTAGTGATTTCTATCTAGTGCCCCCACCACTGGCCCAGGAGGAGAGAGAAGGTAATGTGACAACAGAAACAGAGTGGGATTTAAATGCTATGCTGCTGCTTTGAAGATGGAGGAAGGGGCCAAGAGTCAAGGGATGCAGGCAGCTTCTAGAACCTGGAAAAGGCAAGGAAATGGGTAGCTTAGAGCCTCCAGAAAGAGTGTGGCCCTAACGATACCTTGATTTCATCCCAGTGAAACCCATTTCAGACTTCTGACCTCCAGAAATGTAGGATGATAAATCTGTGCTGCTTTATGCCACTATATCTATTTGTTATAGCAGCTGTAGGAAACTAATACTAACGTGATCCAAGATGTTCCTACTTGGCACACATCCCTGCTCTGTGCCCACCTCCATAGCTTTAGCCATCTGTGCTTAGCTTCCCACTGGCATTTGTCCCCCAGAGTCCTGGCTTTCCTGCCTCTGACTACCACCCACATCCAATATCCAGTTAGTCCCCTTCCTCCTGTTTCAGTGTTTCCAGTTCTGATCCTAGAAGTTAGGTCTCGGGATTTATACAGGATCTTCTCTTATAAACCTAGCCTCCATTTCTTGGGAATTTACTGTGAGATCTCTTACTTCTCATAACTACTCACTATATGGAACATACTGTACTCCCCCTGCCCCATGATGCAATAAGGAAGCTGGTTGGAGAGGCATTAGCTTGTCCAAATTTACACAGCTGCTAAGTGGCAGAGCCAGGATTATAATCCAGATCTGTCAAACCCCTAAGGTATGTTCTCAGACTCCATGAACCAACCCCCTGAAAGCCTGATCTCAAGCCCAGTGGCTCAGACTTAACTTTAGACATTCCCCAACCTACACTTTTTGGATGACAGTTGGAATGGACTCAATCTCAACCTGATTTAAGAGAGAGCAAGAGTAAATTCGAGTGACATAGCCTGTATAGCTTTAGACTAGTCAACCACGGTGATGTCAAATACCCCCCAACCCCCATCCCTGTGGACTTGTGTCTACTTTGTCCATGCCTCAAACACCTGACTTTTCCACAGGGAGATGCTCCCATGACCCTCGAAGGGCTGGGGTCCGTGTTCAACACTCAGAATTGAAAGGGCTTGGCTCTCAGAGTCTGCCAGTGTTCACGAGGCCATTCATCTCGATATTCCTCTTGCTCTGGATATCCGACTGGAGGTTATGCTATGAGGTGAACCCAATCCCACCATTAACATTCTTTAAAACCCCACTGTCTGTAAATATTGGAGATATTTATTCTGCAAGGAGACAGAAAGGAAAAAACAATCAACACTTCTTTCTGGTTGGAAGGCTTTTCCTCGTGAGTGATTTTTCTTTCTGAGTGATTTTTCTTAGATAGTGGTTCTGTTCACAAGTCACGGGGTTTTAGAGCAGAAAGGGCCCCTAGTGACTGACTGGAGATGATAATGTCAAGGATAATGACCTAGCTGAGGTAAATAGGAGCAGCTCCGATTCCTAGTTCAGTGCCTTCTTCCTCTCACTCAAGTCATCACCTGACACTCCAATTCCACCGACTTCCCAGAATTCGAGGGCAGCTCATAAGCCACCCTGGGACACTGACTCTGCTTAGCAAATGGTAGGTCCTTTTACCATCCCCTAAAACACAGGGGTGACTTCTTGTTGCTTTTCACTGAGCTGAGAGTGAGGAGCTGCCCAGCTTGGCCCCAAACTGCCCTGCAGATGCTGCTGCTTCTAAAGTCTGCCTCACTGGGGCCTGTGTTTAGGTGCTTCCAGATAGGGAGGGTGTTCTGAAATAGAACTCAAAGTGAAGGCTGTCACAGGACCGTTGGGAGCACAATCAGATGTTATTACACACTTAGACGACACTAGCCAAGGCCGCAGACCACACTCTCAAGGGGAGCACCCAGAGTAACTACTTGGTTGTCCATAAAACTGTCATTATTCCAACCTTGAAACTAAAACAAGGCCGCCCTGGTCTCTGGGGTCAGGGGAGCTATTTTTGGAACGTGCCTGCCTTTTGCGTGTGTTTATCATCAAAGCCCTGGGCTCCAGTACCCAGCAACCTCCTGGCTCATCACAGCGTTTCTCTGATTTGAGAAACGAACCCTTGGGAGCCATCTGGTTCCACTGTTTCATGTCTATTGGGTAGTTCATGCTGCTCTCTGGTCAGCTATCTCAGGATCCCCATAAAAAACAAAGGCGAGACCATACTAAGAGATGTAGATTGAAAAGAGGATGGAAGAATTTGAGCATCTTCCTCCCCAGAGCATGGCTACATGGTCATACTGTCCCTTTATTTTTAGGCCACTAGTGACACCATCACCACCTCCTGGAACAATGAGGGCTGGCCTGCAGCCTATTGGTATCCGGGGATTACTTGGGTCTTTCACTGGTCAGTGTCTATTACTGACATTTCAAAGTCAAATACTCTTGCTCTCCCCTCAACCATTATCATCCTTAGGAAATACAAATTTAAGCACATAGGAGTTCCCATCGTGGCACATCAGAAATGAATCCAACTAGTAACCATGAGGTTGCAGGTTCGATCCTTGGCCTCGATCAGTGGGTTAAGGATCCGGCATGGCCGTGAGCTGTGGTGTAGGTCACAGACATGACTCAGATATAGTGTGGCCGTGGTTGTGGCATAGGTCAGCAGCTACAGCTCCGACTGGACCCCTAGCCTGGAAACCTCCATATGCCATGGGTGCGGCCCTAAAAAAAAGCAAAACAAAACATTTAAGCACATAAAATGACAGTGGCAAGGCCCAAAGAAACGCATTCGCCTGAAGAACCCTTGAACACTTAACTCTATAGAAAGCCATTTCTAAAATCTGAACCTGAGTATAAAGAATCCTGCTACATTTAGTCTGGGCAATAATTCCCTCTTATCATAATATGGTGGTTATATGAGAAGGCTAAGATGATTAGCAAAGCACACACACAGGCAGAGAAGCAGGACTGCTGCAAGAAAATCCATTGCCATTGTATGGTTTTGAAAAAGGCATCTCTGCTGAGCGGATAAATGAGAAAAAGCCTCCCTTTCCCCTGGGAAGACACAGGCTCAGGGATGATTTTGTAAATGAATCAAGAGATGGATTTCAGACCCCACTCGTACCTTCCAGACAAGTGCTGGTACAGGGGACAATCTATCCCGGTGCCCAGGGCACCCGTAGAGGAAAGTACAGGTGTAGCAGATATGGAACATGAAATTGCTAGACTGACTGTTATGTCATCAGAGGGAAGAAAATTTCTGGAAGAACAGAAAAACCTCAAAGGGAAAATAATCATCAGACGCATCACCTTAAAAATGATGACTATGTAGAGAGTTCCCTTCATGGCACAGCAGTTGATGATCCCGACTAGGATCCATGAGGATGCGGGTTCGATCCCTGGCCTCACTCAGTGGGTTAAGGACTCGGTGTTGCCATGAGCTGTGGTGTAGGTCATAGACGAGGCTCATATTCTGCGTTGCTGAGGCTGTGGTGTAGGCTGGCATCTGCAGCTCCAATTAGACCCCTAGCCTGGGAACCTCCATATGCCAAATGTGCGGTCCAAAAAGCAAAAAAAAAAAAAAAAAAAAAGGATGACTATATACACCTCTGGTGTATTCCTTTCCACTTTCCTTTTTCAAATGCGTATACATACATAAAGAATCCCAGCATAGAAATGTACTGTGCATACTGCTCATGGCTTTTGCTTTTTCCCTTTTACACCCTGCCCATTTTTGCATGTGAACTAAAATATCTCCCCAGTATCCCCTTCAACAGCAATGTAGCATTATCTTGAATTGTAATGTATTTGGCCAATCCTGTGATCAGAATTTCAGGTTAACTAGTTCTCTTAAATTCTGTCTTAGACACTTGAAAAGCCTTCTGGTTAGAAACAGAAGCTAAAGGAACACCAAACATCAGAGTTAAGGTGGAACTCTGTGATTAACAGCCCGGGGTGGGGAACGCCCTTCTTTTGGGGACTACACCCAGGGCAAGCTAGGTCCCAGCAGCTTGTTCCCGACTTGCAGAGAAGGTTGGCTTCACCGTCCACTGGTCACTCTGCCTCCACCATGAGGCACAGCCCTGACTTGCATGCTCACTAAGCCAGATGCCCTTGTCAGAATCCATTGACAAGTGACAGCTCACTGAGACCGAGACAGCTTGTTCTACACCCCTCTCCCTGCAGAGCATCACCCTTCACTGAGTTTTCTTTTTTTCCCCCACAGTAGAAGAAAGATAGATAAGAATGTGACTTCCATTTATGCCTGGGCACCATTGAATTCCTCCCAACAAATGCATTCCTTCCATACCTGTCCATCAGCTTGAGAGGAACAAGGTCTGAGAAGAGGGGCTCGTGTTTCCTGAGCAAAGTTCTTTATCTTTCCTCAGGTGGAGATGAAACCAGCTTGCTAACCAGCTGATGACACCTGCTTCTAGCCCGGCTGCTGGAAGAGCACATCAGCTGGGGGATCAGAGTTCACACTCCTCGGGGTCTTCATTTTGGTGAGCTTGCTTCTGAGCTCATCTCATGACAACATGTTTACATGGGGACCCAGAGAGAGAAACTGCAGCAGGCGACACTATGCTTACCAGGGGAGACTGGTCCCAGAGGCCATGCTTTTGCACACCGTTTAAGCTCCAAACTCCATAGATTCCAGCTTTTGCACACCATTTAAGCTCCAAACTCCTTAGGAGCATATCCGCTCATGCAAGATCCTGCGCTAAGGTTTTATTTTAAATGTCATTCAGCTTGGGCATCCTCTTTAAGTTCTGAAGTGACGAGTGCTCTGAAGAATTAAAAAGCAAATGCATAAAAGAGAGAGGCACGAGAGTGGGGGACGGGGACTAGAAGAGGAAGGTGGTAGATGGGGACGGGACGGGGCAGTGGGAGGGAGAGGTGCAAAACCTCATCTAGGGAACACCGTGACATTACTAGAGGTAAAATACCAAGTAATCTTCAGAGCCTCTTTCTTTGCTTATAACCAATCATCAACAACAACAACAACAACAAAAGAGTTAACATAAGAAACAACTGAGACTCAGAGCCAGGGGACTTTAGTGGTGACATCATGAAGAGCAGAGGCTGGGCTGGACTGACCCTCTGGCAAATGACAGCACGGTTCACACGGAGCACTGCCTTCCGCAAGCTCTCCCGTGGCAGCTCTGCTCACAGACACAGGCTCCGCTCGCTTGACCCTGAGGTATCAAGCACCCAAGGCACCAGGGGCAAGGGACAAAGCTGAGGGCGCCTGAACCTGCCAGGGCGTCTGAAGTTTCCGCTAATGAGGCTCCGATGAGTCAGTGTCTTTGGGTGACAGGAGACAGCTTTGGCTGGAGGTTGGCCACAGATGGGGACTGCCTCAGGCCTGGCCCCTGGCTGCCCAGATTTTTCTCCTCCACTTAACCACGCGACCCTATGATCCATTAGTCACTTTGTACTGAGGTCCACTGGGAGTCATCAGGACTCCGTGGTCCGCATAATCACAATGAAAAGTCTGTGCTGACTTCACTGATTCAAGTGATTTAGACAAAACGTTCCCCAGACAACTGACCACAGCTTTATCCTCAGGGCTGGTCTGAGAGTTACTCTCACTGACCTCGGTCACAGGCTGCTAAGAGGTGCATGTCCATCCTTTGAGCCTATTGAGAAGCCATTTTCAGATGGGGCCTCTCACACCCGGTCATCATCACAAAGAAGGCAAAAAGATAAATGAAAATGCTGTGTATGAGGTTAAGATGGCCAAATTAAAAAACAAAACAAACAAACAAAAAATATTTTGGATGTTTCCGTCATGGCTCAGCGGTTCATGAACCTGACTAGTATCCATGAAGACACAGGTTTGATCCCCAGTCTTGCTCAGTGGGTTAAGGATCCCGAGTTGCCATGAGTTGTGGTGTAGGTAGCAGATGTGGCTTGGATCCCACATTGCTGTGGTTGTGGCGTAGGCCAGCAGCTACAGCTCCAATTGGATTCCTAGCCTGTGAACCTCCATATGCCCGTGGGTGCAGCCCTAAAAAGCAAAACAAAAACAAAAAAACCAAAAACCAAAAAAAAAGGAGGTTAAGATGACCAACAAGAAGGATCTGAAGGGTCGAGTCATAAAATCAGGGACTTGGCTTTCCAATGCAGAGAACCTTGATCCAGGCACAGTCCTTAAAATCAGCATAAAATCCCTACCCCAGCCTTCACTTTCCACTGCTATCAGAAATCCAAGTGCATTTTAATCTTTAAAAGGAGGCAAGACCCATAAGCAACCTTGGCCATGCACAGTGAAAATGCTTTCATTTTGTCTCCTGGGCTCAAATCAAATGTCTCTCAAACTGAACAGGCGTGGCCATCACTCTCTAGCATCCGTAGACTTTAGTTAGAAAAACAAAACCAGAAGTAGACAGACAGCACTTGAAGGAGATGGGGCCGCACTGTATCGTGGTTATAAGATGCCCAGAATTGGCACTGGACGTGGAGGGGCAGGAGGTTATAATTCCTTGGTAAGGTACTTGGTCACCGAAGCCTACCACTGGCCGTGCCTGGCAAGCAACTGGCCTTCCCAGCCTCAAGAGAATGTGTCACCCCACTGTCTCCCCAAGTCCCTGCACCAGGATAGCACCCAGGCAGCAGTGTGGTGATGTACTGAAATGGCAACCTCCCTGCACTGCCAGGAGGCACCCAACCCTGACTCTCAGGTGACTTAGTTATGGCTCTCTCAACTCATGATGCTGCCTCATTTGGACATCTGTGATAAATGACACCAAATCAAGGTCTCAGGACACTGCTTGTCATGGTCATGAAATACAAGAGAAGAATGAGAGGTTGTCATTCAGAAGAAAGTGGGGATACCTGATGTCTGTGCAATGTGGCGCCCTGGATGGGATCTTGGAACAGAGGGGAGACTAGTGGGAAAACTCATGATACCCAAATAAAGTCCGGAATTTAATTAACAGGAATAGGCAAATGTCATTTTCTTAGTTTTGACAAGCAGACCATTAATGATATGTTAATAATGACGGCGACTGCAGGAGGGGTATCTGGGTATTCTCTCTGTGTACTACCTTTGAAACTTTTCTGTAAATACAAAATTATTCCAAAATAAAAAAAAATATTTTTTAAAAGAAGCAAGGCCTCCACAGAGGATTAAGACGAGGAATGGGAGTTTTCATCATGGTTCAGTGGAAATGCATCTGACTAGCATCCATGAGGACTCGGGTTCGATCACTGGCCTCACTCAGTGGGTTGAGGATCTGGTGTTGCTGTGAGCTGTGGTATAGGTCACAGACACAGCTCCGATTTGGTGTGGCTGTGGCTGTGGCCAGTGGCTACAGCTTTGATTTGACCCCTAGCCTGGGAACCTCCATATGCTGCAGGTGCAGCCCTAAAAAACAAAACAAACAAACAAAAAACAACCAAAAAAAGAGAGATGTGGTGACTGTTATTCGTCTGATTGATATGAGGCTCCCCAGAAATTACAGCAAAATTAGAAAGTGTTCTAGAATTGGAATGAGATAATCCTATTCCAAACTTCTGGGAACCAGTATAAGTCACTTAAATTCAGGGAATTGCAGTGTCCTCATCTGTAAAATGTGAATCACAGACCTGTCTGATAGACTGGTAGCAAGCGTCCCTGGAGGTGGGCATCCAGAGGGAGGGGGTAATTCATTTTCTGCTAAATCCTCGGCACCTAAAACAGTGCCTGGCACAAAGGAGCTACCTGACAAATATTTGTTACATGAAAAGAGTTCAAAAATGGCACCCCACTCCACTTGCTATTTATAGCAAGATCAAGACCATACTCCTGCTAAAAAATAACTTGAAACACGGGGAGAGGATAAATGCATTACAGTATTTGAAAACAGAACACTATGAAGCAGTTAAACTAAACCAGATGGAGCTGTATCACTAGGATATACTGCTGAACAAAGTGTGTTAAGTTACAGAACAATATATACTGTACGATACCACTTATACATACACAAATTTGCCACGCTCGGTTTGCAGATACTGATTTACATGATGAAAAAAAAAAACACACACAGAACAGAAAGGTTGACTACGTGTGTTATCGCTCATCTTAGGGGAAAAGGTGGAGTTCCTGAGGATGGGCCACCGCTAATCCCTTATGAGGCACGGCCAGGTCACAGGGGCCAAGGGACAGGCCCCCAAACAATGTGACCACATACAGTTCCAGCACTGAGGTTCGCTGGCTTGACAGTCACTTTCGTTGTCTGCTGCTATGCTATTCAGTTGCTAAAGAACACACGAAAAGAAGTACCCATGAAAAGAGCATAATTTAGGAAAGTCTGTCATGGGATTTCGGGTTGTAAATTGCAAGCTTGCAGCTGGTTGGCAGAGTGCTTATCAAAGGGGGGGAGTTCTTGGACCAGCAGCATCGACATCACCTGGGGAGTTCCCACTGTGGCTCTGCGGTAATGAACCTGACTAGTACCCATGAGGATGTGGGTTTCATTCCTAGCCTTGCTCAGTGGGTTAAGGATCCGGTGTTGCTATGAGCTGTAGTGTAGGTCACAGAGATGACTTAGATCTGGTGTTACTGTGGCTGTGGTGTAGGCCAGCTGATTCGACCCCTAGCCTGGGAACCTCCATATGCCATGCGTGCGGCCCCAAAAAGACCAAAAAAAAAAAAAAAATCACCTGGGAACTTAATAAAAACACAAATTCTCAGACTCCACCTCAGATATATCCTATTCTGACCTCGGGGTTGGGCCCGGCAATAGGTGCCTTGACAGGCCCAGCAGGTGATTCTGACACTCTCTCCAAAGGAGGACCACGGCACTGGGAGGGACAGAGGGAAAGATTCTTATCCGGCTGAGTCTGGACAAAGCCCCTGCATTTCATTTAGCATCTTCATCTCTCTGAATATGGACCAGGTCCGGATGATCTCTAAATTTTTTTCAATTCTACAAGTTTATAACAACGCGGCACCTGACATAAGATTACAAGGTTAACCTTGAACATGTACTTTCTCAACTTGAAGGTGAAGGCAGCGATCACTGTCTACACTTCTCCCTGTCCTTCTCCTTGGCTAGTTCTGACCGAACTACCCCAAACGATCCAGAGTCCAGGTCTCCCTTGCCTTGCTCTGCTATCGAGACTGTGAAGCTAGAACGCGCTCTCTTTCCACTTCCCCTGCAGCTCAGCACAGCCCCCTGGAAACAGTTCTGGCCAGTGCGATGTGAGTGCAAGGGTTTCAGTTTCCATGACGGAGAACACGGTCTATTGAAGGAGACCCTTGACAGGCATCACTTCTGTGTAGCAGACGTGAAGCTAGAAGTCACAGGGGAAGAAAGGAGGCCCAGGAGGACGGAGGGAGCCTGGGACTCGGATGTCATCCAGGAAAAGCTGCCTAGGCACTGTTCTGCCTCCCTCGGGACCTACAGACCTTCATTTCTTTAAGCCTCGGCCTGACTTTCCTGTCACCAGAGCTGACCACGTTCCCGATCGATGTCCCCCACATGTCTAGCTCTAAGGAATGCCTGTGGATGATAACAGGGAGAAGCAAGAGGGAGCGAAGGGGCAGGAAGAAAGAAGGAGGTAGGACAGGGAGGGATAAAGACAGCCGAGTGGGATCACTGAGGACGGGCTGACTAAAAGGAGAACGTTTTAAGCAAGTGTGTAAAGTGAATAAAAAGCCTGGGAGAGAAGGCATGCCAAACCTATATTTATACAAGCAGCTTTATTACAGCCATTAAAATAGGGGTTTGATGTGCTGCTTATACATATTTTAACGCACCTTAAAATGAATACATGACTATTAAAGTAAAAAAAATATATATATATACTGGTCCATGTGCCACCAAGAATCATCTTGTGAGCCGACAGGAGGCTCGCCTGGCACTCACGGGGAGCTCTGACTTCTGCAAATTCCTGGCCAGAGGGTGTGCAGCGTTGGGTCCAAAATAGCAAAACGTAAGCGGGAAAGATCCGAATCAAAGGCTGCTGGAACTGAGCAGGAACCAACTCTTCTCAAAGAGCACATTCTGTACCACGTCGAGGGTCTTTAGGTCTAATCTTTATTTCCCTAAGGTGCACCAAACTTCTTGGCTAACCCCAGGTATACAAGGAAATATAATGAACTTGGAGGGAGGACTGGCTCCTGCTCCAGCCTTGGGAGGGTCCCGCAATCTCTAATCCCCCTGGATGTTAGTTTTACAACTAGAGCAGGGCTGTGTGTGTGTGTGTGTGTGTGTGTGTGTGTGTGTGTGTGTGCGTTTCAAAGCGCCTTCGCTATCCGTTGAGACACAGCGTGTGTGTGTGTGTGTGTGTGTGTGTG
>PVHT020000165.1:3998273-4105289 GCA_004024745.2 Catagonus wagneri | reverse complement strand
TGTGTGTGTGTGTGTGTGTGTGTGTGTGTGTGTGTGTGTGTGTGTGTGTGTGTGTGTGTGTGTGTTTCAAAGCGCCTTCGCTATCCGTTGAGACAGAGCATCCCATAGCAGGGCAGATTTTAAAAGAAAAATCCCTTTTGGTGGTGTTCTGGTCGCTTTCATTTTCAAGCTATTCCTCTCTTTTCTTGTTCTGCTCTCACAACTTCTTTTCTCTTTTCAACCACCTCCCTCCAGCCAAGAGACACAGACAGCCCTCACCTGTCCCCGAAGAGGCCAAGGCCGGTACAGACACACCAGCCAAGATGACAGACCAGCAGGAGGTGCTGATATGCCTCTCATCTTCCTTTTCCTCCCCTCATCCCTGCTTTTGCATTTCTGCTCTGCCCCCAGCGCGCAGCTCTCAGGCCCATCTCTGCGGGTGTAGCCAGGCACCCGGCCTGACGGGGCTTGGTGGCCTTGTCAGTGGCACCCTCTGCAAAGCACAGGGCAGCCTGGATCCACAGCTTTGGGATCCGGAGTGGTGAGTCCACCTCTGCCACCCTCCTGTGAATGCAAAGCTGGAGCCTGCTTGTCTACCACCCACGGCTGCTGTGCTGCGTCACTGTCATCTAGACACGGGGCCACAGGAGTCAGCTTGCCAGCTGTCTCCATGGAGAAGGGCAGAGGTCACCCGAGAAGCCACTGAGAGCCAACGTATCAAAGGACGTTCAAGGTTGACAGGGATCACTTTCCTTTCTCAAAGTGGGAGGAGAAAAAAAAAAAAAAAACCCACGCAATCTTTATAGTAGGAGCTGGATGAAGGGGTAGGGGGAGGCAGAAGGGGAGGGTGAGAATGACATCTGTGTCAACTGTTTATTTTGGTGATTGTCTGCAAGTCGCAGGCAACATGGCTGAGCTAAGCTGTCATGGAAACACGATTTCGGCGCAGATGACAAGTTGGCATAAAGACAATGTAGGTGGAAAAGAGGTGCGGGAAACAAAACTACCTGTCAGGCCAGCAGAGGGAGGAGGAAAATCTACCCTCACACACTTTCCCGTAATTAAATGTCAGATGTACACAATGCAGTAAAATAATTAGCATGGCATAATTACCGTTCAGATGGAGTCCCGTGTATATGCCAAACAAATTGCTGTACTAGAGCACAAGCTGTTAAAACAAATTGAGTTACTTAATTTTTACATGTAGCAACCTGTTTTATCATTTCCTGAGATACACATGTTGCATGAATGGTGCAGTCTTTCTCAGCTGTGCCAAGCTCTGGGCCACTGCAAAGGCAGATCCTCAGGCCTCGCTCTGGAGACTCTGCAGAGGAAAACCCACCATTTTCCTCCTCCACGCCCACCCCCTCCAATCTCTTCTCCCACCTCATGGCCCAGGGGATATTTGAAAGTCAGACATCGGATCCAGTCACACACCTGCTGTAAGACCTTTCACTGGCTCCACTTGGGATGAAGTCCAGAGGCCTTTAGGAGTGAGCTCCTGGGTCTCTTGGTGACCCTCCCGGGGCCTCTCTTCCCGTCTCTGTGCTCCAGCCACACTGACTTTCTTTCAGTTCAGGCTCAATTCTTCTTTGACCCAGGGTCTTCACACCTGCCTCTCCCTTTGCTCAAAACACACCTCCTCCACTCTGCCATCTCCGTCCCCCACCCATCCCGCCGCTCAGTAGCTCCCTAGTTCTCTTAACTTGAATGGTGCATTGTCAGGGAGACGTTTCCCGGCCACCCTATAAAAAGCGGGCCCTGGCCCTTCCTGCTCCTCCAGGTGGTCTCCAGAGCCCTTGGCTGCCTCCCCACCGGTCCCACGCTGTACTGTCATTTTTTACGCCAGTCTGTGTTTCACTTTATTATTTATGTATTTATTTATTGTCTTTTTGCTTTATCTAGGGCTGCACCCGCGGCATATGGAGGTTCCCAGGCTAGAGGTCTAATCAGAGCTGTAGCAACCGGCCTTCGCCACCGCTCACAGCAACGTGGGATCCAAGCCACGTCTGCAACCTACACCACAGCTCACGACAATGCTGGATCGTTAACCCACTGAGCAAGGCCAGGGATCAAACCCGCAACCTCATGGTTCCTAGTCGGATTCGTTAACCACCGAGCCACGACAGGAACTCCTGTGTTTCACTTTAAAGTCCGCCTCCCCCAGGAGGCGCTAAGCATCGGGAGGGTAGTAATCGGTCCTCTGCTCCCCACAATACCTCTAGTGCCTAAGGCGGTGCCTCACATGCAGTAACTGCTCCATAAATCTATGTGGATGACGTGTCACTCTCGGGAAGTCATGTCCCTTCCACTGTGCTTCTGTCTTCTCTGCAAAATTAGGATGTTGGCAAGGTCAGTGTTCCTTCCACCTCTAGATGGTTATCTATCTACTCCTGGGCTTGTGAGACCAACTGTTGGCTACTGTCAAGACTAACACTTCTGGAGTTCCCGCCAGTGGAATGAACCCGACTAGTAACCATGAGGATGTGGGTTCAAGCCCTGGCCTCGCTCAGAGGGTTAAGGATCCAGCATTGCCGTGAGCCGTGGCGTAGGTCACAGACAAGGTTCGGATCCCACGTTGCTGTGGCTGTGGTGTAGGCTGGCATCTGCAGCTCTGATTGGACCCTTAGCCTAGGAACTTCCATATGCCATGGGTGTGGCCCTAAAAAGGAAAAAAAAAAAAAAGACTAAAGCTTTAAAAATAAGAATAGTTTAGAAACCACCAGAAACACAGAAGCAATATTTGCCCTCACCAGCAGTGATGCCAGTAGTGTAAGTATTATTTCATGGCAGTCTGCATTGGTGGCAGAGGGTGGACAGAGCTTGACGGCGTGGGTTTTGGAAGGGAACTCAGAATATATTTCTGTGGGTATATTTCACAATAATATTCAAATATGTATATATATTTGAATACATAATTATATATGTGAATATATATGTGAATATTATATAATATCTATATTATATATTCACATATATATATTTGAGTATCGTTTCACTATATATGTGAATACTGTATATTATATATTCAAATATATAATATACATTATTTTATATATTTGTTTACTGGGTCATGGTATAAAGACTACGTAGCCCTTTCTGTGGGGTGTAGACAAAAAATGTCAGAAAGTCTTCTAACAGCGGAGGCTGCAAAAAAGCTGGACTAAACCAGCTCTAAGGCCCCTACGCTGGCTGCCAGCCTTGGGATCCTCCCCACTTCCCTTTCACCACCTTGAGGGGGCTGGGAGGGTCTTTCTAAATGGGACAGAAGCCCTTTCTGTCTCCAGAGACTGAGGAGAGCCTGGAGGCAGCAGTGTTGGTCCACGCACGGCAGGCTCCAGTCAGTCCTGACTTTACCACCTTACGAGCAAGTCCTAAACAGGGACAAACCAACGCCAGTCTCAACCCAGCTCCACTCAGGACCGTCTCCTGAACTAAAGGAAATGGGATGGACGCCAGACGGGGAGAATCAGAGGTAAAGTCGACCCTCAGTTTTCCCACCCGGGAAGCAGCTGAGCTGGACATCACATCAGACCCCAGCCCTGGGGGCGATGGAGACCCCTGCCCCAGAGCACTGCCCCAAAGCGGCAGACTTCCCAGGGGTTCACACTGATTAAGAAACATCAGAGAAGACGGCATGAAATAGGAGATGGAGGTGTCCTCTAAACAAAAGGGGGTCCGTGGGTACCACGTGCAGCAGGGGATTGTCACTTTCCCTAGCTACCCCTCCAAAACCCACGCCATCAAGCCGTGTCCACCCTCTGCCACCAAAGCAGAGCTCTGGCCAGAGTGCAGGGGTCGCGGCTGAAACGCTGCTCTCACTGTCCTATGTCCTTGCACGATCACGGGGCCACCTTTATTCCTGAAGTGGCAGGGAGTGGCAGTCCAACCATGGGTGTGACTGGACCATGTGTCAACAATACTGTGGGAGGAATTGCTAATCTGACCATTTTTGAGGTTAAACTTGGTGACCCTTGACACCTCATTTCAACTCCTAAAAATAAGCCTAACCCTCGAGTCTGGGCCTTGGCTCAGGTTTCCCACCTGAAGAATGGGCCAGGGTATTTTTCTGGTTAGAAGGAGGTAGGGGGTAGGGGTGTGTGTGTTTGTGTGTGTGTGTGTGTGTGTGTACACAGACACATGACGTACATGCATATGAGCATATATACATACTACATAGACTTTATACATATATATGAGTCGAGTAATGACCATCTAAGACTCAATCCTGGGAACTAGGACTTACTGTTGCTTTTAGGCTTTTGCATCTCAGACATCCTAACCATCCATTTGTCTGTTGCACAGAAATCTTCACCAAAGGCCAAGATCATTCATGAGTTTCCTGACTCCCTGGCTTCATTAGAGCTTCTCTTGTCAGGTCTGCTTGCTCAGATCTCGAGGATCAAGACTTTCCAAAGTCCAGGAGCCCATTTCACCTCACCTAGCCCTGTGGATGGGAACTTAACAGGAAAACACTTTCTCACCGGAGGAATTCAAACACGCGCTCCCTTCCTCTCTCTCTCTCTCTTTCACACACACACACACACAGCAGAACAGCCTGCTTCAAAACGGGAGGCGCGAGAAGGCTATTTCTGGCAATCTCCCGGAGGAGGCCCCAGGGGACTGGTAACTTACTCCCCTCCCCTGCTCGGGTCCCTCCAAGTCTCTCCTCTCATGAGCCCACCCTGGATCTCAGACCACCCTCTCTGCTCAGCTCCTCGCCAGGACGCCCTCCTGCCAGGGGATTTTCCTGGCTTGCTCCCCATCTCCCACCTCCCCTCAAGACCCCCTAGCTGGGAAGGCTCTGACCTCTGGAGCCCAGGGAGTGGAAGCTCTGATTACCTTTAAACTGTCTCGCTGGCACCCCTCAGCACCCCTAAATGAAACCCGCATCTCCCTCCCATGCTCCCATCCGGAAGCCTGCGCTGACCAACTGCCCCAGTCTGCCCAGGACACGAGGGGTTCCCAGGGTGTGGGACCTTCAGTGCCCAAACTGGGAAAGTCTTAGGCAAAGCAGGATGAGCTGGTCACACTGCAGAGGCCTAAAGTCTGGTGTTGCTCTTTGGGCTCCTCTGGGGACCTTTAACCTTCTTCCCAGGCCTCCTGAACCCACGTCTTACCTCTCTCTGGCTTACTGGTTCCTACCTGGCCCTTGACTGAGTTACCAGGGGAGAGAGCGTACGCTTCTCAAGTCTAAAGGCTCTGGAGATAGATGCCTGGGTTTGACTCCTGACTCCACACAGCTGGGGGCCAATCACATAAACACACTGGGCCTCGGTTTCCTCATCTGGAAAATGGGCCTGTTAATTGTACCTCCAGTAGCGGATGCTCTTGGTGTGCCCCACACCCAGTTTCCCTTTCCTGTCCCCCAGCTGCTGGAAGGCTGGGCTGCCAGTTCCCTGGGAATGCGGGAGTGGCTCTTCCAGGAATGTGGGGGGAGTTATGCTCCACCCTCTCCTGGGAAGGGTGACCTACAGCTCATGACTTACTGATACAAGAGGACAGAAGCCCAGGCCTCCCTGCCTCAAGGGAGAACAGAGCTGGGGTGCCATCCACACGCCAGCACCCGCCTATGACTTCAGCCGAGATGAGACTTTTCCTGCGGCCATGACTCTCCTTGGCTTCCTCCCCGTCCCATCCTGCTTTCCTTACTTTCTTAAAGTTCTCTCCTTAAATAGGTCCTCATCAAATACTTGCACCAGAATCCCTAGGCACATGGTTTATCCCTGGTGCTTGTGGCTTCTGGAGCCCGGGCTGGGCGCGCCTGCCCAGGGCTGTGAGGGCACCAGCCCCTGAGGTAGGGCATTTCGATGAAAACCCCAACATTGTAGGACCTTTCCGGAGCACCCGGCACTGGCTGTTTGAAAAGAGACAGAAGAACCACAGAAGAAACAGAGGATTCAGTCCTCGTCCTCGGGAAACTGACAGCAGAATCAAGAAGGATCCAAGAATCGCGGATGCTGATTGAAAGGGGAACATGGTGATTGACAAGGGCCGACCTTTCTGAGCACTCACCAGGCAGGAGGTGTTTTGATAACCCTGCAGCGCTTCCACCCTCCTCCTCCCTCCCCAGGGGGACGATCTGAGACCCTGTGAGAGGCCTGAGAGGCGGGGAGCTCGCCCAGGGTAGGTGAGTCTTGCCAACAAGCGCAGGATTCAGCCCAGGCCGCCTGGTTCTGGGTCCACACTCTCAGCCACTAAGTGCGACACCACCTCTGGGAGTAGCCTGAGCCCCAGGGCCTTGCAGGCCAGTGGTCGAAACAAATAAGGGTGCAAGGACCAGATTTCTAGCAGGGGGGGAGTGAGCGAAACACGCCAGGAAATAGGGAGTGACAAGACATCGTGAGACCCTGCTGACGTCACACAGGGCCAAGTTGTGAGCCTGAGGCACTCGTGGGAAAAGCCAGACTCCTTTTCCGTCAGCAGCTAGTCACCCCTCCCTCCCCAATTCCTGCCAGAACAATGAAGAATGCTGCGAGGGAAGGCAATCTATCTGCCTGCGTCTTGGGGACCTGCTCTGTGCCAAATACCCTCCCGAGCAAATATTGATATATTAACCGCAGCTCAAACACCGCAAGTGCAGCAAGCATGCCTCAGCAGGGAGGGGGCGGCTGGCCCAGTGCCACCTCCCCACAGCCCCCTGTCATGTCCCACGGAGGAGTCTGCAGGGCCCTTGAGCCAGGGCTGGCTGGGGGAGGCTGCAAGAGACCAGGGGATGCGGAGGGCCCCTCCCTGGTGGCGGCCGAGTAGCACAGGCAGGCCGGAGACGGAGCCAGGGTCTGTTCATCTCCTCCTGCTGGCTGGCTTCAGGGATGTGCAGATTAGGCTGGGAGCAGCGGTCCGGGAACAAGGAGCTTGAGCGATGTGATAATGATGCCCAAGGTCGAAGCGGAGATCCTGCACCGAGCTCTGCTTGGTTACGGATCACAGAGCTCTGATTTCTATTGATATACATACGGTAACAAAAAATCAGAAACCCGTTTCACCTTTCTCTATCATTTCCTCCAGCCCTAAAGGCCACGCTGAACTTGGTTTCTTTGATTTAAAAGGGAAAGACTGAATGAATTGGATGAGAAAATGCCAGAGCCAGAAGGGGCACCACTTCATCCAAACTTGTATTTTCAGGGACGGGGAGACCAAGACTCAGGCAGGTGAACTAACCCACCCAAGGTCCCAGCTAGTAAATGACAAGCCCAGAACAGGACCCAGGATTCTGTCTCCCGTGGCACTGACCCTCCCCTATAACCCTTACCTCCTCACCACCGCCCCCCATCCTCAAATATCACTGGCCATTTCCGGTGGGGGCCAGGGCGTCTTCTCAGCTTTGAGCGAGCACAGGGAGGGCTGGGTGGGTGGAGAGGTGAGGGAAGCGGGTGGGTGGGCACGCAGGAGCCTCCAGGCATGCTGGGCAGTTGTGTGAAGGAAGCCGGGCGTGCCCAGGTGGTATCTAGTAAGGATGGCAGACATGCAGGAACAGTTCCAGGAGCCCAGTCTTCCTCACTGCGAGCACTGTGTCAAGAATGATTCTGAGACACCTTCCAGGCTCCGTGAGATAGCGTTTTGTAATCTATTCGGGATGCTGGCCATAGGTGTGTATGTGGCGGGGTGGCTGGGGGGGGGGTCTCAACAAACATGTCAGTAATTTCCCACCCCTTCCTATACGTATAAGGATAAGGATGATGCTTGAGGCTGCGATCTTTCTCTCCTGAGAAACCCTCCTGGGTCTCTCCAAGGAGAAAATGGGATACTCCGTGCAGAACGCCACACGAATCATAAGAGCCTCATAAATACATTCACAGGAAGAAAGAAAGGGAGAGACAGAGGGAGGGAAGGAGGAAGGATGCGAGCAGGATACACACCCCTGGCAACCCCTGGAGTTTCCCTTCCTTGAAAAACTCCATCTCCACTCCTGGGCATCTCTTCCCCGTGGCAACGGTGCACCAGGAGGATCCCGAAGAATCATTCCATCCACCAGGAGCCAAAGTTTACTTAGCACTCGTGGGGCTCTGGTAAGAAATCCAGAGCCCATTCAGTCCACAGAGAGTCTGACGTTGCCCCTTCCTTCCGGCCAAGGGCAAAGAAGCCACCTCCACCTGGAGGTGCAGGAACCATGGAGATCAGAAAGAAGAAAAAGCAGGTGAGGGCAAGGGCAGCTGGGAAAGCCGTGGGGGCTTTTCTTCTAGGCTGGGGAAGATACTGTTTAAAAGGGGAAAGATCGTGCCTGAGGGCTGGGGCCAGCTGGAAGAACCATATAAAAGGGAAGTTGCACCATGCCCCTCCCCCACTCAAAAACTCAGTGGTTCCCCCACCTCCTCCCAGGTCAAGTACAAAACCCTTTGCATCTGGCCACCACCCTCCAGGGGCATCCTATCCTTGAATCTCATCTCCCTTGGGTCACTTTCATGCCCTCTGAACATGGATCCTCTTGCAATACCCCAAGCATTCCCAACTTTTCCCCCTTTGCCATGAACTTGACTGATGGTTTTTCCTTCCTGTTGGCTTCTGAGTTGCTCAGAACCTGAGCCATACTTCCAGACTCAGCTTAAGGCCACTTACTCCAAGAAGCCTTCACTGTTCCCTTGAGCTGTGTGCTGTGTGGGTCTGTCAGTCTCTCTTTCTCTCTTTCTCTTTCACACACACTCGACAAGTAATAGCCTTAGGACTACCCCAATTCCAGCCCCTCAATCACAGAACTGTACCTAAAGACACTATGCCTGCTATGTTGTCAAATAAACAAACAAAACCAGAAAGAAACTGAAAAAAAAAATCCACAGGCTCAAAGCTGATTTAACATCTTGAATTCGTCCACCCCACCTTCTTTCCTTGGAAAAGGTTTTTGTCCAGACCACAGAGACCTTTAAACATTTTTTTAATAAAGTCAGGTCATGAGTGTGCATAATTCCGTGGAGTGTGCCCATCCACTGCATATTCGCTGTGAATGTAAACTAAAACTTAACCGGTTAACTTTATTTACACTCTGGATGGAGCCTTCTCTTTTAATAAAACAGAATCCGTTAAGGATTATAAACAAACAGTGTTTTATGAACTAAAACTGCAGTGTACTAGTCACTCAAGGGCAAAAACTGGGCTCTGGGAGGCTCAGCCAGCTATAAATAAAGATAAGGCCCTGCCAGGCATGGGTTTGGGCAGAGTAATTGCTGACTCCGTAATCAGCCTCTCCCCTCCTCCTTCAGGCCCACAAATCACTTGGGCGTTGGGTCACTGCCCACTGGATTCAGCCCAGAGACAGAGAGAAATGGCAAAACAGTTCATTAGCTCCCAGACTGAGTGTAAACTGGGACTCATGAAATGTCTAGGTCCCGAGTCAAACAACAGAGCAGTAATCCTGGAAGCCACAGACGAGTCCGGTCAAGAGCAGCTGGGAGCTGAGCCCGTGCTGCACGCCCGCACATGGGACCTCATCGGGGGCTGTCTATGCTAAACCACCCCACGCTCTAGGGGAGAACCTGTTCCCGCACCCCAGCTCCCAGCCCTCCACCATACAGTGAGGGCTGCCAATCACCCCGGGTCAGATTCCAGGCTGCCGTCAATTAGTCTGTGTGATGGGCATGTGTGCCAGCAGAGCCAATGGGAGTCCGCACTGGGAACAGTTCAAATCGGAGCTGGAAGAGGACATCCCTTTCCAGGTCAGGCACTGGCTGGAAAAACAGGTCTTTGGAGCCTCTAGAGACCATCTTTCTGCTCCATAAAGAAAGCCCACCCACAGTGAAAACACTCTGCCCGATCCTAAAATGATGGATGCATGCCAGTGTACGTTTGTCCAAACCTATAGAACACACAGCACCAAGAGTGAACTCTAATCTAAACTATGGGATTTGAGTGATTACATTGTGTCAATGCAGTTTCATCAGCTGTAACGAATGTCCCACTCTGGTGGGGAACGGTCACGGCTGGGCTCTGTCTAAGTGGGAAAGGGGGACACAGGAAACCTCTGCAGCTTCCTTTCAACTCTGCTGTAAACCTAACACTGCTCTCAAAAAAATAAAGGCTAGAAAAAAAAGTAAAAAAACCAACGTCCATTCATCTCAGGGAGAATGAAGCTGAGGTTTAGAAAGAAATAGCCGTGAGCCGTGGTGTAGGTCTCAGATCTGGCTTGGCTGTGCCTGTAGTGTAGGCTGGGGGCTACAGCTCTGATTCAACCCCAAGCCTGGGAACTTCCATATGCATGAGTGCAGCTCTCGAAAGACTAAACAAATAAATAATAAATAAATAAAATGAAATTACCAGTCTTTCTGTCCAGGCATCATATCTCCATTTAGTCAGGAACTCTTAGAAAAAGGAAGAAAGAAAGAGAGAAAAAAAGGAAGGAGGAAGGAAGGAAGGAAGGAAAGAGAAAGAAAGGAAGGAAGGAAGGAGGGAGGAAGGATGGAAGAAAGGAAGAAAGAAAGAAGGAAAGAAAGAGAGAAAGAGAGAGGAAAAGGGGTTGAGTCCTAAAAGCCGGTAAGTCCTCATTCTTGCATAGGTTGTATCAGTGCCTCTTTACCCTAAAGCATCTTTATCGACCCTCTGCTTAGTAACTATAACATCATTTATTGAGCACCTCCTGGGTGTCAGACACTGTACTAAGCCATTCAGTACGAATGATGTTACTGTTACTATTTCTTGAAGGTTTACAGTTTGCTAAGGGCTTTCCATGGACTGTCTTATCCAATCCAAAGTCAACCGGTGAAGTAGATGCTCTCACCTCCTCTTTGCAAACGTGGAGACTGAGGCTTAGAGAGGTTAAGGGCTTTTGTTAAGGTTGCGTGGCTAATGGTGAATGCAGCCAACATATCAACTCAATCTGACACCAAAGCCCATGCCTTAACCCCCACACTACGGTGTTGTGCTATGATTTCAATTTTGTTTGCATAAACAATATGTATGCACGTGTGTGTGGGCACATATGGGGTTGGTGAGAGAAGGAGGGGGGAAGGCGGGAGGGGGAGGGAATGAAAGGAAGAGCCCACAGGAGGCAGGATCATATGTACGTGGTAAGAGAGGACAGGGATAGCAAAGCGGAAGGCCCTATACATCATGATGCCAGAGTTGCATAGTGTCATTAGGTCAAAGTCTGATTCTAGCCTTGACTCTCCACTAGAAACGCCCTGGGGCCTGGTAGGATCTCAGTAAATACCACTGCGCAGATAAGACCATCACAAAGCTACTTTCTTACTTTATGCTCTGCTATGCTGTCACAAGAGAAGGCAATACTATTTTTACTTCCCGCATAGGGAGATGGAGGCCCATCAGGCTGCCCAGCCTCCTGCTGCTGCTTGTGACATTCCCCCTTCACCCCTGTTCCCGTCCACTGACTGTACTTTCTGTTTTTGGATGGTGTCTCATTGGCCCTTGTACCTGCTCTTCCTGGGACCAGAAGCCCCCCTTCCTCCCACACAGGCTGATCCTATCCTTCCGATCTCATCTCTGAGTACCTTTCTTGGGTTCCTCTTCCCCGACTACTTTCATGCCCACGGTTTATGCTCCCCATAGTTCTCCTTCCTTGCCATGGCATGTTTCAGTGCATCTCATGACATATTTGGGTTATTATTTCACTAGCACCCCAGCATATCTGACCGTAAACTCCTGAACACTTGTGACACGTTTGTGCTCGCCGTTTCGTCCCAAGAGTCCAGTGCAGGGTCCAGAATACTCTCAATAAGCATGTGACAGATGATGAGAGAATGAATGAATGAGTGTCCAAGGATGGCATTGGAATTAAAAGTGCCCCTGGAAGTTCCCATGGTGGCTCAGTGGTGATGAACCCGACTGCTATCCATGAGGATGCAGGTTCAATCCCTGGCCTCAGCCAGTGGGTTAAGGATACTGTGTTGCTGTGAGCTGTGGTGTAGGTCACAGATGCAGCTCGGATCTGGCGTGGCTGTAGCGGTGGCCAGCAGCTGCAGCTCTGATTCGACCCCTAGTGCAGGAACTTCCATATGCCACAGGTGCGGCCCTAAAAAGAAAAAAAAAAGGAAAGAAACAAAGAAAGAAAAAAGAAAACATGTACAACCCTAGGGAGGGGTCTGGTCTCTTTGGGAAGCCTCGCCCACCACCAGAAGACTAATTCTCTGGCAGGAGAAGGAACACTGGCCAAGACCTCAAAATCAAAGATCCCCCTGATGTGCCAGGTCTTCTAACCCGGGCAGAAGAAAGCTGGGCCTGTCACACATAGAGCAGAGGCAGTTGTGAAGTGGGAAAAGAAAAACCAAGAAAGAAAATGTCGCCTGCCTGGAACACAAGCTCCTTCCCTCCCTCCTCCTGAAGCTGCCAGGGAGCACCTGTTACATCCAGCCGATTGTGTTTAACCACAGGCTTTTGTCCTTGCCTGATAATTACCGCCTTTTTAAATACAGTCGCAAAATTAATTGCCCCTTAATGAAGCAGGGTAGCAATTAAGGGCAGCGAACCTTGCGAGGAAGGAGAAACACACATTTGTTCGAGGTGTGTCGTCAGGAGGCCGACTTCGGAGGCGTCGTCATTACGGCTGTAATTATTTTCCAAGGCTGTGTGACACCTCCTTAGACCCGATTGGGTCTGCCAGGCTCCAGAGAAACCCATTGTTCCTTCAGAGTTAATTAGAGTCCAATTTGGTGCTTCCTGTCTCCTGGACTAGAGAGGAAATACAATTTATTATTGTGCGGTGCCCACTATGGCCTGCTGAGGATAAGTGGCCTTGCTGGGAAAGCCACTGAACTGCACGCCGGCTTCTCCCCACCACTGCTGCTAAGGAGGCGTGTGCCGATGTTGGAGGAGCCCAGGGCTGCAGGCACAGCCCATGGACCTCCACGGACAAAGGAGCACGCCTGCATTACTAGCCACAAAAAAAGTGCCTCGTTGTCAAGCAGCCAGGCCACATTGGCCAGGCTCCCTGTCACCCTGTAGCAGGGTTAAACACCTTAGATTAGACAGCTGAGAAGCAGAGCGAGATAGATAAATCGGATAAACCCACACACTCTTAGATGGTCTGTTCCTGGAATTCTCTGGGCTCTGAAAGAACACTCAGGTGTTAACAGCTGAAGACGGAAATGACAACAAAAACAGCAACAGCTCACTCACACCCCGGACCTACTCCACGCTGGCCTCTTGGATTCTTACAGCAGTGGCACCAACAGGGCACTGTCTCTCCGTTACAGGCACAGAGAAACTGAGTCGCTCTTCCGAGGGCACACAGCTAAATGGCAGAACCAGAACGCAAGCCCAGGCCTTTGCTTTTAACCTCAAAATGCATTCTCTCAAGCACAGGCTGGCGGTGTCGGAAAGTAACATGACGCAGTGGCTGACCTGTGATCCTGCCAACAAATGGCTATTTCCATCTCCAGGACGAGGGGACTGACAGCCCAAGGGAGCCTGGGGCCCATCAGGATACTGCCGGCTGTGAGGCTTTAATCCCCTGCCTTTCCCTGGTTCTGGTCTGGTGACAACGACTTAATGTTCAAGGCCTCCACGAGCCAGCCAGCCCCCGTCATCCTCCGGCCCGTCACGTGCCCTCCTCTGCTACCCACCTCGGGTCACCCCATTCCTCCCGCCTCCCCGGCACCCAGTGGGATGCTCTTTCTGATCCTCTCTATCCTTGTAAGTTCTGCCAAACCCCACCGGTGAACCCCAGGTCTGAGCCCCCTTTGCCAAAGACCCGGGTCACGGAGACTGCTTCCTCCTTGAAACATCTACAGTCCTGAGTTGTTTCAAATGTCACATAAATTTGCCAAGCTGGTATATAGATACAGATATTTGTAGGTGTGTGTGTGTGTGTACATATAATATATATGTATACTTTATTTACTTTTTAATGCATGATCTCAGCACATTATCTTTTCGTGCAGCAGGATCCCTGAGCTGCCAAATCCCAGCTGTGTGACCCTGGGCAAGTTGTCTACTTTCTTTGTGCCTTAGCTCCCTTGTCTGCGAAGTGGAGATGATGACTGTGCTGACAGAGCTGTTTGCAGCTCCCAGAGGAAACCACTTAGCTGAGCGCCGGCTCAGAGGAAGTGCTGGGTCTGCGCCCCTTGGCACTGTCCATCATGCTGGACGATGGCTCCTTGAAGATGGAACCATGTCTGATGCTTGTGTGCAAACATGACCTGCAAGCACATATCTACAGGTGGGCTTGAGAGGACCTGCCCTCTGCACCTTTCTTTCCAAGCTTTGTTTTTCTAAAACGGCACCTATGGAGGTGCCAGGGTGGGAGTGTGGAGAGACCCAAGACTCCCAACTTCTTAGTGGATGGGGTGTGGCCCAGCCTGCCCCACGTCCGGCATCCCTGGCCTCCTGACGCAGACGCACCAGCCACTGCAGCCCGGGTAAGCAGAGCTGTGAGCCTTTCCCTCTGCCTCCATGTCCTCCCTGCCCTCTTACAGGGCAGTGGCCTTGCATTCCTGAAGCCAGAGGAAGCCCCTGCACCTCTTAGAGGAAGACCCTAAGCTGATACATCCCTGCCATTTTTGCAGGTCGGAGTGAAACAGGAAGAGATGTGGGTTAGCAGCTTTGGAAGCCAACCACCATCCTATGTCCTTGCACCCATGTCCGGTCTCTGTTGTTCCTTCCACGCAGCTCCAAGTTCCAGGGTCTTTCAGAGTCTTCCAAGCCTTGGTCCGCTGCTGCTGCTCATGTTCAGGGTCAGGATCATTCAGGTATGTTTTGAAGTTGCTGGAAAACCCCCAGTGGGTTTTGAGAAATGGAGGCGGTCCCAGCAGCCAGCACTGGGCCCGTATTTAACCAATTTAACTCTGCAAAATGCTCCAACTGCACACATGCTTGGGCTGCCACTCAGCTTCTCTTTTTAAAAGGCCGGAGAGGAAATAAAGATGAATGATGACAAAACGTCCACACGGGTAGAAAAACAGAATAGCTTGAAAGCTCCAGGGCAGGAACTGACACAATTTAATTAACTATTTGGAATAAACATGTTTGGTGCCGCTAGCAGAGCTGCTTGTTTGCCTTCGCAAAATAATGCTCTTAATAAGTCTGAGATTAAACCTTCTAGAGATTAATTAAACACAACACCTTGACTTGAAATGTTAGGAGTGGCCAAGAAGGCATAATATTTTCTTTGCACATTGTTCTGTGGCTGCTGTTGTCTTGCATAAACAGTTCCTGACCTCAGTTACGTGTTGTGTGGAAACTATCACCAACTGTGACTCGGCATTGGCACCCTATAGAAAACGCTTATTTCTTAAATAGTCTAATAAACACTTAACTAGCAAACAGGATAGATCAAATTTAAAACATGACGTAGTGGAACTGACACATTTAACTGTATCCTGGAGGTCCTAAGTTGCTCTCCAAGGCAGATCAGTGATGCTTGTGACTAACAGTGTCATTTAACAAATCAAAATATATGACTATTTTTGATATTGTGATTATCAGCCATTTATTGAAAAGCTACAATAAGCCCAGACCTTGGATTCACTGCACCTTTGCTATTCACAAGAAGTCCTTGAAAGGAGTATCAGCATTCCCATTTAATAGAGGAGAAAACTGAGGGTCAGAGAGGTTACATGATCTGCCAAGAGCTAAACAGCTGGTAGGAGGAGGAAGCTGGGCTTTGAAGCCAGATAGCTCTGACTCTCAAGTTCAGGACCACCAGCCACTCAGCTTTCTCAAACAGAAGGAACACAGCCTGGGAAATTCTAATCACATGGTAATTGCATGACAAATTAAAGGGAAACGATACTAACAGATTTTATTTGATTGCTTAGAGAAGGGCATGTTGTACTCAATGGCTGTTTGGGGGTAAAAGTTATTGTAAATGGTCTTGTTAGAAAAAGATAAAGCCTAACCTCTTGAAGCAATACAACACGGCCTTTTCTTCATCATGTGGTAAGACTCCTTTATTAATTCCAGCTCCAAAATTCTGTTTCTGTCATGTGCGCTGCAGCCTGGCTTCTCCCTTCTGAGGGTTCTGTGATGATTGACTTTTGACCTCTCCATCTATCAGGAGAAGACCTAGACTCCAGAGACCCTCCCAAGGCACCCTCTAGTGGCCATCAGCACGAGTTCAGGGGATCAAAGACACTAGGACCAGAAAAGGGGTCACCGTTAACTACTTCTGCCTGCGTCTATAAAAGGGAATGAAGTAGGGCACATTGTTTGATGTTGCACAGCTTGAAAGATCAGGTACAAAAGTAATGTCAAATGGTCTTAAAAATCTGGTTATGCAATGGTGTCCTAAACTAGGAAGGACCTGGGGTACTCCCTTAACGATGAAATTCCGACAGATTATTTCCTCCAGAATCAGGAACAATCAAGGTTAGATGACCCCACTTCAACAGGAATCTGAGCTGGAGTCACAATAGGTGCCACCAGACACGGGACAGCCACAGCATAATGACAGGATTCCCTATTTTAGCTGACCTTTCTATATGCAGGGGGGGTGCCTAGTACTCTGAGTATCTTGTGTCATCCTCATTTTACATTCCTGTTTTACAGATGCCGAAATTTAGGCTCTGGGAGAGAAGGTAACACCCAGAATCACGCAACTGATGAGTGGGATTCCAACCCCGGCAGCTAGACACCAAAACCAGGCTCTTCTCTGTGACATTTTGATATGCAAATGGATACTGCAAGTAGTCCTCATACAAGCAACAAATCAACAAATAACTGGTTTCTGTTTTATAAAGTCCTGTGCAAATTAGTGAGGGATTTTCTGATTTCCCCCCTCATATCCTGTTGTATTCAAGATCTCAAAGTTAATTACACCAGACACTGTACAGCGGAGATACACACCAGGGCCCCTTGCCTTGTGCGACTGCCATTAGGATCCGGCCCAGGCAAGCCCGCAAATGGCTAATGAGGTTAAATATAAAGTAAGATAAAGATAAAGCCGTGAGGCTGTGCAGGTTCCGCGGGACAAGCAGATGACACTTGGGTCTAAACACTGGTCTAAATAAGGAAAGGAAAGTGGTTTCTGTTCCAGGCTGGGATCACGGAATAATTTCCCATGCTACTTCACAAACACACACACACACACACACACCTTCTCCCCCCCCGCCCCGTACAAACACACACATCAACACTTTTTCCCGCATGCACACACCTATGTCACATAGGGATGTAATGATCTGGGGTAGAGAAGCGACTCTTTGTCTTAAGGAGGTAGCAGGATATGGAAGGTGAGATGTCTCACCTGGGAATCAGGTAACCTGGCTTCTGTTCTTGGGCACTACTAAAGCACTGTGACCTTGAATAAGACCTTGAACAAGAGTTTCCATCTGAATAAGACTGGTCCTATGTACACATCTCCAAAGGACCTAGGGACGTAGAGCAGCTTCTAGCTAGCGCTCTGTAGCTTACCGGTCTGTCTTAAAGGACCCCGTCTCCTCAACTTGCATGTGGCTTTGGGAATCAGCAGTTTGAACTCATGCCAGAGCTGCAGGAAACACTGACTGAAACTGAGTGCCCAGCAGTTTGGAGAAAGCAAAACTCAAACTTTTATTTCCCCCAAGACAGAGAACCCCTAGCACTTTGCAGCTGCACTTCTGTATGTGGAGGGGTCCCACAGTGGAAGAAACAGCAGCGACACAACTTGGGGGCTGGGAGGCAGGCGGCGGGTCAGGAATCAGGGCAGGGAGTGAGGGAGAAAAGCTCAGTGTAAAGGACACGGGATCGATGTTTTCAATGCAAGCAGCAGCCGTTCCCCCGCCCCACCCCACCCCCACCCCCTCTGGAGCCAGTGGCTCCTGGCCCGATCTGCTCTCAGTGCAGCAGGTGGCCATTTCATTAAATGCACCATTTGCAGCCTTCCCTGCCTGTATTCCCTCTACTGTGCCCAGCCCTGCTTCTCGTTTATTGGGATTAAACCTCCTGCCTGTATTTCTGAAACACCCCTGAACTCCATCCACCCCATTACGGGGACCGGGTTCTAATGGCCCAGTCACACCGAAGGTGTGGAACTCACCCCCCAAAGCCACCTCGTTTTAAGAGTCAGTCTGGAACAACAGCTTTGGTGGGAGGAAAATCAATGCGTGGACAACCCTCCTGTCGGGACCCAAATGAACCTCCTCTGCAGAGTAGAAAGTGCGCCGGATTTGAAGCACGTTGTCAGCGCGGGCAGAAGGGGGGTTGGCTGGGATTTCCCTTGGCATCAGTGTCACACTTCTTGGGAACTTGATTTAGTCAGACGACAAGGCCATTTGCTGCTAACTTCGTCCCAGGTGCCCATGAAGAGCAAGCCGGAGAACCCAGGGAGCTGCTCACACCCGCCCCACCCCGGCCTCGGGAGGGCTTGCCTTCCTCACAGTGCGTGTGAGTAAGCAGCTCAGGGGTCAGGAAAAAGACGGGCAAGAGGCAGAAGAGGAGGCGCTGAAGGGTATGGACTTGGCAGATGCCTGTGCCTGGATTCAAATGCCGCCCCTGGCGTTTACAAACTTCGTTGAGCCTGTTCAGTCTTTCCGTGCATTAGTTTTCCGTTCTAGAAAACGGGGGTAATCAGAGCATCTCCCGGGGTGTTGCTGGCATAACAAAGGAAGCAACACGTGTAACCCACAGTGCAAGATGAGACCTCAGGACCTGTCATTGCCATCCTCCTCCTCCTCGTCATCATCATGAAAGGTCAGCGGACAGCGGTTCCCTTGGACAGGCGACAATGGACCGAGAGAGCAGGCAGTGTGAGAGCGGAATAAAGAGGCTCCTTGGCCAGAGCGCCTGCTCTGTAACTTACAGCACACGCCCAGCGCACTGCTCCTTTAAATTGGGCAGATTCAAGGACGGGGCATTTGTTACAAAGAAGAAGAGAGAGAAGAACGTCAGCCACTGCAAGAGCCACCTGTCCCGCCACGCAGAAGGCCACCGCCCCGGGAGCAGGGTCCCGGGAGGGGAGACAAACGTGCCGCCCCCTCCGGCATCTTGGCTCCTCCACGTTCCTCACGCGCATGCCTCTGAGAGCTTGGGAACTGTCCTCTTTTCATAAAACAGGTCCTCAAAATGCAACTCAACGACCTCCGCTGGTAGGCACTCCACTGACGGAACTGATCTCCAACTCTGGAGGCAAACTGGGAGGACACAGCTCTTGGGGCGGGGGGCGATTTGTGCATCATTTTTTTTTTAATGCCTCATGGGCTGAGTGGACGGGCTAAGGGTCTCCTGCTGAGCTGTGAGGCCCTGAGACATGTACCTCAAGATCTTCATCAGGAGGGTGGGGCCTGACCCGCATACCAGTGTATCCACTGCTGCACGTGACGTGAACTCTGTCCACGTGCTTCGTAAACCACAGTCACCAGTATGGAGAAGAATTACATCCTTCCCCGATGCTATCAGTGTCCCAGTCTCAGGCTAAAATGGGGGGAGCAGGGGGAGGTGGATATGATTACAGCTGTCACCTGCATGTCATATTCCTGGAACAAAACAACAGGAATCGCCGCTCCAACCCCCCAGGATCAGCTAGGGGCCTCCCTGAATTAGCTCTTAGCCTGGTTGAGCTGAGAGCCGTTCTTAGCTCCTGGTCTCACCAGAATGGTGGCAGCTCCCCTTTTCCAGGTTAAAAGCCTTCTAAAAATACCTTCAGAAGGCGCTGAGGTCCCACAGCCTTCCCTGCTCTGATTTTAATCCAGTTCACATCTCCTACGGTGTGCGGTGTGGCTAAGACACCGCTTTTGCTCACGTGGGCCAGGGTTCTGAACTCGCAGCCAAACACTGACAAGCTGCTTCAGTTCAAGTTACAAGGCCCACCCCTCACTCCGCTTGGGCCCAAGAGGGCAGGTGGACGCCCTGACCTCACTTTGGCTCAGAACAAGCTTCCCGTTTTGGCAGATGGACAGCGATGTTTCTCTCCCTGAACAATCCTGAGGTCCAAAAAAACCTTCTCTCTAGAGCCCAGACTTTATAAAGCAATGGAAATTATGTCGGGGAAGTTACAAGTCCCTTTGTGGAATTCCCATTCTCTCAACAAAGATTATATCCTGTAAAGTGTGGCAGCAGACAGCATTTTATTTGAGTGAGTGGCTAGGTGGTATTGCAACATCCCTGCTGTTTTCCTATCTCCACTAACAGACTGTCAGACAACATTCAGATACCTGGCTTTTTTTTTTGGGGGGGGGGGGATGCCCAGGCCTGGATTTTCTCTTTGGCTCCAGGACAGGCTGAGTGTCAGGCATAGCCTGCTTGCATTCTGCCTGGGGGCTTGTCCTGAATCAATGCTAGGAGTTAATTATCACTTGGGCAGAGAGGATCTTGGGATTTCTGCCTCACAGGCTGGGACTCCCCATCAACAGCATAGCATTGACTCCGGCTCTAAACCTGACATTTTTTGGGGGAGGGGTCTCTTTAGGGCCACACCTGCTGCATGTGGATTGCAGGCTAGGGGTGGAGGGAAAGCGGAAATTACTGTTTTGTAATTTGTTTGTTGCTTTTTAGGGCCGCACCTGAGGCATATGGAGGTTACCAGGCTAGGGGTGGAATCAGAGCTACAGCTACCAGCCTACGCCACAGCCACAGCAACGCCAGATCCGAAACATGTCTACAACCTACACCAACCGCTCGTGGCAATGCCAGATCCTTAACCTGCTGAGCCAGGCCAGGGATCGAACCCACAACCTCATGGTTCCTAGTGTATTTGTTTCCGCTGCACCATGACAGGAACTCCTAAACCTGACCTTTTAAGCTCAACTTTTGCCTCCAGTCTTCACCTTGGACGCTGGTTCTGGTTATCGGTTCCAGATATTTTCCTTTGGCCTGAGCCTATCAAAGGCGAACTACGTGACACCTGAGTCCCTTCACTTGCAGATACTGCTTCTGAACCTCTACCTGCCCAGCTGAAACCTTGACGGGATCCTCTGATGCTGCCAGCCTTCCAAGACCTCTGAGTAACATCAACTCCAGTAACTTCGACATCGGTGGTGAGTTCTGCCTTCCATTCCTCCTAATTATCTCCCAATACTGACAGCTCTTTGGTGTTACCTACGTTACCCACACGGCCATACTCATCACCTCCTGGGGTCTGCCTCCCACCATCACCTCCAACTGAGCCCGCCTCTGCTCCTTCTGCCTGTTCCCAACATTCTAGGTCCAGCCCCCTGCCTGCCTATCTCATCTCATTGCTGGGAATGAATGGGGCTGTGTCCAGCCCCAGAGCTTCGTGGGCTGTGCAACCTTGACTATGTTCCTCAGTCACTCTGTGCTACAGTTTCCTCACTGTAAATTCAAGTAGCCCCATGGGCATTCCCATTGTGGCTCAGTGGTTAACGAACCCGACTAGTTTCCATAAAGATGTGGGTTCGATCCCTGGCCTCACTCAGTGGCTTAAGGATCCGGCATTGCTGTGAGTTGTGGTGTAGGTCACAGACACGGCTCGGATCCCAACTTGTTGTGGCTGTGGTGTAGGCTGGCAGATACAGCTCCAATTCAACCCCCAGTCTGGGAACCTCCATATGCTGCAGGTGTGGCCCTAAAAACAAAAAGAAAATGAAAAAAAAAAAAGTCCCATGGAGCTGTCAAGGGAGTTAAATCTAATAATGATGATTAAAAAAAAAAAAAAGTATGGTGCTTGGCAACTTTTAAGCGCACAATAAGTAAGCATTAGCTATTGTGTTAATTATGTGGTGTCGACATTCAGGAATTCTAAAATTTATCTTGAAATCTGGAGCAAACGAGAATGGGGGGTTAGAGAAAATGAGCCTGATTTGCTGGAATGTTCTTTTTGAACCTGTAAATTCACCAAGGCCTTTCCAAACTCACCGTCAAAACAATCTCAGACCAAGTCATCTTTTGGCCATATCTCATGACAAAGAGAATGCTTTATTTAGGATCACTAACAGAGGAAGTCATCTAAAAATCAGCTCTAAGAATTAAACAGGATGAGAAAGCTATAAGCAAACATCTGACCTAACAGCTTCACCCAAACCTGGTTGAAGTAACTGCATCATGCACAAGCGGCTGCGGAGTGGGCACCCGAGCGTCCGTGGCCAGTGTTTGAGCTGATCAACCCTGTCTCTGGGAGCCAGATAAGGACCAGTTCACAAAGCACATCCACACATCTGCCTCGACAAAAGGACAATGTGCTCAAGTCTTCCCTATCCGCGCGGCCCGCTGCTGGAGGCAGCATTTCTACTCAGACAAAGCGAGGCTGTTCCAACCACTGTCAGCACCTCAGTGTCTGCAACTGATAGCATCGGAGCCGCTCTTCTGGCTCAAGTCACGTTTACATGATGCAACATCACAAACGATTTGGATCCAAAATTAATTTATTGAAAACCCCAATGCCTCACAAGCTGCTAAAAGTATAAACCTTTTGTCCCAGGGAAAATCAAATCACGGGAGCAAATGGTCCTTAAATGAGCGGAGATCTCAATTCTAATGTAGATACAGGGTTGTAACTGAGAGAAAGTAAGAAGATGGACCCCTTGGTCTTCATGTTACTGGGGTGAGCCTCCACCCCTTGTAACTAACACAGGGGACTTGACTCTCTGGGGGAAATCCAAGGCAGAGACCTGGGACTTTTTCTTTCCTTTAAATAATGCTTTCTAGGGGGCGTGGATCTAAGATATCATACCCTAACTCCCCAAGCGACAGACGCAAATTGGGGCTGCCTTTTCTTTTCTTTTTTTTTTGCTTTATCTACGGCCACACCTGCGGCATGTGGAGGTTCCCAGGCTAGGGGTCTAACAGGAGCTGTAGCCTCTGGCCTACACCACAGCCACAGCAACCTGGGATCCGAGTCACGTCTGCAACCTACACCACAGCTCACGGCAACGCCGGATCATTAACCCACTGAGCAAGGCCAGGGATCGAACCCGCAACTTTATGGTTCCTAGTTGGATCCGTTAACCACTTAGCCATGATGGGAACTGCCTTTTCTGATGTGACAGAGGTGGGCACAGCCAGGGAGAGTGCCTGCTTGTGCATCCGGGTTAGAAGGATCATGTTTCTCTTCAAAGCGGTGAAACGCTGAACATAACGATGGCAGTACTTCTTCCAGGAAGTCTCCCCAGGACTCTAGTCTCCAGCAACGCTCCCTCATAAAATGGATTACGCCGGGGTCTCCATCTGAGAAGCACCGCAGACTTGACAACGCACGTCAGCACATGAAAGCTTCTCAGAAGTCCCACAATAAAGGCATGTATTTAACTTATTTTTAACCTAGAATTTCTCAAATGTTTTTGGCCACAGAACTTTTTAATTTACGAGCCCATGGATGCTTCAGGAAACACGCTGGGAAGTGTCAGGCTTATGATTATAAGCCGCCCAATTCCTTCTTCTGACTGCTGAAGAGAAAAACACTGACTTCATCCCAACTCACTCCTTCCTGACAAGGAGTGAGAAATCAATATGATGGTAAAGGGAAGACTGAAAACATGGTTTCCTCTAAGACAGCCTGCAGACAGCCATAACACACACGTGTAAACACACACACACACACACACACACACACACACACATGCCAGGCATCCCATTTAATGGCCCTGAAGACCCTGAGGATGCTTTGATTGATTGATCCCCACCCCAAATGGCTATTCTTTCTTTCTTTTTTTTTTTTTTTTTTTTGCTTTTAGGGCCATACCCATGGCACAAGCAGGTTCCCAGGCTTGGGGTCAAATCGGAGCCACAGCTGCCAACCTACACCACAGCCACAGCAATGCCAGATCAGAGCCACGTCCATGACCTAAACCATAGCTCACGGCAATACCATATCCTTAAACCACTGAGCAAGGCCTGGGATCGAACCCACAACCTCATGGTTTCTAGTCGGATTTGTTTCTCCTGAGCCACAATGGGAACTCCCCCAATGGCTATTCTGACAAGTGTCCATCTCAGCCTCTCAATAGTCCTTCTGCCCAGGAGCCTGGTCCTGGATCAACAGGAGAGGCATTCCCAGGCAATGGAGGTGGGAAGGCCCAACTGCATCCTTTCTCTGCCCTGCCTGGGCTGTTTCCTCCCCTTGAGAGCAGCTTTTCATCAAGAGTTCAGTGGACAGCATCTGCCATCTCTTTTCTAATGGGCACCAGGAAGAATCTTTAAGAATAATCACTGGAGAAAGTTCCCCTAGGCACAGGGGGTTAAGGATCCAGTGTCACTGCATCTGTGGAGCGGGTTTGAGCCCTGGCCTGGGAACTTCCACATGCCGTGGGTGCAGCCAAAAAAGAATAACGGGATTTAGTGGTGGATTTATATGTGAATAAACTATGACTCAGATCTACCCTGTCAGAACCATCGAGGTCCCTGATAAGATGCTTAAAAAAGCCATCTTAAAGGACTTCTGCTTCTGGGAAGGTAGAGTAGATATGTTTCCTCATTCCTCTCGCTGAGCTAAATTTAGAGCCCTCAACATGATCGAATCAGATATCAGAAGACTCTAAAAGGCGGGGAGAAGAAGGCAGTCTGGGTAAGGACCTGGAACCCAAGATATGACATGGTGATGAGTTCTTTGGTGCTGGTGAAGCCTGAAACCCCTAAATATCAATGGGTATAGACCCCAAAGGCTGCTATCCTTTTCAAAGAAGCAGAAAAGAGGCAGCCTAGTAAGGAGAAAACTTCTAGAGGACAACTGCTCGACTCTAGCCAAATTTGCAGCCTCATCTCCACCAGCACTGGCTGACCTGAGGAACCTACACTTCTGCTCTCATCAGCCTGATAAGGCATGGCAACGCCTTGCTGAGGTAGTGTCTGAGAAGGCCAAGTTGTCTCTGCTGACTGGTAGTGAAATCCCTCCCCACAGTGTCCACAGAGATCACACAGGGAAGCTGGTCTTCTAGACTCACCTGGTGATAGGTAACAAGGTGACCCTTCCCAACAACCTAACCACTGGGGTGTCAGGGGAGCATGAGGGAAGGTAAGGACTTTCACCACTTCCCAGAGATAATGAGGCCACCTCTACTTCCCTGAAGTGTTGGGGAAGCCACGGGAGGAGCAGTAACAAGGCACTCTCGCCCTTCCAACCTGGTGATACCAAGAGGCCTGGGGGGAAAGCTGAATTTCCACTTCCATCCAGCCATAATGTGGAGCCCTCCCCCTAGCATCAATGGGGAATCAGGGCTTTCACCCGCTCTGGCAGTAACAAGGCAGTGCCCCCCACCTCCCAACTGCCAGAGCAGTGTCAGGAGCCAGCTAAAACAGAAGACTTAAATAAGATCCAGAGTTCCATTACATAATACCCAAAACGTTCAGTTTCAATAGGGAAACCACCCATTATAACATGAGTGAGGAAAGCCACAACATAAATTTGAAAAGACAATCAAAAGGTGCCAACACTGACGTGGATTTTTAAAGCGGCCATCGTCAACATGTCTCCATGAGCAATAAAGAGGATGGTTGGTACAAATGAAAACCTAGACTGTCTCAGCAAAGAGAGAGTGAAGATGGAAGAAGAACCTATTGGGAGTTTCAGAGCTGAAAAATACAGTAATCAAAACACAAATTTCAGTGGATGGTCTTCATAGCAGAATGGAATGAACAGAGGAAAGAATAAGCAAGCTTGAGGATAGGCCAAAAGAAATGACCTAATCTGAACAACAGAGAGAAAATAGACTGAAAATAAATGGACAGTGCCACAGAGATCCAATATTTGTGTCATTGCGAGACTCAGAAGAAGAAAAGATAGACAACAGGGCTTTACTTGAGGAAACAACAGCTAACAACATCCCAAATTTAGGAGCACCCATCATGGCTCAGTGCTTAATGAACACGACTAGTAACCATGAGGTTGCAGGTTTGATCCCTGTCCTCGCTCAGTGGGTTAAGGATCCAGCGTTGCCATGAGCTGTGGTGTAGGTCGCAGATGCGACTCGTGTTGCTGTAGTATAGGCTGGCAGCTACGGCTCTGATTCGACCCCTAGCCTGGGAACTGCCATATGCCACAGGTGCACCCTAAAAAAGTCAAACGACAAAGAAACGAACAAACAAAAAACAACATCCCAAATTTGGAAAGAGACATAAACCCACAGATTCAGGAAGGTAAATGGACTCCAACAGCATAAACTCAAAGAAATGCATGTATCAAAATCAAACTTCTGAAAATTAAAAATAAAACAAACAAACAAAAGTTAAAAACACCTCTTTACCTATAGGGAAAAACAATTCAAATTATGGCAGATTTCTCATTAGAAACCATGACGTCCAAAAGGAAATAGCATAAATTTTTTTCAAGGGCTGGGGAAAAAAAAGAATCATTGACCCAAAATTCTATACAGAAAAATATCTTACAGAATGAAGAGAAAATAAAGACATTCTCAGATGAGAGACAACAAAGAGAATTTGTCACTGGTAGATCTAAATTTAAAAAGTGGCTAAAAGCAGCTTTCTAAACAGAAAAGATATGAACATCAGAAGAGAGAAGGAAAAATGGGGAGAATAAAAATATGTGTAAATATATCTCCTTCTCATCTTAAAGTTTCCAAATAATGTTTTTGGTTGAAGTAAAAATTATGACACTGCCTGGTATGGGTCTGTATATGTGAGGAAGAAATATTTAAGATAATTATATTTTAAATTGTAGAGGGTTAAAGGACATAAATGGAAGTAAAATTTCTACATTTAACTCAAACTAGTAAATTGTCAGGGCCAGTGATAAGAATGTGATAATTATATATAACATAATACCTAAAGTAACTACTAGAAATGTCATACAAAAAAAGAGGCATTCAAAAACATTATCAACGGAATTCTTTAAAAATGATCCTATAACCAAGAAAGAAACTAGGGGGAAAAGAAAACAGAACAGATAACAGAACATAAAACAGAAGACTTAACATACCAATAATTACACTAAGTGTAAATGGTCTAAATATACCAATTAAAAAATAGAGACTAATGATTTTTTTTTTTTAAAGCACGATCCAACTATATGCTAACATGATGTAAGCAAAAGTGTTATGTGACTACTTTCTTTAAAAGGCAGCTGGCACAAGTTCTTTTTCTTTCTTGGTTTTTCCTCCATTCTGCCTCTTGCAAAATGTATGCTCTGGCTGCCACACCAACTTAGACTATTAGGACAAGGCAACAACATAGAGATAATGGAAGAAAAAGCTAGAGCAGCCTGGCCTTCTGAGTACTTGTTAAAGCAGAGCTCTAACACCAACTCTGCACTTCCTCTCCATGGATTCTTAGTTCAGAGAAAAATAAATCTCTGTTTCATTTAAACCCTGTTACAGTGTGATTTTCTGTCCTTTGCAGTTGAACATAATCCTCATTGATAACTGAAGACCTGTACTTACTGAGAGCTTGTATGGGTCTATCACCGCGCCAAGCCCTTCACAAAAATTATTCTGACGAACTGAAGAGGAAGGTACAATTTACCCTTTTCCTCATTTTATAATGATGAGGAAACTACTGTTCAAAGAATTTAAGTGACTTGCCTAAGGTCACACATCTCATCTGCCCAATGCAAACCTGTTCAGTGTAACTCTAGGGCCTGGGCTGTTAACCTCAACAATGTACTGTTGAAACAAAGTGAAACCTAGTGAAATCCCCCCAAAAAAGGCTTGGCTGAAAGGCTTCCTTCCAGTCACATGAAACCATGATGAGCTCAAAGAAAGCTTTTATTCAGCAGACATTTCTTTTTTATTTTATTTTATTTTAGTTTAGTCTTTCTAGGGCCACACCCATGGCATATGGAGGTTCCCAGGCTAGGGGTCAAATTGCAGCTGCAACCACTGGCCGACGCCACAACCATAGCAATGCCAGATCCGAGCCACGTCTGCAACCTGCACCATAGCTCATGGCAATGCCAGATCCTTAACCCACTAAGTGAGGCCAGGGATCAAACCTGTGTCCTCAGGGATACTAGTTGGATTCATTTCCACTGAACCACGACAGGAATTCATCAGGCTTTTCTAAAATGTTGGCTGAGATTTTTTTTTTTAATCCATTATCCTCTTAGACCTAACGAATCTATTAATCAATCAGCCCTCATTCATTTAGTAAATACTTATAAGGGCTTTATGGTGCCAGGCCTTGAGATAAGCCAAGGGAATGAACTAAGTGATACAAACCTGTTTCTCCAGGGTCCCGATTATGGCACTGAGCTCATTTACTCTGAAAGTTGATTTTTCCACATCTCATTGCTCAGGTCCAAGCCTAGGATGTCAAACAAGCAGGGGATTCACTGGTGAACATAGCATAGGGTTCACTGGTGAACTCAGTTCTGCCAGAAGCCCTATTGTTCTGTCCCATCTGCACTTTGAGGATTCAGGTCAATTTTCCCCTTTTATGCCTCTAACGTGGCAACAGGAGACTTTGATGTCTCACCTTGCAGAGAGGAGAAGAAAGGGCAGAAATGCTTCAGAGATGGTAGCCAAAAAAGCTTTGAGACCATGCCAGGCCCCAGCAGTGTGGCCTGGTCTTTCCTCTATGTTCCCCAGAATGAAAAGTGGATTTTTTTCTAGCTTCCCCCTCACTCCCACGTCCCCACCCAGCTCTCGGCTCCTGGCAGTGCCAGCACTCACATCCAGGGATAACAGTCAAAAGCGCCTCCTTCTTATTTGACAATAAAATACAGCAACCATTTGGCATCCCAGTGGTGCCCCCGTCTCCTGACCCCTGGCTGGGTCCCAGGGGATTTGTGGTCGGCTGCTAATCAGAGCCCTGGCCATAGCCATTTCCCATGACATAGCTGGAATTCTCCCACTGCCTACCCTCCCGGCTTCAGTTACCCGGCCAGGCTGAAACTATTTGCTCCCCTCCCACCCTGTCCATCATTGTCCCTTCCTTGGGCCATGCCTCTGCACCCACCCGCTGGCCCGACTCCTGAGGCCCTCAGCGGGGGAGCTGCAAACCGCTCTCCACTTTTATTACTGACCCGCAACCCACCTCCCGCACTCCTTCAGCCCACAAGACTCCTTTCAAGCACCCTCCTCTTGAGCAATGATAAACCTCGGTGCCAGAGAAGTTTAAAGAGAAACAGCCACTCCCGACCAACCGTACCGATATCAGAAAGGAGGTCAAGTGTGTGATCTTCAAGCTGTGGCCATGAAACAGTTGTCTTTTCTTTGTCACTTCTGGTTAATATGCCTACAAACTAGAAAGCCAGTCTCTGCCCTTTTGGAGGGCTCGTTCTTGGCCTACCTGGGAAGGAATGTTTTGCAAAGGAGAATACACTACGTAGAACTGACTGCAAGGATTCTGGAGCTAGGCTGCCGGTGTCATAGCCCAGCTCCTCGGACTTCGTAGCCAGGGGACCTTGGACAAGTCAGGGAAACTTTTTGGGCCTCAGCTGCCACTTTGGACAATGAAGAAAATAAGAGGGTGATGGGTAGTGAGCAGATTCATATTTGTAAAGGATGAGAAGACCCACATCCATGTTTGCTGAAAAAATACTCTGTGTATATGCGATACTCTATTCATTTTCACAACAGCTTGATGAGGTTATTATTCTCCCCTTAGAGAAAACGCTCTTGGATGTCACAGCATCATAGATGTTTGCCTGTGGTCAGACAGTAAGTGGCAGGGTGGGGATTGGAACTTGGGCTGAACTTCCTCTTATGACAGTGGTTCTCAGAGCAAGGTCCCAGACCACCTAGGAGTTTGGTAGAAAAACAAATTATCTGGCCCCACCCAGACCTCCTGACTCAGGATCTCTATGGGTGGGTCTAGCGATGCTCGAACCAGGCCTCCGGGAAGGCCAGATACCACACTGTTAAGATGCGCGATCACCACTTTCCCCCCACAGAGACAGCAGGGTCTCCCTTCCTTCCCATCTCCTGGGAACTGGTACAAAGTAAACATACGCTGCCGACACCTCTCAAACAACATTCAGAAAACATAGGTCCTCTGGGCACCAAGTGTTGTGCTAGATGCCATGGGGACACAGAGAAACGTGAACTTCCTGCCTGCAGAGTATTTCTTCGTTAACAAGCCCAGACAAGCATGTGCATGAAGTTATTCAACAACACAGACCTACGGCACTAGGAATCAAAAGCATCAGCATTCAGAGGCTGGGGCCAGGGGCGGGGCCGGGGGGGGGGTCCAAACGGCTGGGTGCAAATCCTGGCCTCCATTCTCTTGGGCTGGGACTTCAATGAAGTCATGTGACTTCACTGTGCCTGACTTCCCCACGCTTCTGGAGGGGCTGCTCCAAGGATGAAATGAAATCAGGAAAACCACCTTGGGCGGTGCGCGGCATATGGCACAGAGCTTAGTTACTAAATGGCTAGGGTCACTCTTAAGATCTATCACCAGATGCCCCAGGTTTCATTGCCGAATCCTGAGAGAAAGAGAAGGTGGGGGTGGGAAGGAAGACATACAGAGAGGGGAGACTTGAGCTGGATTTCCAGTAGGAAGAAAATCTCATAGATGGACACAAGGGGAAAGAAGAAAATGGTGCTACTGATTACTAAAAAAAGGAAATTAAAAGGCACAACGGGCTAAACCACTCTTATTTGCATGACTCTCACCTTGAACCTGCAGACTCAAACACAAGAAAGCCAAACTGTACTCAAGAATATCATGGCCCCAGATGCAGGTTTTCCAAGCCAGGCCCTGTTTTACCACCAGCGGTCCAGGAAGAAGGCTGTGGCTATCCCCTGTGGCCGTTCCTTTTTCTCTGGACATTCTCTGAAGACACATCTGAAATATAACTCACGTGCTGAGAAAAGGAACTGGAAAGAGTTGAAGTTCTGATTCTCCCACATTTCCTTGCTGTTGTAAAGGCCTACACCTTCATCAGTATGATGAGGCAGAAAGCGTGGGCTACTAGCCCCGAGCCAGGGCAAAAAAGTCTGGAAACTTCATTTTGTACACATGGAAATACTGAAGATGTCCAAGAACAACGTTCTAGACCATGGAAAGATGGGGACATGTTCTCGCCCGTCCCATCTCATCTTGGGACTTGTAGGCTAGTTTCGTTTATCCAACTCACTGAGGCAAGAGGCAAGTTCCTCCGACTTGTGCCCTGTTAGTTCTTGGGGGGCCTGGGCAGAGGTGGTGCTTGTGGGCCCAGCTAAGAGTGGTTCTGGGGCAGAGAGCAGAGTGTAACCACAAAACCATGGGAGATGTGCTCTGACAGCACCCAACTTCCCTCAACCCTCACCCCCGGTGATTTCTGCTCTGGAGGGATTTTAGCAAATCAAGATGTTTTGGCTGCTCTTTGTTAGCGCCAGGGTAAGGCAACCCAAGACATCTCAACATGACCGCATTTTTCAAAGTCTAGCCTATTGTTTTAGAATTTCCCTTGAAGGCCCTCTAAACACCACCCTCAGACTCCCCACCAAGACCAGTAAATACAAGGCAATGGGAGGGAAAATGGGACCTGACGGATTTCCAGCTAATTCGTTTCCCTTGGAGCAAGCTCTGCCTCCAAAGGTCTCACTGCAGAAAGCTGGGGTGGCGGGCGGGGCGGGGGTGGCCCAGGACCACAGCATCTTTTCCTGAGCAGCCGCACAGGGTCTGCGGTTCCCTTGTGCGCGACTGTTTTAGTACAAATGATCTGTGGCTTCGGGGTGTGCTTCCTCGCTGGGTGGGATGGTAAAGGGACTGACTGTAGCAGTACTCAGCCCCAGAGTCTATGTCACTGGGGGCAAACTTGGCTCCCACCTTTCCCCATTCTCTCTGGGCTGTGCTCTCATCTCCTGTGAGTCAGCCTTTTCCTGGGCTGGACCCGGCCAAACCCTCCAGGCTCTGGCTCTGCTGGATCAAGAGCCGTTGTTTGGGTTGGGGGCAATGACCGTGCCCTTGCCTGCTGGTATGTGGAGCTATTGTTCCCAGGGCTTGGGGCCCTGGGCTGCTTTTATCCCTGGCATTCCAACCGCTGGGATTAGCAGATCTGTGCCTGTCTCACTGGGTTGCTTTCTACTTCAGTTAACTGCAAGCCGACCACGGCTCTAACCCCTGGTGTCACACGCATGGCTGGCCCCCCTAAGGTGGCACCCCCAAGGCTTCGCACACAAAGGTGGGGGTCAGGCCATGACGATGTTGTACCACAGGGTGCCTAGGGGTGAGCCCCAGCAGGCCACTCGCTGTTGCGCCCCTTGGGCTGGTCACTGCCCCAGCTACACCTTGGCTGTCCCATCTTATAAACGGCAGCAGTAACCCATGTCCTGCTGGACCTGAAGGGGGACTAAGGGAGGCAACATGCACATGCAAAGCAACTGCAGAACACCTGGCACATGGGAACTGCTCAGGAAATGCTAAAAGGCCCTGCCCTCTCTGAGGGAGACAGGCAGCTGAGGGCACCTGCCTCAGCAGCCCCGCAGGGCCGCTGGAAGGAACAAATAACGCAAAATATGTAAAAGCTTGAGGGGGCTACACACACAAGAGAATAGTACAATGATCCACGCATGCGTGTGAGTCCTAACTTGAGCCCAGAGGCGTCCTACTATATGCTGGCTGCCAGCAGATCAGAAGAGGGTCCGTGGACTTCCTTCCTGCCTATCTTGAAATCAGCTTCTCTGAAAGCCAGAAATAGTGGTCAGGGCAGCGACTTCATTGCTTCATCTGCTACATATAAAAACAACTAATATAATAACAGTGTATGCAAATAATAATAAAGGCAATTGTGTGGCAAAATATAAAAGTATTAAAAGATAATATACTGGGACGGACTAAAAAAAAACTAGCTAACATTTATTGAGCACATGCTATGTGTGAGGCATTTCTGACTTGTTATTTTTGTTTGTTTGTTTTTGTCTTTTTAGGGCCGCACCCACCCGCGGCATATGGAAGTTCCCAGGCTAGGGGTCTAATTGGAGCTACAGCTGCCGGCCTATGTCACAGCCACAGCAACGCCAGATCCGAGCTACGTCTGCCACCCACACCACAGCTCACAGCAATGCTGGATCCTTAACCCACTGAACGAGGCCAGGGATTGATGCCACATCCTCATGGATACTAGTCGGATTTGTTTCCACTACACCACAATGGGAACTGAGTTTTTTATGTGTATTACTATTACAATTCATTCACACAACCCCACGCACTCCTTCATTCACTCAATCACCTGTGGCCTTCCACTAGACATCCACGTGGCTCTCTCCCTCACTTTCTTCCAGGTGTTATTCAAATGTCACCTTCTCAGTGAGGGCTCCTCTGGCTACCTTATCCAACATTCACCTTGCCACACGCAATCAGCTTCGCTTTGCTCTTTCCAACACATATCACTACTTAACACACTAGTCGCTCTATTTGTTTACCTTATCTCATACATCCCCGCACTAGAATATGAGCCCCCCTTGAGGGCTCCTATTTTGCTCTCTTTCATTCCCAGTTATGTCCCCAGCCCCCGGAACAAGAGAGTCTGAGTATCCCACTCAGCATGGGTGCTCAATGGACATTTTTCAAGTGAATGAAACATATCTTTTAAAAAAACTTAAATATAGTTGATTTACAGTGTTTTAGGTGTACAGCAAAGTGAACCAGTTATATATATATATATATCATATATATAATATATATGATATATATGTATATATGTATGTATATACACACATATATATTCTTTTTCAAATTCTTTTCCATTATAGGTTATTATAAGACATTGACTATAATCTCCTGTGCTATACAGTAGGATCTCATTACTTATTTTATATATAGTAGTGTGTATCTGTTAATCTCATACCCCTGATTTATCTGCTCCTCCCCTTTGGTAAACAATAAGTTTGTTTTCTTGAGGTAGGCAGTACTCGATCATCATGCCTGTTTCACAGTTAAAGAAACTGAGGCACAGGGAGGTTAAATAACTTGCCCAGGGTCACAGAGTAAAGATCAAAGCCAGGTTCCGACACCAGAAACCTTGCCCTATATTCTTTGACCTTTTCATCTAGGGTTGGCGCCTGTGCTAACACTACCATTTTTTATGCTCTTCCTCCTCCTCCTCTTCTGGGGTCACTGCTTTTGTTTCTAGTTCTCTTTTCCATGGAGACCAGTGCCTCCCCCAAAGGACCCGTTCATGCTGACATTCAGACTCCTTTGCTGACACATGTTCTTAATGAGAAAACTGCTGCCTGGTCAATGATTCACTCATGCTCAGATGCTTCATTTAGCAGCGGGTACATCAAGGTACACAGTCTCCGTGTTATTGTTGGCAGGACCCCGGAGAGCTTCGTGAGCAATAAGGCAGCGATACAAGGAGGCAGCACGAGCCTGGGTCCCAGAGCCTCACATAGCTCGGTGTAAACCCTGGTGAATAAGACCTGATTACAATGTAGCTACAGGATCTTGGTCAAGTCAGTTCACCACTCCTGGCAGGAAACAACCAAGGGCTGGGACCCTGGTAGGTATCCCAGGAATGTCACCTCCATGCCTTCCTCTGCCCCCTATCCCACCCCGATATTGCCTTCCTTCATGCTACAGGTCTCAGCTTTTCCAGTGTCTGGTCTATTTTAAGAATAGCACTAAAAGCATAGGTGAGAGAAACTCGGGCAGAGCAGAAATGAGGAAAATGACACTTCCTATCCAGAAAAGTCTGTGTGTATTCCCCCAACTTGGAGAATCTGAAATACTCTCCAAAGGGACCGTCCCACCTCCCTTCCTCTGTCACCAAGTTAACAGCAATGATACTGGCCAACGTGACCTGAATACTTACTGGGTCCCAGGCCCTCTTCTACACCCGAACGTGCATTCACTCATTTCACGGCCACGGCAACCCCGTGAACTTGGTACCCTCCTCAGACCCATTTCACAGGTGATAAAGTTGAAACTCCGGGAGGTTCAATAATCTGCCTGACTGAAGCAGCCGAGGACTCAAACCCAGGCAGGCTGGCCTCTGGCACTGGTCCTTCTGCTCGCCCCACCTGCCCCCTAGATCTCAGACCTCAGGGATCCCCTGGTGGCACTAAGCAGAGGTGGGGAGAACTCTGGAAAGCACTCTGGCCTGGGGGAGGGGGCACACAGCTCTCTTGGAACAAGACCTCAGAACTTCCTAACCCCTCCACAGCGAGAATCTGAACTTGAACGCTCTGTTGAGGTTTCTGGCAACAGAGACGGCCAGTAACAAGGGAATTTCCCATGGGTGCCCCTCTTCATCTTTTCAAGCATTTCTCCTGTACTGCTCAGGCCGACAGAGCCCCACGCCCTCCCATCCTCCTGGACCACTCACTCTGAGCACGGGTCAGCCCCCTCTTCCAACCTCCCGGTAATGAAAACAGTTGCCAGAGGGTGGGCTGCGCGTCTTACGCAACTGTGATTTAGGACTGATTTCCAAAACGGCTTCACTCAAATCATTTTTAACTAGGTGAAAAATAACTTCTTAGAAAAGAATAAATATTCGTCCGTCTTGTTTTCTATTGTGCTAAGACTGCAGCGTCTCAGAGCCCCGGGACTGCTCGATAATCTGGTAAATTCTCTGCCTTGGAGCCTTTTGACAGGGGAAAATGTGCTCCACGGAGGCAGATAATAAAAATAGCAAACATTTACTGAGACGGCGTTAATTAAATGCTGCGCCACTGTGCTAGAAGCTTTACAGGCATCATCTCATTTAATTTTTACCACAGCTCTACCAAGTAGGTGTTAGCTTCACTGCTTCCAAACAAAAGAAAACAAAATCCAGTCTCCGGGAAGGGAAGGAACTTGGCCAAGGAGCCCAAAGAAGCAGAGTGAGGATTCAAACCGGGGTCTATCTGGCTTTCGGTCTCCAACCACTCAGGTATACAAACCCTGCTTCCAGCTCTCAGCTACCAAGATGCTCCCAGCAGCTGATGGCCGATGGCTGATCTGCCTGCGTCCTCAGGACGAAGAGCAGGAAATAGTGACAGGAGGCCAACTGCGCAGAAGCTCCCTGGACCCTGGGCTGCGGCCACTGGCTAAAGGCCCTGCCGAGACAGAGTCTCAGGGGGCCGCTTGGCTCTCTGTCTCCCATCGCTCCAGCACAGCATCGGGGGACCCTCTTCGGGGACACTCGCTTAAGGTTCGTCCCAAATCCCGTGATCCTGGAGCAGGGTCAGCTCCATGGGGGCTAGTGTAAGGGCTCGCAGAGTCTTCATCGCCTCCAGGTTCTGGGCACTGCTTCCTCGTCTACAAAACGGGGACCGTGAACTTCATCCGGGGCAGCTATACAGAGGGAACGTCCCACCAGCTGCCATCCTGGGTCCATGCCAGCAAGCATAATACATCCCAGGGTGCCTTCCTGAGCTTGGATGGGCCTCAGAATCCTTTCAACATATTACCCTGGGCATCATTTATCTAATCACGGTTGGCATTCGAGACGTAATCCATTTGCCATGCCTCAACCAGGAGATCTCCAAGGACCCTTCCAGATTAATATATCATTTTATGGTATGTCTACACACGAAGTGTAAGGAAAGCACACATTTTTCTGGAAGGAATAATGGCATCGGTTTGCAATGACATAACTCGGGAAAATAAATGAGCTGGGCTTCTCCCAAACCCTTCCACGAGAAGGTCCGAAGCCCAGGGAAGCTAGAGATGTGAAATGAGAAAGGATGGAAGAGGCTTTCACGGTGCAGAAAATGAGGTAGGGGGTGCCTGGCGAGGGAGGTCTCCTTCCCACAAACTGCCCCCCGTCAGAGACCTGCTCCCGGTGCAGGCGGGGACCAGCGCAGACCAAGTCACTCACCGGCAAGAGCATCACTAAGAGCCGGAGACTGAGGGGCCCAGGCTTGAGATAGAAGCGGTGTCCCCGCAACAAGGCCTTGACCAAGGGACACCGGGATAAACGACGTAACTGTTTCCATTAAGAACAGACTTACTGGTTCCTCTAAATCCCATCTCTGCAGAGCCCCCACCAGGCAGAGGAACTTCAGGGCCCGATCTTGACTCTGGGACGCTGGAGGCTCCATGGACTAGCCATGGACGTGGAGTCGAGCCCTCCTTCTGGGCAGAAGGAAGCCTCTGGTGTGGGGCAGGCCATTCAGGGTCCCCGTCCTCAGAGAGGGAAGGGACTTGCAGGCCAAAGGGCTTCCTACAGAGAGGCCAAGCTGGGAATCTCTCTGGGATCCGTGACCGGCCCCAGATGACGGGATCTGGCCTTGTGGACCGGAGGTGGCAGATGTGATGCGAAGCCCCCCTGATTACATAGGCACCTGCGTCCGAAAGGCTCCTGCTTCTGCCCCAGAGAAGGCCTCCACTCTGCCGGGCACCCTGTTCTAAGGATGGGGCCCGTCGTGTCGGCTCTGCCCACTTCTCAGGGGTGAAAGGACCATGGAAACCGTCCGAGACCAGCCAGCAGGGTCTTCAACAATTTCAAGCCTAAGAAAGGCTGAAAGGAGCCCTGCTGGGGACCCCCCCTCCACCCAGGGCAGGAGGAAGCGGCCTGATGGCCAGCTCCCCCGCAGTGTTATCGCCATCCCTGACCAATCCATGCTCCTGGCCTTGGGGCCTCAGTCACCTCTTGCTGTGTGCCGCTGCTGGGGAACGAAGAAGGTCTGGTCCCCAAATTTAAGAACACCAAGATTACGGAAGTAAATGAGCAGGGCCCACGTGGGGGCAGTGAGGGTGCTGGGACGGGTCGCTGATTGGAGAAGGCACGTTCCTTGGAAAGCAGACTCGGCTCTGAAGACCGTTACTATGGTGGGAAATCAGGGCTGTGCTGCTGCCAGAGCGCCCGATTTGCGGGGAGGAACAGGCAATCTGGATTTTTTTATGACATCTCCCAATCTGTAAATACAATCAGCTCCTTTTTTATTATTATTATTTTTCTAATTATGCTCGAAACACAATCTCTCTGTGGGAAAGACTCCACCTGTGGGAGCACCATTTTGCAATCTCTTTAAATGAAAGGGTGGTAGGAAAGAGAAGAATAAAGGTGATTTTTCCAAATTTTGGACTTCTTTTTTTTAAGCCAATCAGGTGGTTCAATGAAAGAGAGGGTAAATGAAACAGCTCCTCTGTGTCCTCTCCCTACCCCAGCAGATGACGTGATCATCAGCCACGCAGTTGTGGAAAAAAGGCCGAAACAGAGGGGAAGGTTGTGTTGCACAGCACCAAAGATGTCACTAAATCTGTCATCCAGGTGGTTCTGATGGCCACGCTTACGACCGGAGGGACTGCTGTGAGGTAAGACTGCCACAAGGTGTTCACTGAATGGGAAGGATTTGAGACTTGAGGACTAGCTAAAAGCAACGGACATGGACATGGACATCAGGTCAAGGGCTATATGCTTTATAAGGATGGCTTCACTTAATGTTTGCAATGATCTTCTAGGAGTTCCTGTCATGGTGCAGCAGAAACGAATCTGACTAGGAACCATGAGGCTGTAGGTTCGATCCCTGGCCTTGCTCAGTGGGTTAAGAGCATTGCCGTGAGCTGTGGTGTAGGTCGCAGACACGGCTCAGATCCCCGATCTTGGCCGTGGCTATGGCCAGCAGCTGAAGCTCCGATTAGACCCCTAGCCTGGGAACCTCCATATGCTGTAGGTGTGGCCCTAAAATGCAAAAAATAAAAAAATAAAAATAAAAAAGCAATAATCTGCTTAGATCTCATTTAAAAAAAAATTATAGTTGATTTGCAACCTTGTGTGAATTTCCACTGCACAGCAGAGACTCAGTTATAGATACAGATTCTTTCCCATCATGGTTTATCACAGGCAACTGAAGAGAGTTCTCAGGGCTCTACACTAGGACCTTGTTGTTATCCATCCTACATATACTAGTTTGCCTCTGCTAATCTCAAACTCCCAGTCCACCCCTCTCCTGCTCCCCCGTCCCCCTTGGCAACCACAAGTCAGTAGAAGTCCCTTTTCAGGAGCTGTCTCCAGCTGTGGAAAGGCCTTGGAAGAGAAGGCAGGGCCATCCCCGGGCAGGGGAAATGGGCATGAGCAAAAGCTGGGAGGAAGTGCGGGGTCAAACATGCACGTGGGCAGAAGGGGAGAGGAGAGCAAGAATGCGCGTTGCAGGTTTTCTCTGTGCCCCTGTGCTTTCACAAGTGTCCGACACCCAGAAGCCAGGGGTGGTGGGCGGCGGTCCTGAGGCTGGGGTAGCACCCCCTGGATCTGAGGCTGATGATGAGGTCCCCACAGGCCACAGTCCTGAGGAACAGGGTGGCAGAATGGAGACGGTTTCCTGTCCCCCGAATGGCATGCAGCCCGTGGCTTTGGGGAAGCTGCTGGATAGCTGCAGGCATCCCTTTCATCGGACTCAGCTGGGAAGAATTCACGCCACCCCAGGAGGGAAAGGGGTGGGGCAGGGTGGGGATGCCGGATTCCAACCGCGATCCCAACTGACTCCAACAACCCACCCAGAATGCCTACGCGGCCTACAGCTTCTCTCCACTCTTGAGGCCAGAGGAATTCCCCCAGAGATAGAGTCAAAAGGGATGTGTTGAGGGTGGTGGGTGAGGAGAGGGAGGAAGAGGACCCGCGAGTGTAGACAGGGTAGGTGTGGAGGGGAAATGCCACCTTTCTTCCCGCTGATCAGAGGAAGCTTTGAGAAAGAGGTGGGGTGTTCCGAAAGCCTCTGAAATGCTTCCTGCCTTCAGCGGGAGGGAGTGCCTGCAGAGAGACCTTGGCATTGAATCAAGACCAGTGAGAAGGCGGCTCTCAAGGGCCAAGCGGAGATGACAATGAAATGGGTCTCAGAATCACCCACCTGGACTGACCAGTCTTTGATACATTTGGATCACCATGGGGTTCCCAGGGGAAGTACTGAATTGGCCCTGGATAGTTCTTTCAGGGTCTTTTTTATGCCCCTTTACCTTTGAATTGACCTAATTTTTTAAAAGCTCTAACCTCACATTTTCTCAACACCAGTCCTTTAAAACCCAAGTCACACCAACTGCGCCATGAACACAGATTTCACAGTCAGAAAATACTGAGGAACTACCTGCGTACTAATTTTTCCCTCTTGGAAATTTCCAAGGCACATGAACGGGGTAAGGGCTCTGAGAAGTCCTGCAATCAAAATGCTTTCCCTATTTCCTTGAGCACAATATTTTCCAGACCTATCTGATCAGGACACTTTTTTTCCGAACATCTTTAAGATGGAACACATTTGGGAAATGCACATCTAGATCCGAAGCTGGTGTTCAGAGCTTGCACCCCAAATACCTTCGAAGTGAGGAGTTTCACAGAGTCAACATCTGCTCTCTGGCACCCCCTTCCCATTGGTTATTGGCTTAATGTTTGTGTTCCTCTCAAAATTCGTATTTGGAAGACCTAGTCTCCAATGCAATGGCATTTGGAGGTGAGGCCTTTGGGAGGTAATTAGGTTTAGATGGGGGCGGGGGGGTGTCCTCATGTTGGGATTAATGCCCTTATAAGGGACCAAAGAGCATCTTCTCGAACAATCTCCACCCCCATCCCTCCCTTTCTCCCTCGCTCCCTCTCTCCCTCCTTCGCTCTCTCCATCTCTCTTCTTCATGCAAGGACACCTCGTGAAGTTGTTCTTCTGCAAGCCAGGAAGAGTTCCCACCTGAAACCAACCACGCTGGCACCTTGATCTCATAATTCCCAGCCTCCAGAACTGGGAGAAAACGTCCGTTATTTAAGCCACCCATCTGGGATTTTGCTACAGCAGCCTGAGCTAAGACACAGCCTAGTTTTTCCATTAAAACAGTATTTTAGCACTGCGCTAAACCCCACTCATAAAAAGTAAAAATACGCTTTCCCCCTCACAAGTAGCTCATAGTCTGGTGGAAAAGGCAGACAAAACATCAGCCTCAGAGTTGCATGGTTGATGCTCAAATGGCAGGGGCCAGAGGGAGTCTTTCTAATAAATAAGACTAGAGTCATCAGGGAGGAATTCCTGGAGGAGGAGGGATGAGAACTGAATTTTTTTTTTTGCTTTTTTGGCTGCCCTGTTGCATATGGAATTCCCTGGCCAGGGGTCAGATCTGAGCCGCAGTTGTGATCTATACCACAGCTGCGGCAACGATGGATCTTTTAACCCACTGTGCCAGGCCAGGGTCGAACCTGTATCCTGGTGCTGCAGAGATGCTGCTGACCCCGTTGCACCACAGCAGAAACTCTGAGAGCTGTTAAAGAGTGAAATTTAGGAGTTCCCGCTGTGGTGCAGTGGGTTAAGAATCAGCTAGTCACTTGTGATGGAACATGATGGAGGATAATGTGAGAAAATGTGTGTGTGTGTGTGTGTGTGTGTGTATGTCTGGGTCACTTTGCTGTACAGTAGAACTTGACAGAACACCGTAAATCAACTATCATGGGAAAAAAAATCCTAAAAAAAAAAAAAAGGGAGATTTAGGAGTTCCCACTGTGCTGCAGTCAGTTAGGAATCCAACTGCAGCGGCTCGGGTCGCTGTAGAGGCATGAGTTCGACTCCCAGCCTGGCACAGTGGTTTAAATGATCCAGCATTGCCGCAGCTGGAAAGGAGGTCACAGCTGCATCTCGGGTTCAGTCCTTGGCTGGGGAAATTCCATGTGCTGTATTCACGGCCACTAAAAAGAAGAAAAAAAAAGGAGTGCAACTTGGTTAGACAATAGGATATGCGAAAAGCCTGCAGTTATGAATAAGAAGGCATAACGATGCAGAGAGAACATGGTGAATTTCTGAACTGCCAACAGCAGGATTGAAAGGAGTGAGCAAAGACATGGCAGGAGTAAGAGCCAGAGAGGGAGGCAGAGGTGAAACCTAGAATTCCACCAAGTCCCCTCTGTTCCAAAGTCCTGCCACACTTCAAGGATGTTGCCTCTTAGACCCAGAAACAAAGGCACAGCTTTCCTGAGTCTGCATCTCTTCTCTTCATGACTCTCCCAGCCTGTGCATTCAAACGTTCACTCCTCCCACAGCAGACTCGATGTCGCTTCAATCTTTTTTTAATTTTTTTTTTTTACTTTTAATTTTTTAGCTCTCTTGACTCATTCCCGGGAATAGCTTCAGAGATATTTTCCCTATTTTAGGGAGGACTCAGGAATGAAACTGCAAGGACTTCTAGGCACGCTTATTGTCTTGAAGCAGCCCAGCATTCTGGACAAAAGGCTGACTGCCGTCTTTGGCACATATCATCATCAGAGCTCCTCCTGGCTGAGGCCTGTCTGCTCTGGTCTCTGAATGCCTAGAACCCACCCTTTTTTTCCAGTATGTGACCCAGACCGGTCTAATCATAGGCCCTAACCTCCGGTCACAATGACTGGTCCAGGAAAGGGCACATGGTCCTAGCCTGGCCCAGTGGGAGCAAGTCCTGCGCTGAGAACCTTCTGGAATGAACATTAGGGCAGACTCCACTGGCTGGTCACAAAGCTGTGAGGACAGGGTGCCACTTGCCAGGGTTCCATCACAGTAGAGCGTGAGGGAACAGAGCTACCAAGCAGAGAGCTGCTGAGCTGAGATCTGGAGAGCTCTGGGGCTGGGTGAGCTTTAACGCTAGCTTTACGTCGGAGCTTTGTGCTGTCATCACGATGCTCATTTGTTTTCTCTCATTCTGCTTTGCTTCAGGTTTCTACCTGTGGTAACCCTGAGAGTCCTAAGAAGTCAGGTTCCTCTAGGGCAGAAGTGGTCAGACTCTACGAAGCCACACCTAGCCCCTGGCATAGGTGGGATGTTGTTAGGAAGAACCTCTGCTTTACCAAAGAGACAAGAGATCATCTGATGTGCCATGTATAGTGAGTTCCAGGGCTGGAAAGACGTGAGTTCTGATCTTGCTTCCATCTCTCTTTAACTGAGACCCTAAGTTCCTTAAACCCTTTTTCTTGATGCAAGCGGAGATGACTAATACCTACCCTATAAGTCTGGGGCAAAGAATAAAAGCTGCTAGAGAAAGAACTTGCCCAACACAGAGTACAATAGCAAACAATGTTAATTTTCTTGTGTTTCGAATTCTTCTACGAAAGGCCACTCATCGGTACTTCGCAATCCTTGCCAACACCGGCAGAGGAGACTGAACCAAGAGACTTTACGTCTTGGTCCAAAGAGAAGGGTCAGCTGGCCCTTTCTTGTCCCACAGGCATATTTCCTAGTCTCCCTCTGCTTTCTATTCCCCAGAGTAGAAGCTCTGCACAAAGATGAACGAATTGCAAAAAACGTCTTCGTCTAAAATGCAACATCCCTTGACATGCATGTGACTCTTGCTCCATTCCCCTTTGGTGGGCTGTCCTCTCCCCCGGCTGCAGGGTCCATAAATGAACAGCCACTGATACTTGGATAAATACAGACCCATCTTAGATGGAAAAATGCCTCAGAGGGAGAGATTTGGTCTGTGTACCCCACTGCCTGCAGAGCTCAGCAGGACATCATAGACAACGATGGAAGGGGTAGAAAAGCTTGCGTTTGTGTCTTATCTCCATGGGAAGAGAGAAGATGGAGACGGGCCTGCTGAACTCTTACTATGAGTCAGACAACAGGTTTATGCTGAAAATATACCATCATCCTGACTGTTACTCCCCATTCAAACACTGGATCCTGAGGCTCGCTCGAGTTATGTACCCACGTGGCAGCGCTGGTCCCTGCCAGTGTGCTTCCCCCACCTCCCACCCCTAGGAGATGGAGAGGGTCAGACTGGGTTTTCAGCTCCACCGCCGACACATTAGCTTGAGCAAACTATTTGTCATCACTGAGTGGCCTTTCCTCTTCAGTGAAAATGGAATCGTTATGCCCACCTCACAAGACGATGATGATTAAATGAGATCATGAAGATGACGGGGTTTAGAACAATGCCTGCTGCTTTGTAAATATTCAACAAATGGTAGCTGCTGCAACACGGCTGTGTTATTTACTATAATTTCCACTCTACCCTCTTGTCTTTTTGGGTTCGGAGACCCCAAGCAATTTTGCAAGAGGTGCTTTCGCTCTCGTTTTCAATGACATCTCCACGCCTGTACCAGGCACTCACATGAGGTCTGCAGGCCCGTGAATGCGGCACTTTGCCCACACCCACCGCACAAGTTTGGGGCATCTGAGTGTGACTCCAGGCTGCCCCACGGCTGAGAGAACAGCTCCCCGAGGGTGCAGGAGCCAAGGCTCTCCTCCCACCCTGGCTGTAGCAGGGCCAGTGGCGTCCACCTCCCCCACGAGGAGGCCATATGGACCATGTTCTCTTTCTGGCAATCGGCATTGCACAGGCAACGCGGGCCATGAAATCAGCTTTTTTCTCACCCAGGCCTTCTTCTTTTTGGTTTTCTCTTGCTGCCTGACAAACAATTGTTATGTTTCCCAACATGATAAAGCTCCCTTGGTTCTGCTCCACCATTCACCCCACAGCGAGTGTGGATGGAAGAAAACAAGATCCGCTCACTTCTCCTCGAGCTTTCGTGTTTCCTGTGACTTGGCTGCTCACATGTTCCCTGTCAACAGCCCCTCTGCAGAGAGAGGCAGGCCTGAGATAAATCCTCTCTCACTGCCAGGGCTTTCATGCCTTTTTTTTTTTTTTTCCCTTGGGAAGGAGCAAGGCTGAGCTCAAAGAAGACAGAATCTGCAGCCAGACAGGCAAGGTATGAATCCCAGTTCTGCAGACTTCCTTACTGAATGACCTTGGGCCAAACACCTCACCTTTCAGAGTCTCAAGTCTTGTCTTCTGTCGAATGGGTTCATAATCCCTACTAAGCTACACAGTTATTGAGAGAAGCCACATGAAAAGACAGACATAGAAGCATGACGGAGTGAGTGGTAACCCTCCTAGTTGCCCCTTATATTTCCTTGCCATAGGAGTGAATGGCCTGAAAAAAGAAAGTTAAGGGCAGTGATCCAGATTCATCTCTCCGTCTCCGTATAAAATACTTGTTTGAAGGTTCTTCCTCTGGCAGAGCTAAGATAAGCCAGCTTTTTCTGCGAAGGGCCACACTGTAAATATTTTTGGCTTTGGGGGCCATACGGCCTCTGCTATGAGCTAGGAGCACAGAGAGAGGCGCGGGCAGTATGCAAATGAGGGGGTGTGGCTGCGTTCCAATAAAACTTTATTTACAATAGCAGGTGGCAGCTGGCTGGATGGGACTGCCCACCCTGGCCTTAGCTGTTGGAAGAGTTTGAAGCCAAGGCAGCACCTCTTCCTTGCCCAGCAAACCAGAACACCAGCATCCTCCCTCTGCCGGCACCCTCTCAGAAACCCACCCGTCGGAAAGGCAGAGCCCATGCCAGCCGACCAAATTCCCTCCTCTCTGCTTTTTGAGACACTGGAGGTTTAGATTCATGGGTACGGCAATTTGTTTCACATAATTCTGTCCGTAATTACCCCGGCAGCCATTAGGAAAATGATTTGGCCCTTTCCCCTGAGTAATATTTCCCCCACTGAAATAAATGGAGGGTGCACTTCTCTCCCATAAGTTAAGCATATTATTTGCCTCATCACACAAGGCAAATGTGGTAGCTCCGAGCTATTAGTCTATCACTGCAGCGATCAGACGGCCAGGAGCCAGAAGTAATTTACAACAGGGGAAGTAAACAGGGCCCCAGATAAATAAATGAGCAGCCTGGGCTGATCTGGGGCCTGAAAAGATTAAGTAATGAGAGTATCTAGCGAGAGATTTAGTGCTAAGTGAGCTAGGACCCAAGCAGCCTCCTGTAGAGGAATCAAATTATATCATTGGAAAGAGATATTACTGAAGTGCCTCACGCTGAGCTGGGAAATCAGCATTTCTTGGGACGGGAGGGCTGCCATCATTAGCAGGATAACTTGGGACTCTACGGTGGTCTGGCTAATTAGCTGCAGGTAAATGGTTTTATATGACAGGTGAGCTGGGTGCGGTGCCCCTGCCCACTGAGAAAACCCGGGCAGGTCCTCGGTGGCTGCTGGGTTATAAGTAACAGGCTGGGTTTTTTTTTTTTTTTTCTTAAATGTGCAGGCTCCTTATAAAGGATGTGTCCCCAAAGAAGTAACAGGCTGGCATGGGAAGGAAAATGATGCTAATGTGGAGGCCAAGCTGACTTGGGCTTTCTAACTTCTGAAATTCCTAGGAGGTGAGCATTCAGATGCACCAGGCTGGCTGTCGCTGGGAGGGCTGCGAGCCCTGAGAAGCAGCCCCCGTCACCCCAGCCGGAGAACACTTCTTTTTCACTCCCCTTTGATGGTTCACCATTCTTCCAACCCCAAGGCAGAAATCTTAAAGGGTTGGCCTCTATGCTTTCCTTTTGGTTGCCTTTTGTTTTTTTATTCATCACAATATAGTTGATTTACAGTGCTGTGTTAATTTCTGCTGTACAGCATAGTGACCCAGCCATATAGATATATTCTTTTTCTCCTACTGTCTTCCATCATGTTCTATCCCAAGAGGCTGGACATAGCTCCCTGTGCTGTACAGTGGGACCCCATTGCTCGCCCATTCTAAATGTAATAGTTTGCATCTACTAACTGCAAACTCCCCATCATCCCTACCCACCCCCACCTGGGCACTGGTTGCCTATTTTGTTGATTCTTTTCTTGCAATGGCTCTCGTGTGAAGTTGGTTCTTTCAATTCCCATCCTCAAGTACCCCGTGACCATACCCACATGCCTCCAAGGAACTAGCAACAACACTTTCACAGGTAAGAACTGCTCACTTGGATGAGCAAATCTATCACCAATCACTTAAATATAAACTGTTACCCAGGGCAGCCTGACCCCCTGGAAGCACCAATTCCTCATCCTTTGTAAGCCAATGACCCTTTTTCCATGGTTTCTCTTCCCTGTCACTTACCGCAAAGTCATGACAAAAGGAAGAACCTATCTTTGGGCTGTGCCCACAGCATCAGACAAGAAATCCTAGGGCCAGGGTTTGTGAGCCCTTTACTGCTCTGTGCCTCAGTTTCACCAGCCATAAAACAGAGCATAATTCTAGATATTCTGGAAGTGCCTTCTAGCTCTGGGATGCCATGAGGATGATGTTCTTGTCTCCTGAGGGGTACAGACAAGAGCTCACACAGAGCTTGGTACAGGAGGGGGAGGCACACATGTGTGATGGTAAATTCTTCCATCTGCCTTGGGAGGAACCAGAAAAAGACAAAAACAGACAAACAAACAAAAAAAAAAAACCCAAGATAAACTTTCCGCCAGAGACTCCTCTATTTGCTTTCTTTCCTTTCCTTGCCCCTTCACTAGGATCTTTAGCTTTACCATGTCTGTTCCACACTGACTTTTTGGTTACTGCTCTTCTTTATCCCCCTCCCTCTCTTCCTGATTCTCAGGGTTTCTTCCTTTCTCTCCATCTTACATTCCCTTTCCCCCATTCATCGAATGAAAAGACACCCCCTCTTTTCCTCCTGACATGGAATTAAGGGTAGGGAGGGGGTCAAGTCACCCAGAGCAGCAGCCTCTCTCCCTATCACGGCAACAGTGAAGCAAATCTGGAAGGCCGGCATTCCCTGCCCAGCACCATTGCTGAAGGGTGCTAGGTTTGCAAAACGGAGCAATGGGTCGGGGGCAGAGGGCTGGGTGGGGGCGAAGAGGAACAAACAGTGGGTTGGTGCTGTTACCACACCAGCCAGAGACCCAGAGACAGCTCGTTTGGAAAACATTGATATTCTGATGTTCCAGTGTGGTTCTGGTTCAATTATTTTAGAAGACGTGGTTCGCTTCAGGTCTGGACTAATTCATCAGATGTCTTTCAAACAACCTCTGGTTTAGATCTCAGATCAAGAAAAAAAAAATAATTTGGAGGTTTAGGTCAATGCTCAGTAAATTAGTGTCATCTATTCTTTTTTGTTTTGTTTTTCCAGACTCAGATTTGGTTTTTGTTGGAGTCCCCACAGGTGTCTTTTTTTTTGGAAAGCCTTCCCTAAGCTGAGCCTTCCAACAGCTAGACAATTCCTTTCACTGCCCATTAGAAGTAAAGAAGTCAGTGAGGCCTGGAGATGAAGCAAACACAGTTTATCTTTTCATTTCATTGTAGCACAGAATATTATTCCCAGATCTTTGCAATAACCACCAAAAAAATAACATTACCTCCTCGGCTCTCAGTCTCAGACACTGGCCCACATCTGCTGGCGGAGGAGGCTGGCACTGGCTGTTTCTGGGGGGAGTAGGAAATCCCGTCCCAGCGGTCCTGGAAGTTGACTCACCTCCGTGCTGCGTGGCCCACCTGAGTGTGGACAGACGCACCCCACGAAGGTCCTCTCGGAACCAAGGGCGGGGCCCTTCTACTTTGAAAACCCAAGCTATCTGTCTTGCAAGAGGGAACTCCAAAGAGGCTAGACGCCAAGGAGAGAAGTCCAGTGCTTTAGTTTTACACGCACTCTTGTGCGTGTGCTAGTTGAATGTGCGTGTGCATGTGTGTCCATGCGTGTGCCTGTTATGAGCATATATGCTCTTAAAATATCCTTTCGGGCTTTTTCAGGGCAATGAGGAGGGAGTGCAGGTTTGGAACAGAAGCTGCCTTTGACCACACCTGGAGAGGAAAGAGCAGACTGTGGAGAGAGTAAGTTCCTTCTCCCATTCACTCCTTCAGAGGACACCTCCCCAGAGCCCACTGCAGGCTAGAGGCAGAGGAAGGCAACCATAGGGGCAACGAGACAGACGAACTTCCTGCTCGCAGGAAGCGTGCATGCTGCTGGGGGACGTGAGAACAGAAAGCAGACGAATAAATGAGCTAAAGGCTTTCGGGTAGTGAGCAGTGCTAGGAAGCAAATAAAACTGGATCACACACAGTGACTGGTAAGGAAGGGACGCTACTGGTGGGATGGTAATGAGGGAAGGCCCTCTGAGGGCGTGACGTCTGAGCCCGGACCTGACTTTCAAGAAAGACTTGGCCATGCCAACATCTGGGGTCAGCGTGTTCCAGGCAGGAGGAACAGCAAGGCCAGGGCCGCAAGTCGAGAAAGAGATGAGGGTGCTGGAGCATTAGGAAGAAGGCCCAGGACACGACAGGGTGGTAGATGAGAGGGGCGTGGCCTAGGCTGGCCCTAGGAAGAAGGGCGGGGCCAGACTGCATAATGTGGGAGCTGGGGTTTCTTCTTAGGATGATGTGAAGTCTTTGGAAGGTTTAATTGGGGGAATGAGGAGATCCGATCTGTCTTAAAACAGTCATGGCGGCTTCTGGATGGACGATGGGCAGTGAGGGAACACGAGTAGAAGTTGGAAGATTTAGCGGGGAGGTCCTTGCGGTCACCTCACGGAGAAAGGATGGTGGCACATGCTAGGGTGGTGGCAGCAGAGATGGGAGGTGGTGGACATCTGGCAATGCATGGTGACCAACTCTACTCAGTCTCCTCGCCGTTCCTATCAATGGCTCTCCCTTGGGGAGAAGCTGGTGAGGAGGGGACTCCCTGGACAATTGGTCTTTCCTGCTGCTGCTTTTCTGGCCTCATTCGGCCTAACGATCTCCCATCCCTCGGTCTCATTTAAATAAAGGAAGTACCATGCGCTGGGGAAGAGGATCTGCAGTGAGTGCCATTAGCAGTGGAAACCATAACAGCTATTCCCTAAGATAATTTCATTCACTGCCTAAGCCCTTGGGAACCGGAGCTGGACAAAGCTCGGCTCTGTGTCGTCAAATGGAATAAAAGTCCCTGAAGGTCTTGGGCAGAAGCCTGGCCCATGCTCATCTCTTCCAGGGAAAAGAGAAGCTCTCTCTGGAGAAGAGAAAACATTTACACGAGGAATTTACTGTCTCTGACACAGACCTGCCACTCCCATCTCCATGCACCAAAAACACCAATTATGTGAGCCAAGGAGACAAAGCGTCTCCCTGCTCCACCACCGCTGCCACTTTCCTGACCTCTGATATCTCTTCACAGTGTTGCTCACTAATTTGAGCTAATTTAAAAGTCAGTATCTTGCGCTAAAGCGAAATTATATCTGCGCTCTGATTCAGCAGCCTGGAAGGGATCTTCATTTATCTGTCTGGGATTCTCGTATAGGAGCGAAGGTTTTATGGGTCTGCATGGGGTATGTTATGTGTTTGCACACGTGCTTTTGAAATAAAAGGGGGTAGAGGAGACACATGGGAAGGAGGTGATTGGGTCTGTGATATTAATGTCATTGATGATCCAGCTTTTCCTTCTCTATTGCTAGCAGTGATTCCCATTTAAAAAAAAAAAAATTCTTGAAGTTAGGTCTCTCTGAGCATCCTGACCTATAGCTCAGAGTTTCAGAAATCCCAAATTCAATGAAATTGAGGTGGAAGGGATCAGTCTTTGGTTACCCTTTCAACCTCTGAAAAAAATCCATTTTCTCCCATGGACAGAACACTCTGACCTCCAAAAGTCAAGATGCTTCCTTCACTGGGAGAAACTCTGTCTGTTTCAATCAAAAGCTGACTCACTGATGAAAAATTTGAGCCCAGAGCCCTCGACATGCCAATGAGAGGCCAGACCATCGGGTCCAGAGCTGAGCACTCCACTCGACCAGCCTTGGGGGAGGATTTCTGGCCACACTGCAGGCCATCAAGACGAGGCCGGGCTTCCAAGCAGGCAGCATCACCAAAAGCAGGGTGAGGGGAATTAGAGAAGGAACGATGGGAAGAAAGGAGCATCATAAATAAAACATTAAATATTATTCTGAACCATGAATCAAAAACTCAGGTCCGACATACCACATTCAGGCAAGAAGCGTGAAATTTACTTAAATGTCTCCATTTCTATTTGGTTTGGACAGGTCGATGTTATCGTAGTTTTGCTGTTGTTAATACTGTGTCATCACTTTCATTACAAGCTTCCACCTCCAAGACTTGTAAATGGACTGCCAACATCACAAACGGGAATGGGACGCTCAAAAATCCAAGAGGCTGAGCCCTTCGGACAGCCAGAAGGAAGCCAGAAGTTATAGACTTTTGTGTACCTGGGTGATTTGAAATTTTGCTAGCATTTAGGACATCCAATTAAAACACTAAACAAAGTCCCCTAAAGAGATTTCCAAATGTTGGCTGAAAAGGAGAGATGACTGGGCCCTTTAGAAAGGTTTCTGTTGACGCTGAATGCGATTCAAGAACAAATATGTCTAGATGATTAGATATGAGTAGAGTAGCATCATTCGGGCAACTGAAGAATGTGTCGGGGCGGTGGGGGGGTCTGCCCACCTCAAAAGGCTGATGTGGTATTTCCCTGACGTGTTCAGTTCCTCGGACAGTTTCTAACTGCAGGTGAAGTGAATGGGGGTCCCAGGGTGTGGGTGAAGCCTGGCCTACGGTTCTCATCTTCAGCACAGGGCTGCATCCACCGGACAGCACGGTCTCTATCTGAGCACCCTTGGTGATGTGCACACCACCCTGCCGAGGCTGGCCCACTGCATCGCACGCCCCAGGGTGCTGAGAGCAGCACACGCTCCTTTGCAGAAAGCTTCCAACTCTGTAGGTGGGTCCCGGCCAAGGAGGTCTGTAAAGGAGCCAGGTGGCGAGAAGCCCACGCTCACACCCTCTGGGCTGAGATTAGACACGTTTGCGTTTGACACCCAGCATCCCAACAACCAGCACGTGGCCGTGACACGCACGCACAGTAGGTGTTCAACGAATGCTTGAATTGTCCCCACTCACACAGTTCTCCACCCGGGCACCAGGAAGACAGGTCCTCAACAGGAAGTGACCACGTGCCAGGTATCAGCCTGGGTGTTTGTGTGATATTCTTCTGGTTCCCCAGCTCACTGTTTTCGTATCCAGCATAGAGAATCGCGTGGATGTTCCAAGGCTTTTGGCTTTGCAAGGACTTGAGTTCTTCCTGCCATCAGCTGTCGCATGCTCCTCCTGAGCTCAGATGCAGGCGGTTTCCTGACACCCTTACAAATATAAGGCATTCTCCCTACTTTCTTCCTTTTCCTGCAGCCACTCTGCTGGCCCTGGGGCTTCACCATCATCACTGTGTCCAGTGTTTTTTACCAAGGGTGCGTCTGACTTCCTGCAAGGGTGGCTTTTCCCACCCCGATCCCTGGCACAACTTCTGATGTTAACCCTTTCCACACATCCTCGGAAAACCAGTCTGGAACCCCCAGCAAGGAGAGCAGCAAAAACCCTTACCTTCAAACCAAAGAAAATACTAAATCCACGAAATCACTTAAGCCACCCTTCCAAAGAGAGGGAGACTCAAAATGTTTTATGCAGCAACCTATAAGAAACTCATTTTGTGGGATGTTTCACATTCCAGCCCATGGTTTATTCCCCCATATATCCCTGCCAGTAATATCAACCAGATGTGGCAAAGAAGTCTGTGCAGAACTGTAAAAATTACAAGCATATTCTGTAATTCCAAAGCATTGTAAAGTCACAGCTTGGTTTTCTTTCTTTAAAAAAAAAGGAAAGAAAGAAATACAAAACTTTCCAAGCTGGCAGAACATTTTCAAGTACAAGTATTGCCTGCTAACTTTAGAAAGTTCTGCTGGCCCAAAGGGCTAAAGACTCTATCTTTGATAAACTGTAGGGAACTTAGAAAGGTCTACTAGCAAACATGCGTTGCAGTCTATAAATTTTTCTCTTTGAATGTTTCAGATCTTAATATCCTAGATTGCAGCTATGAGCACATGCTCATATAGGCTCATAGAGCACAAAAGTTCCAAATACGGAACCTGGGAAGCTTCAGAGATCCGCGACTGTTCTCTCATTCTCTCCCCCACTTATTTTTCAAGATGTATTTCAACAAGGGCAGTACATTTTAAAGCAGAAAAATATATGGAAATATATATATCTACATATCTCTATCTATCTATACAGAGAGAGAGAGAGGAGAAATATATAGAATTAGGGGTTTCTCTCTGGTGAGTTAGTTAAGCTCTGCCAGCCTCAGATTCATCATCTGTGGAGTGGGCATAAACATACCTACTCTGCAGGAGGACTAAAGGAGATGGCAAATGCACAAGGTGCCTAGCACACGGTAGCTGCTCATGAGATGTCTGGTTCCTTCTCTGCCCCCAAATCTATAAAATAACAAGGGCTGTACTGGAGCGGTGTTGCTCCAAATATGCCCCGGGAAATACACTTAGGGTGTCTACACACAGAGTCAAATCCCTAGGTCCATTCCAGAGCTAAAGAACTAGAGTTCTTGGGTACGTAGCTTGGGAATCAGTGTTTTAACCAGGACCTCAAGGGAATGTGTTTTTCTACGTGCTAAGTTCGAGAAGCACTGTTGTCTGGATCCTTGCTCGGCAAAGGGTGGTTCTGGGACAGGAGCATCACCTGGAAGTTTGTGAGAAACGCTCCACCCCAGATCTGCAGAACCAGAATCCACCTTTGAACTAGATTCCCAGGTGTTCAGATGCACAATAAAGGTTGAAAAACTCTGGCCTAGATAACTTTTATTCCCAGCTCTGAAATTCAATAGTACGAGTCTACAAGGCAATTCAAAGTATTAGCTCTATATTCAGCTCTGTGGATAAGGCAACAGGCTTCTGTGCTCAGTCCGATAAAAGCTCAGTGGAGGAGAGAAGAACAGAAACCCTCCGTGCCTTCTTTCTTTGCTCTGGCTTCAGGCACCACAGAGAGTGCAACTCACACGACAGAAATGCCAAGGGTGCCGGGGCCTCCACTGTAATCCATTATCTGTCTGCACGCAGATTAAAGCTAAACCCATCTTCAAGCACATGATGAAGCTTGCAGGTGATGCAGCCTGCCATGAAACAAACAGGGGGCTGGCCTCACTGCTGTGCTTGGGAACTGGGGGGAATGGCAGAGGAGGAACCCGAGCTCTGGTTTGCAGGGACATTTTCCATGAGCTTTAGGTGGCTGTGCCCCTGGAAAAAGTGACCCTATGTCTGCAATGGGGAGGCTGTCTTGCCGTCCATCCCCCAATCTCTGAAGCCTGGGACAGCCCAATGAGGGGACAGGATCCAGCTCCCAGGCAGGCAGGCGGTCTCTCTAAAGGCCCCATCATCCTGATGGACTGGTTTTCCCATCATCCTATTATCATTTCACCACATCAGATAACAACTCTGCCAGAAAACTGACCAGTACGGTTTTTGTTTTCTCAACTGGTTTTTCACTTTTATAGCACCGTTTCACCTCAATACAGAGTCTCATGGAGTCACATATTGCAGGCGGTGGTGCTTTAAAGGTTGGTGAGAATGGTTAGACTAAGGTAGCTGCAAAAGGATCTCTGAGGAGCACAAGGTGCGACCTAGAGGTACAGGGCTCCGATCACTCCACAAGTCTGGGCTCATTCAAAGAGATAAAGGAACTGGAACACTAGCTGAGTTTCTACGATTCACTTCTCAAAACTATTGTATGGAAGCTGTGAGTTTGTGGGCTCTAGAGTCAGGCAAGCCCGGGCTGAAGTTTAGCACTGCCAGTGATGGGCTCAAGGACCCTGTACAAGCCTCCGAAATCGCTCAGACTGTGTCTTTCTCTCTAAAATGGGGATAATATATTATCTAACCTCCTAAACCTGAGATCCAGGTAGAGAATCTACCCAAAAGCAGTCCGCAGAGCACCTGACCCAAGGTAAATGTGCAGGCAGCACTTGGGAACTTTTTTTTTTTTTGTCTTTTTGGGGCCACACCCTCGGCATATGGAGGTTCCCAGGCTAGGGGTCGAATTGGAGCTGTAGGTGACGGTCTACGCCACAGGCACGCCAGATCCAAGCTGCGTCTGTGACCTACAGCACAGCTCACGGCAATGCTAGATCCTCAACCAACTGAGCAAGGCCAGGGACTGAACCTGCATCCTTGTGGAAGCTGGTCGGATTGCTTCCCACTGAGCCACGAGGGGAACTCCACACGTGGGAACTATTCTATGCTAACGTGTTCATTCATATGTTGCAGCCCCTGCCGCTCCCACTTCAGAATGTAACTGTATTTGGAGCCTGGGTCTTTAAAGAGGTGACTAAGGGTGGCTATCCGGGTGGGGCCCAAAGCCAGTATGACTGGCGTCCTTGGGAGAGGAGGACAAAACAGCAGGATGAGCGTGAACAGAGGAACAGCCAAGGGAAGGGGCAGCGATGAGACTGCCGTCCGAAAGACAAGGAGAGAGGCCTCGGGATGCCAGTCCTGCTGCCGGCACCATGCTCTGAAACTGCCAGGTTGCAGACGGCGAGGAAACCAAGTTCTGCGGTCGAAGCCATTCGGCCTGAGATGCTTCGCTGGGAGCCCTAGCAAAGTAAGACAGGAGCTGCGACGACCACCCCTACCGCACCGCTAACCGAGTGGACGCTGGGAAAGCTGGGGTCATCTGCCCAGGGTCGGTCGCCAGGGAGGAGGGTGCAGACCCAGGTCTGTGCAGTTCCAAAGCCCTGGCTCTCTGCTTGACTACTGTGCGGCCTCCAAGAAACATCAGATCCCCTTGCTGAACGCAGTACCCTAATCCTTTGGGGATACAGGGCACGGATGCACACGGCTGCGGGGTGAGAGCAGAAGACGGTCCTTATGGGGGAGATGGACAAGCTAGCGGAGGGGAGAGCTGAGAGGAAGGCTCGCTGGCTGGAAATAAGTTCTCTGGAGACGACAGCGCACAGCCTCTGGCTCTTTGGGAAGGAGGCGAGCCGCCCCACCAGGACAGCGGCCCCAGTGACTCCGGGCTAAGTTGGCTGGCCGCATTTCATATTGTTCTCAGCCACTGCCGGGGGGATTAACTTCCCAAGCCTCTTGCAACGCCACTGACCCAACTGAGCCGCAGCGGTTTAACCCCAGTGGCATTTTTTAAATCTGTCAAATACCTCCAAGAATGATTGGGGGCCTGTGCCCCACTGCTCACACAACCGCTTCTGCAGCTACATACAGGCTTTAAACCACTACCCAAATATTTATTGGACCCGTTTGGACCTGAACTCAGGAGACGTGGACCAGAAGGACCCTGGGGGGTCTGGGAGGGCTCGTGGGGCAAAGTCAAACTCTTAAAAAAAAAAAAAAAAAACAGCCGCTAACCACTCTCATCCCCTTCGAAGCTCCCTAATCCGGTGAAAGGCGGAGGAGCTTTAATTACTGTTTTCCTCTTCTCTATTGATTCTTCTAAGGAATTTCTGGCCATATTAACCACTTAACTGCCAAATAACCAGAAATCCCCCATTCTTTCCCCCACGTGTAGGTGACAGAGAGAGCAGGAAGGAGAGGCCCAGAAAGAGAAATGAATAACTTACTATCATGTAGCAGACCATGCTGCATCCCGCTCTCTCTAGATGAGGCCCAGAGAGGTGAAGGAACGTGCTGAGGGCCACACAGCTTGCGGGTGGCCAAGCAGGCACAGGACTGGGGTCCTCCCACTCCCGGAGCGGCACGCCCTCCACCCCCACCTGTTCTAGAGCCCGAACCCTTGGCCAAGTGCTGAAATGTTGACAACACAGATGCCCAAAGCCCTGCACAAGCACCACTCCCAGCAGCCAGCTGGCAAAAGTCAACCACAGCCACATCTTTCACTGAGCACTTACAATTCAACGCTAAAGGCTATTTCCATTTACCTCACAATAACCTGGAGAAGGCGGGTCCACTGCTGTCTATTTTGCTTGTGAAGAACCTGCGACCCAGAGACGATAAGTAACTCACCCGTGGCCTCCCAGCGAGTGACTGGCAACCCCTTAACCCTTTCACTATACCACCAGCTCCTCACTCAGCTCCGGGTCAGGAGGGACGGGAAACCTAGAAACAGCAGAAGCACAGTCCTGGCACTTTGAGAACCTCGTGATGAACACGAGCGGGGGAGAGAGCCCACATTTCCTGAGTGGGCAGAGACCTGGCTGGGTGCCTTACAGACCACAGCGGTACTACCTAAGCCTCAGGGTGCTTCCCGGCTCCAGGGTTCTATGGCCTGCACTCTCAATGCTGGAGAGCAGAGTAAACCGCTGGATACATCATTACTATACGGACACGCCAAGGTAGTCAGACGGTGCTGTGTCTGAGGGGAGGGGAGGTGGGTAACCAGCCAAGGCCCGCGAGGAACACTTGGATATACGACAGGTGCATTACCGTCCTTGTGAGCGTGACCTCAGTTCCCCACGATAGACAGCATGGCAGGGTGGCAGGGCAGAAAACAAAAGGATTCTGCAGCAACTCACATGCATTTTGTTCCTGGTTCCACTGCACCCTGGTGATCTGACCATAAGTTAGATTAGCACTTCTAAGCTTTAGATGTAGATTTAGGAGTTCCCATTGTGGCGCAGCAGAAACGAAGCTGACTAGTATCCATGAGGATGTGGGTTCGATCCCTGGCCCTGCTCAATGGGCCAGGTATCTGGCTTTGCCATGAGCTGTGGTGTAGGTCACAGAAAGGGCTGAGATCCTGCATTGTTCTGGCTGTGGTGCAGGGAAACAGCTGTAGCTTTGGCTCGAACCCTAGCCTGGGAACTTCCGTATGCTGCAGGTGCAGCCCTAAAAACCAAAAAAAAAAAAAAAGAAAGGTAGATTTAATAATAATTCTCCTTGCAAGACTGGTGTGGAGGCTAAATCTGAGCACTGAGGCAGAGTGCCCAGTGCTGCTGCTTAGAAATACATGATATACAGACAAGTAATTTAAACTCCAAGCCTTTGAACTCCTACAGTTTCCTCATCTGTAAAGTGGGAGTATTGAGGCCAACTTTTTCTGCAAAGAAGTCTTTCTGGAGTTGCCCTGGTGGCAGAGTTGGTTAAGGATCTGGCATTGTCACTGCAATGACTCAGGTTCGACATGGGTTCGATCCCTGACCCCAGAATTTCCATACACCGTAGAAGCAAAAATAATTTTTTTTTTTAATAAACAGAAAGTCTTGAAGTTCCCACTGTGGCACAGAGGGTTATGAACCTGACTAGTATCCATGAGGATGTGGGTTTGATTCCTAGCCTTGTTCAGTGGGTTAGTATCCAGTGTCGCCAAAAGTCGCAGTGTAGGTCGCAGATGCAGCTCAGATCTGGTGTTGCTATGGCTGTGGCAGAGGCTGACAGCTACAGCTCAGATTCAACCCCCAGTCTGGGAACTTACATATGTTGCAGGCACAGCCTTAAAAACAAACAAAAAAAGATAAAATAAAATTTTAAAGTTTATGAAAGTCTCTCTGAAAAGATTGTGCAGAGAAAAAGCACAGGCTTTGGAGTCAGCTTACCCACATTCGATTTCCAGTTCTGCTGTCACTGAGTGACTGTATGACATGGGCAAACTCTCTGACCCCATGAGCCTCCATTTCACACCTGCAGAACATTGATCATAGTACCTACCCCACAGCATCGTGAGGAATACCAAATGAGTTCTATACAAAGTGTTCAGAAGAGCACGCAGCACTCAGTGTGTTTGATATTATTATTATCTTGAAGTGTTATTGTGAGGATGCAAGTCATTCGATGAAAGCACGTGGAACTGCACAGACTGGATGCTCAATTAACTTGAAGATGTCTGTTTGTTCAAATGTGACATCTCTTCCCCCGTCTTCTGATAACAGAATTATTCTTTCCTTTGGGAAATCCATTCTCACCCTTATCCCCAAACAACTGTAATGGACACATGACCCAAACTTGATCAATCAGAGGACAGCATCTCATCATCAGTAGCAATCTGCTCAGAGCTGGATGCGTGACCAACATAAGCAACTGACCCTCAATTCTTTTCTGCAGGACTATTGGTGAGGACACCCTCTCCACTTAGGTTGCTAGGTTCCTTCCCTCTGACTCTTTTGCTTTTGTCCACCATCCTGTGCACTCTTCCAAGGGCTGGAGGGGGTGAGATAAAGTCCCCAATAATACCACCCTGCTCCTGGATCCAGCTATACCTAAAGCCATCCATAAGTACTGCTGGCCTTCTCATGCATATGAACTAACATATTTCCCCTTTGGGTGAAATTCATTTTAATCACATTGCTGTTGTTTACCAGTTAGTAGTACTATTATAATAGCCTAGGTTCTCAACCAATATTATTTCCCTTCTCCATCACTACTTGAACAATGTCTTATGGTACAACCAGAGCATCTCCAAAAGGTATTTTTCAGATAATCCTTGACTATTAAGCAGTTCTCATCTGCAGATCTAGTAAGAAAAGGAGTGCCAGAATTGCTGCTTATCTATTCTACATGGCAGGCGGTGAAGGACACAGCCACCGAGCATCCACTTTTAGCATTCCCTGGAAAATGGCTTGCTGTGTCTATTAAGATGCAGTGCTCTTTTAAACAGAGCCCATGGCATATGTATACACACCCATGATCGCACATTTATTGATTTCTAATTTGCAGCCTGCTTACTTTCAAAAAGGCCCTGCAGTGGCTGACAAAATAAGACAAAGACACAATAGGGTCATTAAGAAAAATCAAAGATCAAGCCCAGAGAGAAAAAAAAGGATTGCTGATTATAGCCCAGACCTGGGTTAACATAGTTATTACTTCAATGAAAAAAATGTATATTTAGCTCGCAGCTTGCTGGCAGCCATTCAGAATGTCTCAGGACGGGGCACTCAGAGAAATGGACATCCTTCATGTCTGCAGCTCAACACCTGTCACGGAGGCCAGGCTGGAACAAGTACCTGGGAAAAGCTTATTGAAGGAATAAGTAAGTGAGTGAGTGAGTGAGTGAATGGTGCATAAAAGAACCCAAGCCCTCTGTTCGTATCCTTAGGCCTGTGTCATTCATTCATTCATTCATTCATTCATTCATCTACCCATTCACAAGTGCCTATGTGTGTCACACTGTGCCTGGCCAGGGATCTGGAGAGGGATGGGTACCAAAAAGGGTCAGCCATTGCCCCTGCCCCTCCAGCTGCAGTTCTCTGGCTTAAAGCAAAAGCCCTGAGCAACAGATCCCAGGGCTCATGGCAGCTCCCTGTTTCCTCAGGCCTCGCAGAGAAATGAGGTTAGAAACAGGTGGTGAAGATGGGGACGGTAGGAGTAACAATAATTATCTTGGTGATCACATGCATATAGAACTTTAAATCCTAGAAAACACACGCACACCAGAATCTCATGGGACACTTACAGCTCCTTGGTGAGGTGGGCAGAAGGGGAGAGGGGGCATCTCGTGTTTACTGCTGACTTTTAGGCACAGAAGGGAAAATGACTCTCCTAACCTCTCTCCAGTTAGAAAGTGGTCCCAGTGCTGCCTGCCTGAGCTGGGCCCCCAGCACCTCCGAGACGTGTTATCACAGCCCCAAATTCCTTCTCCACCAGGATCAAGAGCAGCCCCACATAAAATGGGCACCACTTGATGGGCATGGGGAGAAAGAGCCAGAACCCCCTGACCTGCTGCAGCAACTGGAACACTCAGACACAACACGGGCAAAGCTGCCCAGCAGCCCCAACCCCACAGACACCTTTCATTTGCTTGGAAGGTGATGCTGAGATTCAAATGAACACCATAGAGTCTGCACTCTTTAGCTAAGAGCAGGTTGAAAGGCATGGGGTAGAGAAATGGCTACTAGGCTAGCATTTAGAGAAAAAACTATACAGGGAAAAGGAGGCTGAAAACCAGAGGGTTTCCCTACGTGTCCACTTGGTGTTGCTTATTCAGCTCTGCTAGGCGCTCTGAGTCCAGGGTGGACTCAGAGTGGAAGAACAGAACGGGAGGCACACCCTTTCCCACATTTTGCAAAGTCAACCAGGTGGATCTAGCAAGAGTGCCAGCAAGAGGAGACTGTGACGAAGTACTCGTGGGTGCTAGAGAAGGCAAGCAAGGCTGCAGTCCTACTGAAACACCAGCCAGCACTAGCCTATTCTTGCTCCAACAAAGTGCCCTTGAAAATACATTGCTTACGTACACATACATAGTCTGTGTGTGTCTACAGATAGATGGAGAAACAGATGCCTAATTCAGAATGCATTCTTAAATGCACACACGAACATGTGTTTCCTATTTCCCAGTGCATCCTGGAACCTACATGCATCCCAGGGCTGCATAAGTAGGTATTAAACACAGTCAATGGAAACGAGGATGGGGCCACCATACTGGACGCTCCCCAGGAATGTCAGCGTCCTCCAAGCCAGGCTGTAAATCTCACTGCCTGACCACTATGCAGTCACACACTTGTCGCTCCAGCCAGAAAATCAAGCCTTGGGCAACCAATTCACCCCACAATGTGCACTGTCACCGCCAACAGGACTTTCAGGTTCAAAGTCACGGAGCTGTTCACCGTCGATAATTAGCACTTGCCTAACACCCCCAATACACGAATCACAATGTCCATCCTGATGTGCATCTCCAGCTCCGGAGCTTCCAAACTCTCATGCTGGATAAATACAAGGAGACATCTCCGAGTCTCCTTCCCTTGTTATATTCCAGACCATTCTGACGATAAAGCAAAAGCCAAGGTGTGTCTTTCCTTTCCCCCCAAAATCACAAACCTCCAGCCCCAGGGTTCCTGTACTGGCAGTGGTAGGAAGCAGGCAAAGGGCAGGAATTCTTATAGCCGGCCAGGAGGTGAGATTGAAATGTTTAATCCAAACCACAGCCCCCCTGAGATCACTGGCACTTCTGTGTGACTCAGTTCACCTCCAAGTCCACCCTCAGGGCATTCCCCGAGGTAAATTCAGACCCAAGTTGACTCTGTGCTGTTCGTTTGCAAAGGAGATGCAACACCACAAGTCCACAGCCTCGCCAGCCACTTAAGCGGCTGACCTCTGCAGAAAGGGAGCGTGAGAGGCTGGCTCCGTGCAGAGTGCAGGGCAGCGCCCTGAAACCCGGCTCCAAGCGCCACACGTACGGACTTGCTGCCAAACTCCACGCAGCTCAGGGCTCCCCACACTGAGGCAACCACATTCTCCACAGCACCAACGGCGAGCAAGATACGAGGTAAAGAAGGTAATTCCAGTCTACTCACAGTCTGGTGAGCTTCGGGTTGCTCTGGAAAAGCAGTTCCGGGAGAACCTGAAGTTTATTCTTGTTCAGGCGCCTAAAGGGGGGAAAAGAGTATGAAAGGATGTCAAGGAGACATAAAACTGGATCAAGAGTGTTCACAGACACACCTTCAATCCATCGATCAACAGGTATTAAGAGGCTTCTAGATTTTTCCACGTCGGATGCTCAGCATGGGTACCGGCATATTCCACCTCAGGGAGCCTGTGGTCAAGTTGGGGCTAAAAGGCCAAGGTCAGTCATAAGAAAGAACACAGCATTCTTGATGTCACTCCTCTGTCACGAGCCACAAAGGGACATCCCAGACTGCTGACAACATTCTTTCCCACAAACCTCAGACAGGCTTTTGAACTTTGCTCATGACACGCTCGCTCTAGGTAGCTATTACCAAGTGATGGATCAGGCATGTGAAAGGGGTCTCTAAAAATAAATAAAACACCAGACAGAATATTCCAGATCCTAAGTGGGGGATGGGGGTGGGTGGGACAGATAGCAGTTGTTACAGGAACAGAGAAGAGGACAGGACACATCACTGCGGGTTAAAGGGCTAAATGGAATCCCTGCCAGTCTGGCTCTTTGGACCAGAGCTGGGCTGTATCATGACTTTTGTGGGCCTTTGGCACTTCTGCCATTGTGGGTACCCTCCCCATTAAAAAAATAAATATTGTATTTTATGACTGTTTTTGGTATACAAACAAATATGTTGATATTAGATATCATTTACTTTGACTTGAATACTTTTTTTTTCTAATTTTCAAAGAAATTAAACCATGTTCATGGGTCCCTAAAAAAGTACTCTTGGCACTGCACACTGCTCCTGCTGTGCCTAACAGGGAAGCCGGCCCTGGATCAGGGACCCCAGTCTAGGGGTGCAGTGTGGCTGGAGGGAAAACTCAGCCCAGTACGAATGCCCCGTGTTGGAGGCTGGCAACAGAGACAGACTCTCTCCGGAGAATGGTCCATGGTGATGCCCACAGAAAAGGTGGCCACCTGGGTTTCGGGGCTGGGGGCAGGGAGCCACGGTTGGTCTCCACGGAGGCTGCTTTCCCAGGAGTGGGAGGCCGAGAGGGAGAGCCCGTTTCTGCTCCCAGGCCTCTCTGCCTAAGCATCTTCAAGCCTAAACTGTGTCGCCCACACCAGTGTCCCCAGATCTCCTGACTCCAGCATCTTCAGACTATCACTCCCCAGAATCTCTTGGTACAAAAGAGCAGTTTACAGCCTGGCTGCATTTCTCCGCTTAGAGTAAGCCGTGCGTTTGGCTTTGCAGGATAATTATTAGCCCAGCTTGGAGCTAAGCAGACTAAAGAGAAGGTGAGCTGCTTCTTAGCTTCTGACCCCAAAGCCACGCTCCCCACGCTGCTCCAAGCTGGCATAATCCCGGGGTCGGGGGGTGGCCGGGGATGATTTTGCTCTTTTCCCCTTTTCATTCCAGGTCAAGGGACAAAAACTTGAGAGGGACAAGGGACTAGAAGGAAGTTTAAAAGGGCAGAGCATGTAAGGGGAGCATTTAAGGCCTCTGAGAAGAACGAGGCCCTGGTCAGAAGCCTGTGGCTCCGCCCTGCAAGGGTTTGCGATGGCCAGGGGCAGGTGGGGACCAGCGGTGCTGTCAGCAAGACTCCTGCTTGGGAGGAAGACAAAGAAAAGGCCGGCAAGTTGGACAAGATAAGCTCCATTTTCCTAACCCACCAATGCCGACCCTGCGCTTTCTTCTTTTTCATTCTTGTTTAACTGTGGCTAAAACACAAGTCACAACATAAAATTGACCACCTTAACCATTCCTAGGGTATAGTTCTGTAGTATTAAGTCTATTCACATTGCTATACAATGGATGTCCAGGGCTTTTTCATTTTGCAAAACTGAAACACTGTATTCATTAAATAACAGCATCCCACTCCCCCAGCCCCCTCGTCCCTGGCAGTTCTACTTTGTGTCTCTACGGATTTAACCAGTGCTCTTTTGCTCACTTCCCGTATCTGCTCTTTGTGAGTTCCTGTTATTATAACAAAGTGGAAAGAAAGAGGGGAGCCCAGAGGAGAGGAGGATGAGGTGGGGAATCTAGCTCCTTGTTTAGAGAAGTTCCCCTATGGTCCTTTCTAACACGTGGAAGCACTGGTCCCCAAGAAGACGTGATGCTACGACTTTGAGGTCTGCTAGCCTGGGTTCAGGTCTGGCTCCACCGTGCTCTCGCTGTGGGACCTCGGGGAAGTTACCTAACTCACTAAGCCTCAGTGTCCAATTTTGCAAAATAACCCTACTCAGTGGGCTGCAATAAGTCTTAATGATACAATGTATGCATAAGCATCTAGCTTTGCAATAAAAGCAATGATCATCAAGCTGAGTTGAGTCCTAACTGCAGATGCTACACTTCGTCCTAGAGGGGTAGGAATTCAGGTGGCGCAGCTCCGAGGCTGGTGTCATCATTACCTGCACCTAATGGATAAGAACACTGATGCCTGGAGAGGCAGAGTGCATTCTGTGAGCCTACAGTGTGAGGAAGCAGCAAAGGCAGGATCTGGACCCAGACCCCTGGTTCGGAACCACTGTGTCACTTGAAACCTTTCAATCAGTGCCAGCTTCCTTCCCCTTCTGTTTTCCCCTTCCTCACCTTCCTTTCTCTATTTCCTTCCATCCAAGGTTGCCACCTCCTCCACGCCAGCCCAGACCACTATCTGCCCTGAGTACACTTCCCTCCCCGAGAAGGATGCTCCTGAAGGCATCCCTACGGCCAGAAGCGGGTCTCTGTGTGGTGGAACCACCCTCGACTGTCACAGCCGCAACAAAGCCCGGCGAGAGTTACACTCAGACAACCAATGCTCCGGTCTAGGCAAGAAGTCCCGAAATCCGGCCCACCGCTGCCTGCAGTGGGCAGGGTCTTGAGTGTGCTGAAAGCTCAAAACCAGAGCTGAAGCTAAAAATAAAAGCAGCTTGGCTCCGAGGCCCCAGGAAGGGAAGGAATCGTTTTCAGTTCTTTGCCGGTACTTGCGGCCGGGCAAAAATAAAAACACAACCAAATTTAGCCAATGGTGCGCTGCCTGCTATTTCAGAAACCCGAATGAGGATTCCAGGGGGGCTGCGCAGGGCTCTTTCCCCAGAGCCTCGGGGTCTTTCCGCCTCGGCTTGCGCGGGCTGAGTGCTGCTTCTCTGTAGTCAGAGGAGCCTGACACTACATTTCATTTCTAGCTCATCCCATTCCAGGATTTATTCATGTGTATTTAGTGAACCTAGTTGGCCTGAAAGGTCTTCCTGGAGGAGCCGAAGAAGGCTCCTTGTAGCTGCTGTAAGAGCAGCTCCTGAATAGGAAAAAGAGTGAAACGTGCTGTTCTCCTGACAGGGGAACAAGTAAGTGCGGGGTTGCAGACGTGGCAGTTGGCCGTGGCGTCCTCCATCACTCATGCCGTCTGCTGCTCTGTCGTCCTGGGCCCAGAGGTGGAAATCTGCTCCAGTTCAAGCTGGAAATAAATCCGTGATGCCTGGAAGGAGACAAGGACTGGAAGGCACCCGTGTGAGCACGGACCCGAGGAGGAAGGCGAACAGGATATGGGCCTGTCAATGACGAGATAAAACCCACCTGGGGGGTTCTTGTTCCCTCAAGATCAACCTCCTTCTCAGCTTTCCTGCATCAAGGTCAAAAAGCCAGTGGCTGCTGGTTGCAAAGCCATCCTACTTCCAGCCTGAACTGTGAAACTCTAAGAAACAGAGCCTGGACTTTGGGGTACCACTGATGGCCTCCCTGGAGGAACGTGGGTATAAGATCTAATTAATTAGAGATTTTTGCCACCTTATTGAATTCATTCATTTATCTAGCCATTCAACCCATGCAACCATCAATTTATCAATTCCTACAACCACCCTCTATCCATTTGTCTGTCCGCCCATCCACCCACCCATCCACTTTTCTATCCAGTCACTCACTTATCCATACATCTACCCATCAGTCCACCTATCCATCCGTCCCCCCAGTCATTTTTCAGTATGAATAAAGTTGAGTCCCTCTCTGCATCTGCATGAATAATATGTAGATAAAGAAGAATATCAGATGCTAGCGAAGGAGACAGACACAAAAACAAATTTGCAGTTGTGGGAGCACAGAGGAGGAGCATCAAACCGAGCCCTGGGCAAGGAAGGCTTCCCAGACCAAGCGGTTTGGGGTTTATTTTCGAAGCATAATTGTGACTGATCAGGAGATGGAGACAAAGGGTTCTAAATGCTGACTGCAGCCTGGGCAGGGGCGTGGAGGACCAGGGGACTGAGAAGCATTGGGGGAACTGGGCCACATTGCTGAGGCTTGAGAAACCCAAGTGATCAAGCTCCAGAGCCAGGCAGAAGTCAGACGGTGAGGGCCCTTGTGGATCATGAGAAAGGATCTGGGTGTGGCTGTTTACCGAGAGCCACAGGGAGCCACAAGAAGGGGCCAAAGCAAGGGAATGATGTTTTGGATTTTAAAAAGGGAAATCTGTTTTGGATTTTTAAAAGTTCTCTTGAGTAGCAGTAAGCCTAGTTTGGAAGAGGATGAAATCAGAAGCAAGGCAAACCATTAAGAGGACTCCTGGGCGATGAGCGTGGCTGCGAGAAGGGGAAGAGTCACACCGGAGTGGAGGAGACCGAGGGGAGGGACAGTCAATGGTGCTTTGTGATCGAAAGCACAGGAAGGTCAAGAGAGTTGTGGAACTGGAACCCCGGGGGGCTCCTGCTTGGGTAACTGAGCCGTGGAAATGACCAGTCCCTGCTGAAAGAAACAGACACGGGAGGACCACCGTGCCGGACGGGTGAGTGTTCAGATTCAGGATTTCTCAGCTACTGGGACCCCTCAAATATGCTCTGACAACTGGTAGTGTAGCTGGTGATAACATTAAGACCATGAGTCAAACGCTGTTCTAGGTGCTTCACAGGCACCATCTCATTAAATCCCGCACGGGAGTGCTCCGAGGCTGGTACTCCTGGGCACCCTCTAGTAAGGAAACAGAGGCCTGAGAAGGTTAAAGCACTCACTCCAAGTCAAACTTGACCAAAATGACAGTGATGGGCTTTGAACCCAGTCACTTGATGCCAAACTTGTGCTCTTAGCTACCGCAGACCACGATGGTCTTTAATTTAGCTGTCATCAGAGCTGGTCTCAATGGATCACGTCACATGTACGTCTCACCTTCCCATTAAGTTCCGAAGGTGCTTGAGAGTGGGAACTATGCCTAAAATCCGGTGAGCCGTTTTGGGCCGACACAGCCCAGGTAGGCAATGGGGCCTTCGATAAGGGCCTGCTGAATTTCAGGAGTCCATCATGAGGTGGGAACGGCCAATGAGGGAAGCCTGAAAAATCAGCAGCCTCCCTGGGCTGGGAGAAGGGAGCTGTCCTGTTTGCAGGTGACCAGGACTCCCAGAGGGCCCAGTTGCTCAAGTCTGTCTGCATCTTCCAGAATCTTCTTGGAGACTCGACTCTCAGACTCACCTGCCTCACTGCTGAGCAGCCAGCCAGGAAGGGGTGGGGCTGGCGCTGCCCCTCCTGGGTGCAGGAAGGGAGAAAGAAGCAGGGCCCAGCACCCAATCAGCAAGCACCTCACCTTCCTTGGGGAGCTGGGGGATGTCCACCTGCCCAGCTGAGGCCTGAGGGAGGGAGGAAGCCAAAGGGTGCTAATTCCTGAAGGTCACCAGGACCTTTGTTGGCTTTAGCAAAGATATCGATTGGGTCCCCTTCTCCAGGTATTTTCCTGGGCACCCTGGATGCCTGTCATGTCTACCAGTACTTTCAAAAACACTAACAAGGGCCAAAGTGGCTTTCAACTCAGAGCGGAAGCTCCAAGCTTTCTCCAGTGGAGGGATGGACAGACCTACGTCTTCCCGGCGGATCCCAAGAGAAGGGTAGAAATCAAACTCAGAGGCCTCAACTCCCAGCTCAGAGGTGGTACCCGCATCTATGAGGATGTACAGGTGTCACGATACATCGGAAAAGTCTCAGCAGAAGAGAGTCAAAAGAGCGGAAAACCCTGAACAAGAGCTGCTTGCAGAGTTGCTCACTGTAGCCAGGGACGGCTTTGTATTTTCTTGGTTTCCCCCATCTGCCAAACAAATCAAATTTCAGCTTTGTCCCTGCTATGCAAATTTTCATAATGCAAACTGGATGTAACTTGATCAGTTCAGCTGGGAACTTTGTGCTGATTATTGGTTTATTCCACTGTCCTGACAGGTAACGATCCCTGTGTGTGTGTAAGTAAAGCCTATAGGCCTCAAGCTTCAATATCCACAGGCCACTTTAGATGGGTGATTGGCTGTTCTTTGCCATTGGGATTTCTTTCTTTTCTTTTTCCTTTTTTTTTAAACAATGTATTTGGCAGGCTGGGGGAGTGGAGTTGCAGCTTAACTGAGATCTAATGGGGCTTCCTTTTACTAACAGTTCTGGACAAAGCCACCATTTATTTTGATGGTTCGGAAACAAGTTGACCTGAATCTTGTCTAGCATGGAATTCAGCATTTGCTCAATGACATTTAGGATGGCTTCTGTCAGTTTTGAAAATCTGTTATTTTTAGTTTGTAATTTCAAAATATCCTAATAGCAATTAAAAACCTTTACTTCTGACATTTCTGTAGGAGAAATAACTTTGTTGTCATAGCCCAAAACTCTTGCCCTAAGCAGTTTTTTTCCTCACTGAAGTTGTTTAAGAGAACCCTTTATAAAAATAACTTAAAGTTTATTTTAGGAACACAATTACTATGTAATGGTAAAACATAAACCTCATGAGAAACCTGAGAGGGCTAAATGGCTTAACATCTGCGATGGGCTTTGCGGTGTTTCTCGAAGGCTCAATAAATGGTAGCTGATATGGATACTGTTATTATCATTATCATCATCCCTAGATGCTGGGGGGAGGTCAGAAAGAGGGGAGATTAATTTCTCCTTCATAGATGACAGTATTGATCAGCGAGGCTATTAGCAAAAACAAATGGACTCCAAAATCTCATTGGGTTCACAGAGTGGACACAGACTCCACACTTACGTAAAGGGCTTACTCCATCTTCTGAGATGCCATAGAGAACACATGCCTTCAATGTCAGCGTGTCAGGAAGAAAAGGAGGGAGAAGCCACACTAGCTCTTAACTGCCTTGACCTGGTAGTGACTCACATTACTTCTGCTCTGTCTATTGGCCAGGACTAGTCACATGGGCAGATTTAACTGTAAAGGAAGCTGGGAAATCTACAGGGACATTTGGCTATTTGCTGAAAACTAGCCTAATAACCAACTTAGCATCAAAGTATCGATGATGATCACTTTGTGCTTGTTCCTTCCTTCCCTCCCTTTTTTTCTGTCAACACAACACATTTACACTGTGCTAAGTGCTGTGGGAGGGGCTTTCTAAGCATTATCTCATTCCATCATTAAAGCCACACTGCCATCGTCATTACATTACATAAGGAAACTGAGGCACAGAGAGGCTATGGAACTTGTCTAAAGTCACACAGCTGATAGTCTCTCTGACAGTAAATGCTGTGCTATGAACTCCTTCACCATTCTGCTTCCTTAACCCTTTAGTGCTTAGGTGATCAGAAAACTTCCCAACAATTCTACCGAGAGAAGCCAGTAACAAGGAGTATTTACTCATTTTATAGTTGGAGAAACTGAGTCAAAGTAGACTAGGAAAGTGACCCTGTGCTTCCTCGGCATTATTGTCCAAGGTCTATTTAACGATCATGTCCCTCTGGCTTCAGAAGGCTCTGAGGGTCCCAGGAAATCACTGCTCCCAGGCTAGTGGGGGAAGCCTGAGCCAGCTCTTAAGAGAATTTCTCCTTATTCTCTCAGCCCTATGGGTCTGTCCATTCAGAACCTTCCCAAGGGCACTCTGAGCCCCTGCCCTGCTTGTAGGTGACTCTGTCCCGAGACATCTGTCCAATTCTAGAGAGCTCTGCGGCTCACCCAGGATCTCATCTGGCTGGGATCCAATTTAAGACTCCAGCACGAAAAGAAAACAAGCACTAAACCCCTTTTGAACTTTCCTATACCTCACACTGGACCAATTTTCCTCCAATTACATGGTTGTTAGGGATAAAGCTGAGCGTATCAGTGGCCTGAGCCTGCCTTGCCTCTGACCCCGTCCCAGCTGCTGCCGTGTGCCCAAATAGCCCCTTCTCCAGAAGACCCTGGTTGCAGGAGGAAAAAGAGGGGAGGAGGAAAAGAAGGGCAGGAGTCCTGGCTGTGCAGCCGTGGGTGCTCCTGGCTCTGCAGAGAAGGAGACGAGAGCTCAGAGGGTCATCTTGTTTCAAGGTGACCAACCCATAAGGCCTAAGTCCCTTTTTCCCAGAACAACGCAGGGAGCCCCAGAGGTCTGTAAACAAAGAGGCTGCTTCACTAGGTCTAAAGTCACCAGCAGAGGTTTCTGGGGATCCAGCAGATTGGACATGGAACTACCTGAGTACGGAGAGCTCAGAGTCCAGGAAAAGATGTCTAGAGTGGAAGAAAATGCACACTTATGCATGCATACGAATGCACATAAACACAAGACATAGGTTGCAGACATAACACACACACAATTAACAGAGTCATGTATAGCCCTCAGAGCTGGCCAGATCTATCCCAGCCAGCCAGGCCAACTTGGCATTGGCCAGAGCTCAGATCCCCATAGCCATTGCTTCAACTCCATCACACATTGAGGCCAATGAGGCAGGCTGCTCCCCAGACTCAAGAATCCCACCTTTGCCCTTTCTGAGATACTCCAGTCTTGCTTCTTGCCCTGCCTCAGGGTTTGTGCACATGTCCCACCCTTCTCTGCGGACCCTCATCCACCTACTACCAAGGTGGCAGCTGTGAAGGTGCTAAGATGGAAATATCTGGAAGGTGGGGCAGACAGGATTTGCTCATGGACTGGAGGTAAAGCTTGAGAGAGGAGAATAAAGGGTGATGCGGAGGTTTTGGCCTGTTCATCTGGAATTCTGGGCTGTTAGCGGAGATAGGGGAAGACTGTGGGCAGACCAGGTTTGGTGAGGGGCTGGCTGAGGACCGGTTGGGTTTGATATGCCTAGAAAGAGCCACGTGGAGATACCCAATACCTAACTGGACATGCAAACCTGGGCTTCAGGGATAAGACCCAAATGGAGATGGAGGTGGCATTTAAATATGTGAACCGCGGCCACCATGAGAGAGGAAGAAAAGAAGGGACGAGGCTTTAGGACTGAGTCCTAGTTTGCACTATTCATGAGAGACCAGAGGGAGGAAGAAACAGCTGAAGTGGGGTAGGAGGAGAAGCAGGAGAAGGTGGACTTGTGGAAGCCAAAGAAAGGGTTCTGAGGAGGGAGAAGGGGAGGGTTTGTCAAATGCTGTCAAGGGGCAGAGAAAGTTGAGGACAGCATTGAACTTAGTGATATGGTGATTTGGAAAGAGCAGCTCGGTACAGAGTTAGGCATGAACTATTAGCAGGAGTGGTTCAAGAAAGAGTGGGAGGGGGAGGCCAGAGGAAAACAATTTGGAGGGATTTTGCTGTAAAAAGGGCCAGGAGAGGGGCTGACGGCTCGCAGGGGAAACGAGGTCAGGAAAGGTTTTGTGATTAAGAAGGGGGGACATTCCGTCGCGCTCTCATGCCCGCGAGAACGATCTGGTAGGCGGGGTAAATTCAACGATGCAGAGGACAAGGGGGACGTTTTGAGAGTGAGGCTCCTGAAGAGGTGACGGGGGAGATTCCGGTGCACCCGTGATGGCTTCGGACAGGACCAACGACAGGTCACCTGCGGCAAGAGCAGGGGAGGCTGAGGTCAGGGGACAGCACATGGCAGGTCTGGTGGCGGGAGTCTGAGGCAGGTCCCTTCCGATTACTTCTATTTTCTCAGCAGAGACTGAGGAGAAGGAAGGAGGACTTTGGTGACAGGGGGGAGCAGGAGGCTGAGTTGACCAGGACACGCTGGAGGCGGGCAGGGGTGGGGGGGCAGCAGATCCCCTCGAGGTCGCTGCCAGTGTGGGAGACACATCCCCAAAAGCACGTGTTTATCCCCCGGCCACACCCACGGCGCCTGAGGGAGAGGGGCGCACACAGCTGAAGACTGAACTGAGCCAAGGTTCGGGTGTTGCCAGGAGCCGTGAGGGACGAGGGGCCGGGCGAGGGGGAGGAGGGAGTGTGTTTTATAGTTCTTAGGAAAACCGGCCACGGAGTCTCTGTTGGTTAAGGGAGGTCACTGTATGGTCTGAACGTCTGTGTCCTGGCCCACCGCTGCCCCAAATTCGTAAGCTGGGATTCCAGCCCCAGAGATGACGGCATCGGGAGGTGGGGCCTTAGGGAGCGGATTAGGATGAGAGGGGGGCAGCTTCACGAACGGGATCAGTGCCTTTATAAGGCTCCCGAGAGGTCCCTCGCCCCTTCTGCCATGTGCAGACAAGGCAAGGTGCTGGCAGTCTGCAACCCGGAAGAAGCAGAACACAACCGTGATCTCGGACTTCCAGCCTCCAGAGCCGTGAGAAAGAAACCTCTGTTGCTTCTAAGCTCCCTGGCCTGTGGTGTTTTGTTATGGTGGCCTCGACAGACCAAGACAGAGGTCGTTAGGCGGATGAACGACAGTGACAAGATGACAGAGCCAATGAATTTTAGGCTGCTGCAAGGTCCCTGAACGCCTGGATAGGGCCCCAGGGCTGGGATTTAGGGAAGCCTGGCTATGGTCCCAGCTCTGGCCCCAAGAGCTCTGTGACTGTGTAAACCACGGCCCCTCTCTGAGGCGTGGTCACCTATATCAACAGCCCCAGTGGGCTGGGGGAGATGATTGCTAAGACCCCTATTCTATTCTCCTCATTCTGAAGGCTGGCTAGGAGACTTGGGTTCTAAATCCAGCTCCAGGGAGTTCGCGTCGTGGCTCAGTGGAAACCAATCTGACTGGCATCCATGAGGGCGCAGGTTCGATACCTGGCCTCGCTCAGTGGGTTAAGGATCCAGCGTTGCTGCGAGCTGTGGTGTAGGTTGCGGACACGGCTTGGATCCCGAGTTGCTGTGGCTGTGGCGTAGGCCTGCAGCTGCAGCTCTGATTCAACCCCTAGCCTGGGAACTTCCACGTGCTGTGGGTGTGGTCCCAAAAGACAAAAATATAAAATAAAATAAAATAAATCCAGCTCTGTGTATCCCAAGGGTTTAACCTCCCTTTTTCTTGGTTTCTTCATGGCAATAATACCGATTGGAATATCCACTCTAAGATGAATGCCCTGAACAAAGGGTCTCTGTTTCTTTCGTTCACAGCAACTCAGAGCTTGGAACAGTTTCTAGCGACTAGTAAGAGCTCAATAAATATCTGCTATTTGGTTAGCTGGTTGGCTGAATGGATGAAGGAATGAGTGATACCCACTTCACAGAATTAACGTGGACAAAGAGATGAGGGTCGGAAGCTTGATGGGAAATTTAAAATGCTATGCAATTAAGAAGTTGCTATGCAATACTGCACAACAGCCATGTGCCGGCTCCTTCAAGTCTGGTCATTAAAACCAGAGTAGCTCCATAGGGACCTTCCAGAGTGTTCCAACCAGGTAACCAAAGGGTTACAGTCACAATAGCATGAATTAAACACTTTCTGCCACCATGCTTGAAAGACAGTCCTGAGAATAAGGAGCAGGAGGCCCAGGCCACCTGAACTGCATGCAGGGTGAGGGGCCAGCAGGGATAGTTTCAGAGCCAGGCTGAGGGTGAGGGTCCCTACAGCGCAGGGGACATCACAGGAAGGTTTCTCTATCAGGAAAACAAGGGTGCTAAATAAAGGCGATCCCCCCACCCCCGCTCCAGTCAAAACGCTAACATTCTCTTCTCTGTGCTGCCTGGGAATGAATATGGCAGCGCCGCGCTAGGTGGGGAAGGAGGACTGAAAATTCCTTAGAAGTTAGTATTGTTCTGTAAAAACACGCTCCATCAAGACATTACGCGTTCCTTGAGCAGCCTATAGCTGATGCTGAGTCACTTCTACTAGGAATTAAGAGATAAATACTCCAGACAGCTAAGGGATTCTCCCCGCCTCCCCTACCTTAAAAATCCCCCAAACAATGCAGCAAAGCTAGTTCTAAATAGGATGGCGTGCCACAGCCTCCCGCAGACTTGCCATGTTCTCTCTGGATCATCCAGGCCCTACGTCTGGGTCTCCAACCCCTTCAACCCACAGGTAGGAAAATGACAGACGCAAACTGAAGGAGAAATACTCTAGCTGAGAGGTGTCACCAAGGGCAGCGGCAGCTCAGCACAGATTTTCGGGAAATACACTGTTGAAAATGATCCGGTTTGAACTTATTGATCTTTTGTTTTGAGGACGTTCAAAGGAAAAAAAAAAAGAACAAAAAAAGAAAAGAAGGAAAAAAAAGGCCTGATGGTAAAAGATTCAAACATTCCTAGTTTTGCGAATGACAAATCTCCCTTTCATTTCTGTTCTAAACACTGGCATTCTGCAGGTTCTGTTAATGACAGTGAGCTTCTCCGTGTGTTTATCTAGGTATTTAGATATATGTCTACACATCTAGCAACAACAAAAAAAAGATCTTTTAAGCCCTCCCAGGCATGAGCCAAGGAATGCAGAATAATTATCTGTGACCAATTCTCATCTATAACTAATTAGAATTTTACTTTCTCATAGCATTTCCTTTCTGGTCCTGGTCCAAACTTTTTTTCTTCTTCTTCTTCCTCTTTTCCTGGAAAAGGAAGCTACCTGACCATTTTGAGAACTACGGGGTGGAAATGGAATAGGGGAGGAGGGGAAAGGGGGCACTTTTCAGATTGCATTATTGCTTTGATCTGACTGACTCTCCCTTGGTTACCACCCCCATCCCCCCGCCACCCCCTTTATGAATGCTTTTCCAGCATGGGAAGGGTTTCTTAACCCTCTGGCTATTGCATTTGAACTGAGGTCTGCAGAATAGTTTAAGAGCCCCTGCTCACCTCTCTCACTCCCACCTCGGGCGAACAGTCCCCCATCTCAACCACGGCTTTGAGATCCCATCCAAACTTGGCGTCTCAAACTGAATCCCAGATGTTGCTCACTTAGCGAGAAATAAATGAATGGTCCAAGCTGTGGACTGAATCGGTGATCCCCACAAATAGGTTCCAGGTGTGTTGGCATCTGGGATGTTATCTCTCTTTTTCTGTTTTACATACACACACACACACGATCGATACTGGTTCCATCCTGGAAAGAATTCGACATCATCACCAGATGTAGAGCTGATACAGAATGGACCAGACTAGGCATCTAACATGATCTGCATCTTTCTTTTCAATCATGGACAAAGACAGCACAGTCCATTTGCCTTGTGTAATCAAACTCATGATGCATTTGGGGTTCAAAATCACCGTAGGCCTAACAAAGCTCAGAACTGCTAAGCTAATCTTAATCAGCAGTGATTTTCACTGTCAGCATAGCCACTGCCTACATTTCCTGCAAAACTCATCTCGTTGGAAATTTAATAAGCACCTACTGTTGACCTCCTTAGGGCAAGCAACATTGGGAAGGAAAAAAGAGAGAAGGCACAATTTCTTCCCTCAAAGAATGTATAGTCCTGTTGAAACAGCAAAGTGCAACTCATAAATCGTTTGAGAAATTATGTTACTAAGCGCCTATTCTAGGTCATGCTCTGGGACATGAAAATCCAGCAAGATCCTCTAAAGAGCTTACAGTCAGTCTAGCGGGGAAGGGAGATAAGTACACCTGTGACCACAGGCACACAGCTGTGTGCTGAGAGAGGGACATAAAACAAGCTGTGGGAGGAGTCTTATGGCTTCATGGAGGAGGCGATACTTGACTAGCATCTTGAAAGAGAAGGAGGAATGAGTCAGGGAGGAAAGAGAAAAGGCAGAGAAGAAACATGGTCAAAGGCACGGCGATGGGACACCATGGAAACAGCACCTGTGTTAGTATGCAAAGTGAAGGATGAAGACTCCCTGCCAGGTAGATGGAAAGAGACTTGGCAGGGGCAGGCCAAGCAAGGCTTGGGGCACTTGGGAGCCTAGCTGATGAGATCAGTATCCGTGAAATGATGAGAGAGGCATGAACTGGGACACTGACTGGAAGTGAAGCGGGGAGTGAGAGCCAGCTAACGAGAGGTGAGAGGATACACGGAGGAGGCTCGTTTTGAAGGATAGACAGGCAGAAAGAGGTAGGTCTTTCAGGCTCCGAGGACGGCCTGAGCAAGGCTATGGGGAAATGCTCTTCCATGACAGGTGCACAGGCAGTGAGGAGACCTTTGTGATCCCAGCCATGGATAAATGTAGAGATGAGAGTGAAGGTTAGGCAGGTGGGATGAAGCTTCAGGAGCTGCGGGAGGCGAGAGGATCCCTGGATGCAATCTTCACACCTCTCTTGACGGCAGAGGGTCAATGCACAAGCATGCGTATTTTAATCAGCATGTATTTTCATGGGTTTAGAAAACAAATGTACATCTTTCTCACAGTCATTATGATTTAAGACGAGGCTAAGAAAAAAATGTTGACTTAAATCAGAGAAAATATTAAAGAATAACAATACAGGTGCTACACAGATTGATCAAAACCATGAAGAGGATATAGAAACTACTGGTGTTTGAGGAGGCCTGTTGCTAAATGGTTGGCCACTGAAGTTTCTTGAGCAGGATCAGTGCGAAGAAGGGCACACTGTAGGAAGAACACTCGGCAGGAGCTTGCGGGATGTGTTTTGTGGAGAAACAAGAGTTGGTGGGAGGAGCACATGAAGGAAAGCTTTGAGAGAGGTGTCACGTGAGTCGAAGGGAACCAGAGTTAGGAATGGATGATTAGAAAGATGACAGGTAAAACCTGGCGACTCAGAAGGAGGTTAAGTGAAATAGAGAGGACATGGCAAATCGGTTCTTATTTCTAATACGCCTCCCCTTCGCCACTATAGAATCATCCACCCTAGACTCTGGCCACGTGTCTCTGCAGGACCTCCCACACGAGCGAGCAGTGTGTATTTCCTTGCCCCGCTGATGTCAGGCTAGGCCATGTGCCTTGATTTGGCCAAGAGAAGGTTGGTGGGTGTGATGTGAGCAGAGGCTTTTACTGGGCTTCTGTGACGTGGCTTGATCTCATCTCTTTGTCCAAGTGCCATGAGAAAAAATACATCTCTGGTAGCCACCAGCCCAAGGAGAAGGAGAAGTCACGTGGAAGATCCTGAACCTGATCTATGGCCCGAATCCAAGCCCTGCTGAGCCAAGCTGAGATCAGCTGAAATTGGTCAAACCCGGCCAAACCATGACCCATAAGGGACGAAAATAAATGTTTATTTTTGGTAAACCACGGAGATCCTGAGGTTGTTAGGAACGTGGGGGAAAGTGACGAATGCAGCAGAGGCGGAGCCGCTTTCGGATTTGCAGACTGGTCTCCTGGTTTTACCCTCGGTCCTTACACCCTATTCTTCACTAGCATCTAGAGTCATCTTGCAAAACCCTCATTTATCTAGTCACTCCTTGGTGCAAAATCCCCCACTGGCTCTCATCTCACCCAGAATCAGAGTCTTACGCCCTTGTGATGGGCCACCATCTGTACATCATCTGACCCCTCTGTTCCCCTTTACCTCTCAGTCTTGACCTCCTTCCACTCTCCCACTTCCTCACGCTGACCCAAGCCACATGGGCGCCCTGTTACTCCTGGGACACATCCGGGCACGCCCTCCCTCGGGCCCTTCCTTGCTTTCCTCTTCCTAGAAAACACTTCCTTCAGATACCCAAGTGGCTCACATCTCTACCTCTTGCCCTATAGCAGTGGGATGCTCTGAAGAGACTCCAACTTGACATCTCCCCACGGATGTCCCACAGGCATGTCCAGCATGGGCACTGTCATCTCCATCCCAAACTTGCTCTTTTTTTTTAGGGCTGCAGGGCTGCACTCTTGCCATATGGAAGCTCCCAGGCTAGAGGTCAAATTGGAGCTACAGCTTCCAGCCTATGCCACAGCCACAGCAACACGGGATCCAAGTCGTGTCTGAGACATACACCACAGCTCATGGCGACGCCAGATCCTCAACCCACTGAGCGAGGCCACGGATAGAACCCACATCCTCATGGATACTAGTTGGGTTCATTTCCGCTGAGCCACAATGGGAACTCCCCTGAACTTGTTCTTGTTCATGTGGTCCCCAGAGCAGGACTGACCTTCTTCTGTGCTTTCCTCCTTTTCATCTGACATTCGCCACGTGCAATCGCCACGTGCAGTCAGTCCCTCTGAGCTATAAATGCTGCCTCTCCAGACCATTTTAACTCCACTGCTACCCTGTAGTTCGGGCCACCATGCTCACCCCTACATTATGGAAATGTGAGCTCCACTGGCCTTCTTGCCTCTAGTCTTGGTCCTCACTCTCTACTCAGCACTTAAATCCAGTCTCCATATTCCGGGTGGACTAATTAATATCCCTATAATATAAGTCTAATTGTCCCATGCCGACAATTCTTTAACCGCTCTCCACTGCCCTCAGAAAATCAGCAAAACTTCATCCCACTTGTGAAGCTGTCACCTGTCCTCTGTCCCTCCAGGTACAATGAATTTCATTCAGCTCCTAACAAACCGTGCCCTCTCTTGCCTCTGAGCCTTTGCTAATGTCGTTCCCTCTACCTGGAACATAGTCCCTTCTCTACCTCATTACCTCCTATTCAGTCCCCCGCCCCCCAGGTCTCAGCTGAGAGGGCATCTCTTGTGGGAAGCCTGTCTGATCCTCCTTTCTACTCATATGTTCCTCCGGAATTATTTCACTAAGTTGCCATTTCCTATGGACTGGCCTCTCTCATTAGAGAGTGAGCACCACACTGAAAGTCTCTCCAGATCAGGTTTTCTATAAAGAGCCAGATGGAAATTCCTGTAGGCTTTGCAGACTCTATGCTATCTGTCACAGTGACTCAATTCTACCATGGGAGCATGAAACCAGCCATAAGCAATACATAAATGAATGGGCATGGCGGTGCTTCAATAAAACTTTATTTACAAAAACAGGCATTGAGCCAGATTTGGTCCACGGGCCACAGGTGGCCAATCCCTGCTGCAGATCGTCCCTGTATCCCTGGGCCTAGAACAGTGCCTCACATATCAAAGGCCCTTGGTAAAGATGCCTGGACTAAGGAAGGAAAGACTGAATGGACATATGGACAAATAAATAGCACACTTCAAAGGCCAAGCTAACCTAGCTTGCAAAACGTCCTTCCTATAATCATTTCATGTTTGAGGAACCGGCTTTGCTTGTCCTCTCATGTCTAAACCCTTGCCTGGGAGTTCCCGTCATGGCTCAGCGGTTAACGAACCCAACTAGTATCCATGAGTTCATGGGTTCAAGCCCTGGCCTTTCTGGGTGGATTAAGGATCCGGCATTGCCATGAGCTGTGGTGTAGGTGGCAGACACAGTTCGGATCCTGTGTTGCTGTGGCTGTGGTGTAGGGTGGCAGCTGCAGCTCTGATACGACTCTTAGTCTGGGAACCTCCCTATGCTGCAGGTATGGCCCTAAAAGGACAAAAAATAAATAAATAAAAAATAAAAAAATAAACACCTGCCTGGAAATAAGAATAACATTTATTGACGGCCCCTCAAACAGTTCATAGTGATTAATCTACTTTATCCTCGAAATAATCCTATGAGCTATGAACTACTACCCTCAATTTACCCAGAAGAAAACCTCAGCTTCCTCCAAGATAAAGCCCCGTCTTGCCTTCGGCAGACCCGTCCTCCCTCGAGACCCTCGCTCGGTGCCCGTGATCCCTGGTTGGGCTTCTTCTCCCAGAGTCTTTGTGATCAGCTGGGATCCACACCTCCCACTGGCTGGCTCTGCCCATGCGCCCTGCACCCAGCCCGGGCTTGGACATCCCTAATTTCCAATGACCTGCCCGCCTGATCCTCTAACTCCCCTGCGCCCCTCCCCACCTGACTCCGTCTCCAGCCTGATGCTGCTTCCCTCTCTCCCAAGGGCTTCTCTCTGCTCCGGGCCCCGATGACCCTTTGAGCTCCTTTCTATCTCTTTTTCCCTCTCTCACCTTTTTTCTGCCCTCCAAGGAAGTTCTGATACCAGCTCGCCACATTTCAAAGGCCAGTGCACAGATGATTGTATCCAGAACTTGAAAAGTGTGAGAAAAATCCAAGCGATGAGAAATGCTCTGATAGAAGCAGTAGCAAGCCCGGCGGTCTTCCTACGGAGATGCAGCCAATTACTGAAAACACTTCCTTTGGCTGAAAAGCTCACCGTGGAATCAGCCTGGGGGAAGAACACGCTGTAATGTTAAACCCCAAAGGGCCACTCTGTGCTCCGAGGCCTTGATTTCATCTATAATTCCTCGATGGTTATCGGAAGTATGCTCCCCGTGAGGATTTTTTTAGGGCTCCCAAACAAAGCCGATCCCTCTCGGGGAAGCTGGAGGAAGCACTCTGCGCCTGAATTTGTCTTTTCCGGGCATGAGTCTCTGCCTCTTGCCTCAAACTCAGCAGCACCCGGCGGCCCACGGTGCTGGTTTGAATCTGACTTAGGAGCCGATGGGTATCACCGCGGCGGGATGTGCAGCTGGGACATTAATTGCTCATTAGCCATCTGTGCGAACCATGCCTCCGCTGAGACAAGAGAAAGACTGTGAGCGGCCATACCTGGGAGTCCAGCTACCGACACACGTGGAAACCATCCAGGGAGACCTCAGGTTCAATCTGCAGCTTGGCCACATATTTATTTCTCACTAAAATAACATCTGGCTTTCATTTTTTGGTGACAACTCGTTTGGACAAGACCTTGAGTATGTTAAAAAAAAAAAAAATCAGACTTTCCCCCCTTCCCCTTGCCTTGGGGAGCTAAACTTTGTTTAAGGTCTTTCGTGAGCCAAGGGTGTGCGAATAAGGAGTTGGTGAGGGGACCGAAAGCTGGGGTGTAAACAAGGAGCTGTTTGTTTCTTCTTATTAAAGGATGACGACTCCAGGGTTTTCACACCCTCCCCACTTGGACTCAGAGCAGAGTTCCTGGGAAGAATACATAACAAATTACACCAAGGTCCTGGAGCCCACAGCTAAAGGACTAGGCAATCTTAGGGCTCAACTCTGTGGCCAAGGCTCTGAGATCCCAGTGCAGGATGACTGAGTTTGGGGCATGTGTTTGAGTTGTGCAGTGACCCAGGAGGATGTGACTCATTGCCACCAACAGGTCCCATGAAGAGCTGGTGGCCCTGGTACCTGGGGGTCCCCACTACGGTACAAACTCCATGAGGTCAGAGGGATTATCTCCTCTGCTCTTTACTGCATCCTCCACACCCAGCGGAGCACCTGATTATAGCAGGTACTCGCAAGTGTGTGTTTGAATAAAAGAACAAATGATACAATACACGGGTTCTGTTGTGATTCCGGCTGCGACCTTTGGCCGCGTCTCTTCCAAACTAGGACAAGAGTATTTCCCACTATCCTGAGAGGTGGGAGGTTGTCAGCCATATATACGGTAAAGAAGGTTCCTGGAGACAAAAATCAGGAATCCTTACTGACTAGAACCTCCCAAGCAGAGATGAAAATGGAGCTCCTGATTCCTGGCTTTCCAGCTGGGGCGTTTCTGAGGCCAAAACGGGTAAGGTTGCCCAGGAAGTGAGGCCTTGGCATCACACATCCAAAACTGAAGTTTAATTCGATGCCGAGTATGGTGCTACGTGCTTAGGAGACGCCAAGAAAGAGAAGAATCATGTTTGCCCTTGAACTCTGGGAGATCTTCCCATTGGCTTTTATACCACAGGCCATTTGCACATGCAGCTTGCTTATCTGCGTGCGTGCCCTGCATGTCTCCCACACTCTTGAGTAGCTTCAGATCTTTACTCAATCACTACTAGGTCAGGAAAGCCTTCCTGACTGTCAGGGCCACGGACTAGGTCAGACCTCCCCAATGTGTGTTCAGGCCACTGTGTGCTCCTATGTGCCTAGTACTTATTACAACTGTAACTTTCCGTTGATTTTTTTCTTGGTTAAATTTGATAAACAGCTCTCTCCTACTACCTCCTACACTGTCCAACACAGGGTCTGCTGGCTACATGTGGCTACTTACATTGAAATTAAACAAAATTAAGGAGCTCCCTTCGTGGTTCAGCGGTAACAAACCCGACTAGTATCCATGAGGATGTGGGTTCAATCCCTGGCCTTACTCAGTGGGTTGAGGATCTGGCATTGCCATGACCTGTGGTGTAGGTCATAGACACCGCTTGAATCTGGCATTGCTGTGGCTGCAGTGTAAGCCAGCAGCTGTAGCTCTGATTCGACCCCAAGTCTGAGAACTTCCACATGCCATGGGTGTGGCCCCAAAAAGAAAATTTAACAAAATTAAAAACTGAGTCCCTCAACTACATTAGTGCCATTTTATGTGTGCTCAATAGCACTGATATAACGTTCGCTAATGGCCATCATATTGGACATTGCACACATAGAACTCTCCAGGCCTGTAGAATATTCTACTGGACAGTGCTGTGCTAGACTGCTCTGTGAAGACAGGCACCTCCCTCCTGCACCACCACAGCCCACCCAAGAGTGAGTGAGGAACCTTATGCGTGAGCAAAGGAGACATGTATAGAAACTGGAACACAAGGCGGCATGATTCAATGCTACATGAAAGCCCAAGGGAATTATGGAACAGAAAGCTGTTCTTACAGGTGAGGCTGGTGAAGGCTTAGTGGAAAAGGTAACATCTGTGTGGGGTTCTGAAGAGTGGGTAGGAGTCTGACAGTGGAGAGGAGAGAGGGAGGATGTTACAAACACTGAAAGAAAACACCGCTCAAAAAGTGTTATGGAATCAGAAGCCCAGCAAGCCTGAGGAGGATCACAGATTCTTGGGTGTTAGAATGAGGGTCTTGGAAAAGTGTGCTGAGGAACCTAGATTTAAGTCACATGCAATTTCAGGTAAGATTATTTTCCATCTACTATGTGCCAGGGCTAGGTCCTTTAGGCATGACCCCATTTGATTATCTGCAGCAACCCTGTGGGGTGGTTGCTAGAATGATCTCTTTTTATAGATGGGAAAACTCAGCTTCCTATGTGCCGTAAGGGTTACATTAGCTGATAAAAGTCACGAGGCTAACAAGGAGCAATAGTGTGACTACTGAGACGATGGTCCTTGCAAGTAAGGAATACGCCTATCTCACTCTCCACTGTATTGCCAGCACCTAGCATAGAGCTGGAACCTACTAGAGGCCTACTAGATAGTTGTTGACTGAATAAATAATCAAGCGTGTTTGACGGTGATGCGTCCAGCTGAGGTGGAGCTGGAGAGAAGGAAAGGTACCAAGTACTGCAGTACTGCAGAGGAGCTGGGGGTGAGAGTGTTGACTTAAACTCTCTGGGTTCAGTCCTGGAGCCAAAACTTACTCTCTGGGTAACCCGCAGAGAGTCTCTTAACCTTTGTACACATCAGCAGACTAAGGGCAAAAATAATAGCACCTTCACTGGCTGGTGGTAAGAGCTTAATGAAGGAGATCACCCACCTGTCAGCTAGCAAATAAGTAATGGATTATGTTCCCAAGAGGTGAGGGCCTGGTCCCCTTCTCGAGGTTCTGGAGGCCACAGATGTCAGTGATATTACGCAGGTTGGGTCAACTTGGAACTTGACAACCAAAGGAAAGCTGGGGATTAGGAAGGAATCAAAACCTCCTGAAAGGACTTCCCCCGGGGAGCATGAAAGGCTAAATGAGACCAGGATTGGAGTTGGGGAGCACAAGGCGAGAGAGGGGTTGGGGTTTAAAATAAAGGTCGGGCGACTCCCTTGGGCCCCAAACCCAGGAGCCCAGCAGAGACTAGAGAAATAGACACATTCAGGGGTACAGAGGGTCCCCTCTCCAGGTCCAGCAGGATGGATCCAAGACAGAAGGAACAGGAGCAACCACCCCATCGACTCCCTCCCCCGAACCCTCGCAGGGCTTACCGCCTCACTTGCGGGGAGTGCCACAGGACACCATCTTTGCCAGGAGTGGCGAGCTGACTGCTGCCCAGCAACAGTACACGTGGTCAACCCTTAGGCCCAGCCAAACAGGCAGACAACACACCAAGCCAAGGCTGTGTGGCTTCCTGGTTTGATGCCTTGTCACTCAAAGCATGGGCCAGGGGCCAGCAGCATCAGCGTCACCTGGGAGCCTATGAGAAACGCAACATCTCCTACCAGGGATCGGCCGAACCTGCCCCTGCCTGTGAGCCACTGTCCAGGTGAGTCACGAAAACACCAGGGTCTGAGGGTTTCGTGCTCTGCAGACAGACTGCCTAGGTTCTGGTTCTGCGCGTACAAGGTCTGTGACTGGGCGGCAAGTGCTTTAGCATCCCCAAGGCTCCGTGTCCTCATCCAGGCAAAGGAGAAAACAATCAGGCTGACTCATCAAGTGGTTTCTGAGGCTTACCCAAGAATATGCATGTGGAAGTGGTTAACGCAGAGCTTATCACTGCTAAGTGTCCAATTAATGTCAAGCAGTGGTTATTAACAAGCCGGTTCCCAAGACATGAGGCAGAACGACGGTCCAATGGGCCACTCTTTAGGTAACAAGATGTTCTCCAAGGAATGACTTGGTAACACTAAGATGAGCCTGCCGCCAGCCCAGCCACCGTCCCCAGATACACTTATTTATCACTCCGCATGCTGGGGAGGCTCCACCCTGCTGAGCACTTGAACCAGACCAGGCCCATCCTCTTGGCCTTACAGTTCAAGACAGGCAAGACTGGGTCCAGAGCCAACATAAACACTGGAACGGGCCCTGGATCGCTCTCCTGATTAGATCAGCAAACACGCCAGGGCCGCTGGAGGACACATTCTCCTAGGACAGAGGCAGATAGGAATCGGGTCAAGCTCAGGCCCTGCCCAGCAAGAGTTTATGACCAGAAGGAACAGAAAGACCACCGGACGGGACTGACTGACCTCCAGCTCAGACCATGGACTGACAGCAGAGGCAGAATAAGGTTCCAGAATAACACAGCGATGCTGCCTAACCTTTCCTGAGTGTTTACTAGCAGAGTGCTAAAAGCTCTACAGTTTGTTTTCTTTGTTTCTCCTACGATGCTTGCAGTGTGGGGAAGCTCCTGGGCCCGGGACTGAACCCACGCCACAGCTATAACGAGAACTACGGCTGTGACAATACTGGATCCTCAACCTGCTGAGCCACAAGGGACCTCCAAAAGCTTTGGAGGTTTTTAACTAATCGAATCTTCCACCAGATTGCCCAATAATGTACAGACCACTATTAATCTCATTTTACAGATGATAAAACTGAGACACGGAAAACTTCAGCTGCTTGTTACATAACTCATCACACGACTAGCAAGCGGCAGAACTAAATTTTTGGTCAGGGTGCTGAAGGCCCTTCTCACCTCGTCTGTGCCTGAACTGACCACCTGTGCTCTCCCGCTGCCTGTCCATCCTGTATGGCCTGGAGCCATCTGTAGTGCCCGGAGGAGGCAAGGGTGGGCTGGCTGACGCACGCGGCGGGGTGTTCACCCCACCTGAGGAGGGACAGATTCCAGGGCCCATCTGGAGGAGAGCTTCTCATCTCACTTAGCCTCAGCTCCAAGCAAGCGGTGACGCTTTCCAGGATGCCTGTTCCTAACGCCTGCCGAGACACTGCAACACAACACGGGGATTTTCAAAAGATGGAATCACAGAAGCAGTTTATCACTGAAGCAGCACCAAGACAGGCAAGTGTCACAAAGGCACACAATTACAGGTGAGCATCCACTGAGCGGCTCTTTCGCTGTCGCTCTCAGAAGCCTTTTGAAACCTCAAGTTGTCAAGATGTCTCTAGTTGCAGATGCTCGCTATCTCCATGTGGACTGAGACAGCGGCGGAGGCCAACGCGAAGGCTGTGATCGCAGCTCTGTGCCCGCCTCTTCAACCAGTCTGCTCGCTCACACACCAGGCGGCCAATCCATGAGCCTGGGCCCCCGACTCGGCCCCCCCGGACACCTGTAGACACTGAGCCCCCTCCTCCTCAGACTTGGCATCACTCTAGCCCCCAGATCCCGCTGCCTCATGGCGTTTTCACTCAGCCCTGGCTCTGTGCTTGGGACCCCTTGCTGCTTTATGGGGATGCTGATAATGGGGGAGGCTCTGCATGTGTGGGGGGAGCAGAGAGCATATGGGACAGCTCTGTATTTTCTTACTTTTACTGTGAACCTCAACTTCTCTGAAAAAAATAGTCCCAGGAAATTTTTTTAATCTAAAGAATAATTTTCAAATGGTTAAAAAAAAAAAAAAGATCTTGGATCCATGACAGGTCTTGGGGAGTTTTTTTGGCTATGGGATCTTCTGGCTTCCTTCAACCTCACCAAATAAATGATTATCTTCCCCATCTATGAATAAAGCTGACTGGTGTATGACATGTCCCTCTCTCCCTCTTTCTCTTCTTCCACCACCCCCCTCCACTTTTCTAAGTTTGTTCAAGAATAATGTCTGGAAGGATATAAAAGCAGCAAGATAGTGACTACCTTTGGGAAGGGGAACCAGAAATCAAGTAAAACAGTGATTCTTCCATCTTATCAACGTCTAGTCCTTAACAGTCTTGTACCATGAATACGCAGTACCTGCCACTTTCGATTTCAACAAGAACAACAAAACAGGTGGGCTTAGTGCAGAGAAATACGATCCTGTCATGTGCCCATGCTCTAAACTTCAAGCCAACCCCTTCCCCCAAAGCAGGGTGCAAAAAGCAGTGTCAACAGTGAGGAGCAGCCAGTGGGTTCAGGATAAAGCCCACAGCATCCACCCCAACCCCACTCCCACAACTGCCTCCGCGTGCACCAGCCCCTTTGGGGTCTGATCCTGCACCGGCCCTCTACCCTCTATTCCCATTTTTGTATGGATCAATGGGATCTGGTTTCCTGGGACAAAGGACTTTGTCCATCATGTGCCCTTGGGCTTTTCCTTAGCATGGGATGTCTTCCTCTGACCCCTGACATTCCAAATGCTGGTGGATTGAACCACCCCAGCCACTGCAAGGAGCCAGGACTCCAGAACTCACTTTCTCTATCAAGCAACTGATGCCTTTGGGCTAGTTCCAGATTTCCTCGGGAAAACACACGTGAGCTCTCTGGCACCACAAGTGTCAACGTGGACCTCCATAGTTTCAGGGTTCATAATCCCGGCTCCTGAGGGCAGAAGAAAAGCGTGTGGCTGACTCAGCACCCGTGTTTCGAAACACGCGTGCTCCCCCTCCGGCTCAGTGGCTTTGTTTACGCACTGCTTCTCCCCATTCAACGGGCTGTCACTAGATGCGCGCCAAGAAATGGGAAGAATCGTGGACACAGTATATCACTGTTCAGCGCTGCCAGAATTGCAACATAAAGACCACTTAGCTCAGAACAAAATCAAGGAGCCCACAAATTAGTCACCGCAGAGATGCCAAGACCATGTTAAGTCTACTCACTGCACTCAACAGTCTTACACATCTGAATGAGTTTAAGGCTCCTTCGAGCGGCAGGTGGGTGGGGTGGCTTTGCTGCTTCTGTGGCGGGGAGTGGGCCGTCACTAGCCCATCAGACCAGACCAGCAGCGCCCACGCCTCAAGACTTCCTTTTCCTTCCGTCTCTCCTCTGCTGTCCATCCATCAGCTCTGGGTGCTGGGAATGCCTTTTGTCACGTCCCTAGCATCCCCATCCAGGCCAGTGCAGAGGGGGACATGCAGAGTTTAACAGGGAGCTTGTGTCCTCCCACCAAAACTCCTCTGCCTCCAGGCGGTCCAGGTGGCAGGGGAGCGGCGGTCTCCATCTCAATGTGACTGTTGTAAGGACAGCGGGCAGTGCACCAGGACGTGTGTGAGGGCAGTTTCATTAAAAGTCCATCACGGCTCTGCCGTGCAAGCTAATGACCAGGTGTTGTCAAACAGTCAAAGGCCTGTGGCTCACTTCCCTGAATAATAAACTGACTTGCTTCTCTGGGGAAGTGTGTTTCAGTCCATTGAGGATGTCGGCTTTTGAGATTCTAAATACTCACATACCACCTTGTCATCATTTCTAGGTATCATCTCTATTATTATTTACTTAATGCATTTCTATAAATGAACTCGCCTTTTTAATTTTACCTAACTGCCTGCTTCATTCTCATTCTAAGCAGAAGTACCCATAAGGCCATGCATGAAGAGCTATTTACCTCACACACACCTCACACACGCACAAAATCCATGAACATGAAAACTAAAATGTTATGTCTTTCACACCTTGGCACACTTGGAAGGAAAATAATCACTCAGAAGTCAAAAGACTCCATTGTGTCTTAAACTCTATTTCCCACCTTTGCTAGTCACGACTCTTACACATAATACACGCTCAGTATCAACTGACTGATTTAAACTGATCTCGGGTGCCATTTAACCAAACTTACCAGGATTGCGATGACAAATAAGAACATTCCAGAATCTGAGCAAGGGACTTCCCTGATTTCTAGGCCTTGAGACTTGGAAGCTGAGAAAACATCTTAGCCCTGAACCTCTTGGTTCAATTAGAAGGGTCTGAGGAAACTGACAGTCATGCCATAACTTACTCTTAGCAAGATAAGAAGGCACTTGGGAAAGCAGAGCTTGCAAAAAAAAAAAAAAAAAGATGCAGAACTTTGCTAAGCGTGTTTAGGAGGATGTCTGCAGATCCAGGCCTCTCACGCAGAGGTGGTATACATGTGGCAAGTCCCACGGGTGAGTGCCAGCGCTTCAGTCATCCTCAGCAGATATAAGCATCCAGGGCCATGGTGAAACCCCCCAGCCTGCCCTCAGTCAAAGCCAGTTACTAACCAAAAGGGCCAAGCCACGGGTGTTCACTCAACAAGGACACCAGCAGATCTTAAGGAGAGGGGGTGGTCCTTCTCGCGAGAGAAACAGACGGCGCATGGAAATTTCCACACCACAGTTCAAAGGGACACAGTGACCTAATAAATTTAGTTGAATAGGTTATTAAAGGCAACTGTAAATTCAGCCTGAGGGTATTCCTCCGCGCTGCCCCCCACGTTTTCCCCACAGCTCAAACACATGTGAAAGTGGAGAAAGTTCCCAGGGAAGCCTGGTGCCTGTTTTGATTGCATCTGACAGGCCATGCGCCAGGATGAGCGATGTCTCTGTAAACGGACTTGCTGCCGAAGTGGTGACCTCGGGAACGCTGGCCTGGGATCTCTGCTGAAGGCCTCGGAGAGGGGCCTCTTGGCCCTCCAGGTAAAGAACCCCACAGTAATTGAATCTGCAGCCAGCCAGAGCGGGGGACATTTCCTTTCACTGGCTGGTTGTAACACCTAATCTCAGCCGAGAGGTCTCACTGGAGTGTGAATAATGCACGTGCTCTTCCTCTGCAGGGGCTTAGCCACGCAGGTGTCCTGCCAGGTCAAACAACAGTGACAGAGATGTGTCTTCAGGGATTAGTGCAAATCGGACTCCCACCTGACGGGATTTAGCCGGTCCCCATCCTGCAACCTGTGTGATCTCGGGGTCAGAAAATCAAGTAGAAAGGCAGAGCTCGGGGTTTAGAAAGCATAGCACAGGGAGTTAGCCTGCAATAGCCTCTCTTTTATTTCTTCTCCGCCTTTTTAAGAGAGACTTTGGGAGATAAAAAAAGATTCAGAAACTCCAAAATGATGTACAAAACGGGTCCTCGTCAAATAAATCAACCAAGAAAAATAAAACCAGCAGAGAGGTTGCTTTTTTTTTCCTGGGCTGACTCAGATCCGTTTCTGTAGCAATGCCTGCATGTGTGCCTCCCCAGCCATCTGCGGGGATATCGAGGCGGGCAGGGAGGAAGCGGCGGAGAACCAGCAGAGCTGGGAGACGGGCCCTCCGCCTCTGCTGCTACCTTCAGAGCCTGTGTACAAGGGACACAGGACAGGCGAACTTCTGACTTCATAATCACATCTTTTTTTTTTTTAGGTCTTTTTAGGGCTGCCCTGCAGCATGTGGAGGTTCCCAGGCTAGGGGTCCAACTGGTGCTGGAGCTGCCGGCTTACGCCACAGCCACAGCCATGACAGATCTGAACCGAATCTGCAACCTATACCACGGCTCACGGCAACGCTGGATCTTTAACCCACTGAGCAAGGCCAGGGATGGAACCTGCGTCCTCATGGTTACCAGTCAGATTTGTTTCCGCTAAGCCACGACCAGAACTCCTGTAATCACATCTTGTCTTCACTGCTTATGACAGAAGAAGGTTCACAGGAACAGGCCGTGGCAAGATACCCTCTTTGGTGGCAAAGAGAGCTGCTTTCAAATCTTCCCTCCACTTCTCACTGAGACTTTGATCAGATCACTTAACCTCTCTGAAGCCCAGTTTCCTTGCTGGTAAACCAGGAGGATAATAATTTCTCCATAGGGTTACAGCAAACCTTAAATAAGGAAACACAGGAATGCAGGACACCTATAAGGCTATCACTACAGAAACTGGATAGAATATACAAAGTTACTAGGCTAGGAAATTGCCCTGCTTACCAATAGACCATAATTACTTCAACTGGCTCCAGTTTTTTTAAATGAAATATACAATCACTCTAACAAGTAATAAAAGACTCAAAATATATCTATTTTATGAAAATTGTATCTCAATAAAAAAATATTGCTGCTGGAGTTCCCACTGTGGCTCAGTGGGCTAAGGACCTGATGTGCTCTCTGTGAGGACGTGGGTTTGATCCCTGACTTTGCTCAGGGAGTTAAGAGTTCAGTGTTGCCACAAGTTGCTGTGGTGTAGGTCACAGATGTGGCTCGGATCTGGTGCTGCCATGTGTGTGGCAGCAGCCTGCAGCTGCAGCTCCAATTCGACCCCTGGCCTGGGAACTTCCATATGCTGTGGGTGCAGCCATTAAAAAAAAAAAAAAACTGCTGCTAAGATAGATGTTCTAAAAAAGAACAAAATAATGCCATTTGTAGCAACATGGATGGACCTAGAGATTATTATACTAAGTGAAATAAGTCAGACAGAGAAAGACAACATCATATGAGAGCTCTAATATGCAGTATCTAATAAAAATGATACAGAAGAACTTGTTCACGAAACAGAAACAGACTCAAAGATTCTGAAACCAAACTTACAGTTGCCAAAGGAGAAGTGCTGGGGGGAGATACATTAGGAGGTTGTCATTAACACACTGCTGTATACAAAACAGATAACATGACAAGGACCCAGCTCTGTACCCCTGGGGGCTCCCATTGTCCAGCTGTGTGTGCTTAGCAGAGGGTGTGGGGGGAGGGCTGGGGGGAATGGGGTTGGGATTCTGCCCAGGGCTGGCAGGGACTGGAGGAGGAATGCGAGCTCCAGTCCCACTACGTCCCACTATGTCCCAGCTCTGTGGAACCAAAAGCAAGCGACTCACCTTCCCTGAGATGCTGTGAAGTGCTGATAATGACCCCTGCCTTGCAGGAGAGCTCAGAGGATGTGGTCGGACAGTATCTGCAAAGGACCACGCCCAGTGTCTGCCTGAGCAGGTGTTTAATAAATGTTAGAGCTATTCATTATTCTACGGGCGAGGTGAGGGCCAAAATCAAAAACGCCAGTCATCCTTCTCAGTCCCTTTTCTCACTCTGTCACAAGCTACAGAGGTGGTAAAGGTGGATCTCGGGATGCTCCAAGCTTTGAGTGAGAGTCACCTTCATTTTCTGCTAAGATCTGAGCCTAAATTCTCTCTGGTGTCTTACTGAGTGGAGGCTGGAAGGGGCATTTTCACATTAGGAGCCCGGGGAAGGCCTGGATGACATGGATGCTAAGACTGGCGCAGTGGCAGGAAGTGTATCTGAACTCCTCGCTTCCCTGGGCTCTGCATCCTGTAGGAAGTGGGGACCAGCCTTGGAAAGGGTGGGTCCCAGACAAGAGCGGGTCTACAGGACTGCAGATAAATGGGAGGCAAGGAGGCCACTGTGGAGATGTGGTGCTGGGCACAGGTGATTGGGTGGCCGTCCCTGGACGGGAATCAGCAGCAGGGGAGCATTCGTGAGTGAGGGAAGAGCTCAACAATCCACCTGCACACTTACACTTGCCCCCATTCTTTTTTTCTTTCTTTCTATGGCTGACCTGCATCATATGGAAGTTCCCGGGCTAGTGGTCAAATTGAAGCTGCAGCTACAGCCTACACCACAGCCAAGGCAACACAGAATCCCAGCCATGTCTGCAACCTGCTTTGCAGCTTGCAGCAACACTAGATCCAGCCCACTGAGCAAGGCCAGGGATAGAACCAGCATCCTCACAGAGACAACGTCAGGTCCTCAACCCACGGAACCATAACAGGAACTCCCACTTGCTCCCATTCTTAAAAAAGATCTTACAACTAAACCATGTCACTTCAATCTGATCATAATGATGATGACGTAATTAACACTTCATAGGTATCAAGCTCTTTCTTTGTTTTGTGTCAGATGCTTTGCTAGACAGGAGACACTGAATCCTCTCAATGACTCGGGTAGGCAATTCTATTACCCTCTTTTACAGATAAGAGATGAAGGCACTTGCCTAAAGCTGCACAGCCTGTGGACACAGACTGTACTCCTAATCAGTAATCTCCAATGAAAATCAGCATTTTAGCAAACCACCTGGGGTGACGCTCTCCAGTCTTCTACAAAGGCCTGCAGTCCCAACTTTCTGTTATTTGACCTTATGCAAACAACGTCATAGTACCTGCCTAGGTTCCTAGTGAAGCATCTGAGGGTATACCTTTCTAGAAACGACCACAACTGCCCTACTTAATTATAAATGGTTCATTTGCACACTTTACGGTAGAAAGTTCTCTAGTATGTACACAGATCAAATACGTACAGTAGTACGAGAACCAATCCTGTACACTGAATCACATTTTTTTGCCTACCAGTGCTGCAGGGTAGCTATGCGACTCTAAAGAAACAGCTGGAAGAATCCTGGGGAGAGGGCTTGAGGCCAAGAGCCAGACAGAGTCCTTGAGATAGGCCGTTTAAGATATTTCATAAATGACAGAAGGAGAAGTACACGCTCTGAAAATCGAAAGGTAACAGGGTAACAGGGAAGAAGACAGTCAAATGGAAATTCTCTAAGTAACGACACGAGTGCAGCCGAAAGGGACCTCGGATCATTTGAAGCACCATAAAGCAAAGGTGTCCTGGAGCCATTTTTTTTTAAATGCATTAATTTAGCATATCAATTCCCGTACAGCACTAACATCTCTGAGATAAATTCTTTAATAACATATATTTAACGTGTGCCTGTTTGTGCTGTTTGGTCTTTGGGCCACTAAAAACAAACCAGCACATACATAACATAAATTGAAAAGAAAAGAAAAGAGGAACATCATTCTTCATTTTACCCCTCAAAAGCTCCCAGAGATCTTCCTGGTTAGAACCTTAATTAGGGAAATTCTCATTTGTATTACATGATTTATTTAAAACCTGTCTTTCCAAGAGAATAAAATCCAGGTTTGAAGCACCTCTCAAAACAGTTTATTCTTCTCCACTGACTAACTGCTTTGGCCAGCAATCGTAAATTTATAGTACATTATGCCAGAGCAAAAACACTCTAATAACTTAATCAAACATTTAAAATCCAGCTCACAGTCATATAATATATAGAAGCTGTTCTCCCAGCTCTCTTGTTAAAGATCAATTACCATTTCTATCCCAAACCTCCACATCTTGAAGAAGCCACACACACACACACAACACCCCCCACCCCGTGACACACACACACACACACACACACACACACACACACAGAAGGAGAGGAAGACAGAGGGAGACATAAACATTTTGAGATTCAAAATTTGGCTAACACATTCCCAGACTTAGAGCAATTCTTGTTACACTTTGAAATGAGAAAATTGATCCTTGACATATTTTTTTAAATTCTAGCCGAACAATATAATCTAAAGGAAGAGAATACAACAAATGAAACTAAAGTAGTGGTTCTTTTGATTTTCAAGGCATTCAGGGAAAGAATCGGGTGCAATTCTGCACTGGTGATGTGGCCATGCCCCCACAAGGACAGTATTATGGAAATAAGAGTGATTACTTGCATTGTTTTGTCTGCCTTTTTTAGAAGCGCTTTAGCAGATACATACTTTCTGCCAACAACCTCACTTCTATCAGACAGAAAATAACACTGAGCTCATTTTTCAGATGAAAAACATGCCTCGACAACTTCTGATGCCAGAACAAGGACAGAAAGGCGATTTGGTATGTTTTGGGCATGAGGTGTATGACCTAAGGATGGAAGAAAGCCAACGAGGGGAAATGCAGTCATCTGGTTCAAAGAAACTTCTTGGTCAAAGAAACTGCTCTCTTCCCTTATTCATCAGTCTTGGCCTGTGATGGTGATGATGAAGGGAAGGAGGGTCCAGGAGGATGGCTGAAGATGTTGAGCAGTAACTGTGCCCAGCACCATGTGAACCACTTCACATAGATAATCTCGGGAGCCCCTGGTGCATGGTTAATGGAGTCACACCATGGATCCATTTACCCTTGCGCGAACCAAAGTGCAGGCATTCAGCAAAAAGTGAAGGAGGAGGAGGAGGAGGAGAAAATATAGGGTGCAGAAGGTCCTATCAGCCATTCTTCTCAATGAGTCTGTGCCACCCAATGACCTTGGACGAGAGATGTGAACCTGCTCTTCCCTCAGCCTCCCAGTCCCTGGGGTCTGCTCAAGGTCAGCAACTGTGCTGATAGGGATTCCAGAGGTCAATGGTCCATCTTGGTACAAAATGGTCCCTAATGTCTTGTTTATGAGAGCGAGAACTGTCAAATAATTTTATGTTCCATTTTTATCTTTCGTGCCACCTTCAGAAATAAACCTCTGGTTTAAAAGCCACCTCGACTCAACCATGATTATCTCCATTTAACAGATGGTACTCGGAGCTATTAAGAAACTTCCCTACGGTCTCATCGCTGGTAAGTGAAATGAGAGAATCGACACAGGTTCAAATCCAGGTCTATCCCAATGCTAGAATCCGTGCTCTTCATCCTATAATCATATAGGCTAAGTGTCCACTGCGCATGCTCTCTAACTAAATTAGCAGATGGAGGAGCCCGTGGAAACCTGCAGAGAGCAGCCCTTGCCCTTCTTATTCCCATTGCGAATGATCGCAGCCACATCACTCTTTGGCCATCTGGTGGTCATGATCCATACTCCTATTTTATCTTCAAGGCTCTGTTCAAGTGATGCCTCCTTGGTAGAATTTTCCCTGACCTATTCTGCAGAGACAGTCAGAGACAGTCACTTCCTCTGTACTCTTTTTTTTTTTTCTTTTGGTCTTTTTAGGGCTGCACCCAAGGCATTTGGAGGTTCCCAGACTAGGAGTCAAATTGGAGCTGTAGCCACCTCAGCTCCAGCCACACAGGACCCGAGCCGTGTCTGCCACCTACACCACAGGTCACAGCAACACTGGATCCTTAAGCCCACTGAGTGACGCCAGGGATCGAACCTGTGTCCTCATGGATACTAATCAGATTCCTTTCCACTGAGCCATGACGGGAACTCCTCCACTTCCTCTGTACTCTGTTGAAAGATGTATTTTGTATACTTGCTTTCCTAGTAGACTGGACGCTCCCTAAGGACAAAGATTCCCTTGTATTCCTCTCAAAAACTCTAGTACTAACACAATACCTGGTGCATAAAAGATGTTTAGTAAACGCTTGTTACATTGAACAGATGCACAAGATGAATAATATTCCCACAGGCCTCCTCTGGAGGTGGGTGGGCTGCAGTGCGGTGAGTGAGGGGAGAAGTCCCTAAAATCTGTCTTAGAGATTCCCCAGGACCACATGAGCAGTCTCTCTCTCTTTTTTTTTTTTTTGGTTAGTCCTATTCAAAGACTGAAGTGAAATGCTTACGAACATTTATGACAAACCAGATACTATCCTAAATTCTTTGCGTGTATGCTATTTAGTTTTGGCAACAACCCTAGGGGGTGAATATATATATGTCATAAACGTGGCATCTGAGGTTCACAAAGGCTGGTCAATTTGCCCAAGGTCAAAGGGTGTAGAGATATGAGCCAGAACGCCAGAGGTCAGCTTCCCTACTGCTCTGCTCCACTTTCTTCCTAGGTGTCTATCTAAATTCTTGCCATCACTAAGCCTATATTCCTGAGTTTGATTCTCCATGGAGCTAGCCCCTTCTTCCACTAACTGGACAATGCGAAGAGTTTAGGAGTAAGTCTTCCAACATCCTCCTCCTCTCCCACCTTAGACCTTTTAATGCCACCAGAGAAGAGTGAGCTTGGTGGAGGGAATCAAGCACAGCTGGCCTTCTGACAGCCTTGAAAATCTTCGCAGGCTTTTATTTTTCCTCTAACAGTTCCTTAGTTTTATAGCTTCCCTTCAGTCTGTCTTATAATTCTTAAGGAATCAATGGAGAAAATATTCCGAGACAGACTTTTTTCTTAATAAGGAATAATAACACAAACCAATCAAAAATCTGTCAACAGTGGTCTTTCTGGTGTTGGCAGCTTAGACCCACACAGACACTGCTTTTGTTTTTGTCTTGTTTTGTTTTGTTTTTCCCAAGGACTTAGAGTAATTTAAGTGTTGACATCGCAGATGACAAATTTTACAAAGAAAACCCTGTGTCCATAATTCTTAGTTAATGACGATGCTCAAGGCTTTGACGTTGATACAAATGAGGCCAAATGAAGAAAAAGCCACATTTATGGGCTGTTCCGGGGTCTGGCCTGAAAGGATGAGCTTGAGGGACATAACAAATGTTGGCTGTGGCAGGACAAGCAGGGTTCTATCTACCGGGTACAAAATAACTCTTGCAGTAATTTAAAAAAACATATATATTCACCACGTATATGCATTTAAATATATAATCTAGCTATTTAGTTCACATCTAATTAACGAGTAAATGTGAACTGTGGGTTAGAGCTCAGGGCACCCTTGCGTTCTGCGTTTTTGGAAAAACTGAGCTACTGCCAAGGCAACCTAGCCCCTCAAGCACTGCAGGCTGTATTAACATTTCAGGAAGTCAAATTCCTCTTCATCCTTGTCTGCAAAATGAGGAAGCTGAGTAATACATCTCAGTCTCCTTCCAGTTTGTGACAGTGACGCCTTCTCCCAGCTCCTGAATTCAGAACAGTCCTGAGTTCGAGTTTCAGCGTGGCAAAGTCACTTTAACTTTCTGAGTTTCGGGTTTGTTCCTCTGTTAACAGGACACAAACGTTTTTAAAAGTACATTACACATTTTTTTTTACCAATAAAATATTCCAAAGTACAGAAAAGAAAAAACAGGTATTTTGAGTATCCATCTGCTCACTACCTCATTTCGATAATTGTCATGATTCTGCTGCATTCGGTTTTGTCTGTCTGCTTTCTTTACTGAACCATTTTCAAGTAATTATAGACATCGGGACACTTGATCCTATCAGCATGCATGCCCCCAGTTAAGGTGATTCTCTTATGTAACTAGAGTATCATGATCATACTTGGCAAAATTATTAATTCCCTGACATCAACTAATACCATCTACTTTCAGATTCCTTTTCCCAAATTTTATTTCTTTCATTCGTGTCTGCAAACCAGGCTTCAGTGAAGAACCACGCACTGAAGTTGGTTCTCCCACACTTGTCTCTAAAACCTTTTTAAAATAATTTTTTGAAGGGTGATATATATGTACAGAAAAATGCACAAATCAAAAACAGTACAGCCTGAAGCATTTTCACCTAGTGAACTGATCCACAAAAGCTCTATCCAGATCTAGACAGAGGATGCTACATCCCCTTCTGCTTATATCCCCCAAACGATAAACACTATCCTGACTTTTTGTACCACAGATTGCTTTCACTTGTTTTGAAGATTGTATACATGGAATCAAGTAATAGCTATTCTTTCATGTCCCGCTTTTGTCACTCACTCTGTTTCTGAGATTTCTCAAGTTGTCACCCGTAACAGCAGTTTTTCTGCATTGTTTCCAGGCTCCGTCAGTCTCTTCCAGGGTATGACTATACCACGGTCCATTTCTTCTCATGTTGGTGAGCCTCTGGCTCATTTCCAGTTGGGGCTATTACAAAGAGTGCTGCTAGGCACATTCTTGTGTATGTCTTTTTTGGGGTGTGAATCTAGGAGTGGAATTGCCGGGTCACAGGTCACATGTGGGTTCAGCTCTAGTTGACACTGCAGTAATTCTATCAGTAAGTCCCACAGCAGTAAATGATGGAAGTAGTTTGTGTCACATCATCATCAACACCTATAAGTATTCTCACACCATCCTGTGGACCTGTGGTGTCTATCACTGTGGTTTTAGTTTTCACTTCTCTGAAGACTGATGACATACTGAATGTCTTTTCATATGACCAGTGGCCATTTGGAAATCTTCTTTTTGGAAGTGCCTGTGCAAAACTTTTAACCATTTTTCCACTGCGTCATTTTTCTCTTTCTTACGGAGTTGCGGAAGTTCTTTATATAATCTTAGTACAAGTTCTCTGTCAGTTACATGCACTGCCAGTAAGTCTACCCACTTTGCGACATTCTTTTGCACTTTGTGACATCCTTTTGCACTCAATTAATGATGCATTTTGATGAAAAGAACTTTGTTTTTTTTTTTTTTAAATGGAGTCCAAGTTATCTATTGTTTTTTCCTGTAAATTTAGTGCCTTCTGGACCCTACTTAAGAAATACCAGCCACTGGAGTTCCCGTCATGGCTCAGCAGAAACGAATCCGACTAGGAACCATGAGGTTGCAGGTTCAATCCCTGACCTTGCTCAGTGGGTTAAGGATCCGGCGTTGCCGTGAGCTGTGGTGTAGGTCGCAGATGCGGCTCGGATCCCACGTTGCTGTGGCTGTGGCGTAGGCCGGCGGCTGTAGCTCCGATTAGACCCCTAGCTTGGTAACTTCCACATGCCGCGGGTGTGGCCATTAAAGGACAAAGAGACAAAAAAAAAAAAAAAAAAAAGGACTCACCAACCACTGCAAAGCCATCAAGATGTTCTGTGTTATTTTCTAGAAGTGTCATTATTTTATCTTCATGTGTAAATCTATGATTCATTTGTAACTGATTTTGTGAATGGTGTGAGCCAGAGGGCAAGATAATTTGTTTTCCATATCCAGTTACTCTGTCACAACATACGAGACAGACCATCCATTCCAAGCTGCTTCACAGTGCACAGCAAGTGTTACATAGCAAGTGTCCTTCTATTATCTAGGTCTTCAATCTGTCTTGGCTCTTCTCGGCCAACTGCATTTCCAAATAAACTTTACAATCATTTCCACAATTTCCACAACAACCTGTTAGCTTTGGGACTGCACTGAATCTATGTTATCAATTGGGAGATAACTGACATCTTTGATATAATGAGTTTTCCTATCCATGAACATAATATATTGCTCTATGTGAGTCATCTTTCATTTTTTTTGTCCAGAGAATTGAACACGTTATCAATTCACTTAGAAAATTATAGTTTATCTATGGGTTATTTTGTATTTTCTATGTATTTACTCATGACATCTGCAAATAATGATATTTCTATTTCTTCTATTCTAATCCTTATATCTTTTCTTCTCTTTTCTTCCATCCTTTCTTCCCTCCTTTTAAAATCACAGCCAGGACCAGGATTTCCAATACAATATTGAACGGGAGTCATGTCTCACAAGAAGAATGTTTTCAATATTTCACCATTAACTATGATGCTCCTTTTAGGTTTTTTTTCTGATTTTTTTAAAAAGTTTTATTGAAGTATAGTTGATTTACAAAGTTGTGATAATTTCTGCTGTACAACAAGGTGATTCAATTAGACATACACACATATCCATTCTTTTTCAGATTGTTTTCCATCCAGATTACCACAGAATATTGGCTAGAGTTTCCTGTGCTACAGAGCAGGTCCAGTCATTTCATATCCTACAGTGTGCATATGCCAATCCCAAATCCCCAATCCATCCTGTCTCCTTTGGCAACCATAAATTATTTTCAAAGTCTATGAGTCCATTTCTGTTCTGCAAGTAAGTTCATTTGTATCCATTTTATGGATTCCACATATTTTCACAGAACCAGAACAAAAATTTTTTAAATGTGTCTGGAAACACCAAAGACCCCAAAGAGCCAAAGCAATACTGAGAAAGAAAAATGGAGCTGGAGGAATCAGGCTCTGACTTCAGACTATACTACAAAGCTATAGTCATCAAAAGAGTATGGCACTGGCACAAAAAATAGACATACAGATCACTGGAACAGGTTGGAACGCCCAGAAATAAACCCATGCACCTATGGTTAACTAATCTGTGACAAAGGAGGCAAGAATATACAATGGAGAAAAGACAGTCTCTATAATAAGGAAAACCGGACAGCTACATGTAAAAGAATAAAGTTAAAACACTTCCTAACACCATACACAAAAATAAACTCAAAACGGATTAAAGACCTAAATGTAAGACCAGACACTATAAAATTCTTAAGGGAAAACAGGCCGAACACAACATTCTTTGACATAAACTGCGGCAATATCTTTTCAGAGATACCTCCTAGAGAAGTGAAAATAAACAAACAGGACTCAACTGAACTTAGAATCTCTTGCAGAGCGAAGGAAACCCTTTAGGCTGTTTTAAGTTCCATTTTATTCCTAATATTTTAAACACATAAAAATCATAAATTAGTTTTGAATTTCATGAAATCCTTTTTCTGGATCTGTGGAGATGAAACACCTTTTCCTATTTATTCTGTTATTGTTACTTTTGAAATTAGAAATGTACTTCTTGTTCATGTTGTAGTCAAATGCCTGTCAGCAGGGACTCCCAAACCTTTCAATTTGTGTGTCCACATCCTTTAAGCTCTTAAGAGTCCTGTAATTTAGTCAGCACGGGAGTGAGAGCAAGGATGGGGGATCATGGAGAGCACAGTACTTCCACTCTCATCCCACGGAATCCCAAGATTAAATCATGAGGCTCCACTTCAGTTCCCGGGAGTTCGGAAAGTATAGACCAGATCTGTCCTTATCCAATTTCTCTCCAGCCCTTTCGTTATATGAAATGCATTCTCTGGGAGAGTCCTTAGGAAGGCCTCCATGAAAACCATGATGTCTGACTGCCCCAATGCTCACAAGAGTTTTTTAGTCATTTACTCTTTTTTTTCTTTTTTTTTTTTTTGCTTTTTAGGTTCCACACCCACGGCATATGGACCCCAATCACAGCCACAGTAATGCAAGATCCAGGCTGCATCTGCAACCTACACCACAGCTCATGGCAATGCCGATCCTTAACCCACTGAGAGGGGCCAGCGATCAAACCCGCAACCTCATGGTTCCCGGTTGGATTCGTTTCTGCTGCACCACAACGGGAACTCCTTTAGTCATGACTCTTGAATATATGAATGCCTCTGGTGCACATCTTATAAAATCTTTGCTCCGCAGTTTATTTTTTTCAAAAAAATATTCAACTGTATTCTGGCTTTGGTGTCAAAAATATTCTAGAAATCTGATTTTCTTTTCCATTGTGTCTGATTGAATGCTTAAGAATTTCTTTCCTTTAAAATACAAAATAGGAGTTTCTGTCGTGGTACAGCGGTTAACGAATCCGACTACGAACCATGAGGTTGTGGGGTCGATCCCTGGCCTTGCTCAGTGGGTTAACTATCCGGCATTGCCGTGAGCTGTGGTGTAGGTTGCAGATGCGGCTCAGATCCTGCATTGCTGTGGCTGTGACGTAGGCCGGCGGCTACAGCTCCGATTAGACCGCTAGCCTGGGAACCTCCACATGCCACAGGTGCGGCCCTAAAATGACAAAAAGGCCAAAAAAAAAAACCCCCAAAAAGCAAAATAGTTTTGTTAGAATATTTAATTTTAAACCTGTAGCATCTATTTTGCCAGGACTTCAGTTGTACTGCAAATCATCTTTTAATTCATAAAAAAGTTTCATTCCTATTAGTTTTGTTCCATTGCTTTATTTCCTTCAGAGATTCATATTGTATTAGAACTTCTTTGACTGCCTGCTACAATTTCTACATCCATATTAGTTTCTTATTGATTTAAAAAACTCCTTTCCTTTTTCCATTTATCTTAACGTATTATCAATTACATTTATCTGCTCTTGAATTCCATCTTGGTGACTATGCATGAAAGTATTTTTTCCCTTTTTTTTCCTTTTTCTTTTAGGCCATACCCATGACATATGGAAGTTCCCAGATTAGAGGTCCAGTCAGAGCTGTAGCCGCTGGCCTAAGCCATAGCAACGTGGGATCTGAGCCGCGTGTGTAACCTACACCATAGCTCAACTGCAACGCCAGACTTAACCCACTGAGCGAGGCCAAGGATTGAATTCCCATGGATACTAGTTGGATTCATTTCCACTGCACTACAAAGGGAACTCCCATGAAGTTATTTTTAGTGTAAAACAGTTAATAGTTACTTTGCTCATGAATCTGTATTTCCAGCAGATTTCCAGGGTTTGTTAGGCACAGTAAACTTTTTAAAAATAAAACTTTTAATATTAGAACAGATTCAGATGTACATAAAAGTTGGGAAGATAGAGGGGTTCCTGTCGTGGCTCAGCAGAAACAAATCCGACTAGTATCGTGAGGATGTAGGTTCGATCCCTGGCCTTGCTCAGTGGGTTACGAACCTGGTGTTGCCGTGAGCTATGGTGTAGGTCGCAGACGTGGCTCGGATCCCGCATTGCTGTGGCTGGGTATAGGTGGGTGGCTGTAGCTCTGATTCAGCCCCTAGCCTGGGAACTTCCATATGCCACGGATGCGACCTTAAAAAGAAATAAAAAAAACTGGGGAAGACAGTACAGAGTGATCTTGTTCCTCATGTCCAGTTTCCCCTATTATTAACACCCTATGTTAATAAATTACATTTGCCATAATGAACCAATATTGACACATTATTAACTAAAGTCAATACTCTACTAAGAGTCTCCCTTCATTCTTACCTACATCTTTTTTCTGTTTTAGGATACCATCCAGGATGCCTCATTACATTTAGCTGCCATGTTCCATTATGCTCCTTTTGGCCGTGACAGTAACTGACTCGTCTTGTTTTTGATGACATCGACAGTATTGAGGACTATTCAGAGATTTCTTAGAATAAACTTCAATGTCTGATTCTTTTTCTCATTAGACTGGGGTGATAGGTTTTTGAGACAAAGTTCACAGACATAAACTGCTATTTTCATCACATCACGTCAAAGGTACATACTACTGACATAACTTATTACTTAACCTTAATCACCTGGCTGAGGGAGGGTGTGTCATATTTTTTCACTATAAAGTTATTATTCCCTGCCCTCCCCTTTTCACACAGTTTTTACTGCTGTGGTATTTGTCTTTGGCCACAGCGAGCAGCAGCCTGACGTGGGATCTCAGTTTCCAGACCAGGGGTTGAACCTGGGCTGCAGCGGTGAAAGTGCTGAGTCCTAACCACTAGACCACCAGGGAGCTCCCCCATACAGTATTCTTTTGAAGGAAGTCATTATGCAGAGCCCACACTTAAGGAGTCAGGAGTTATGCTCCACTTCCTAGAAGGTAGAAATCTACATAAATTACTTAGAATTCTTCTGCATGGGTGATTTCTCCTCTCCCCATTTATCTATTTATTCAGTCATTTATTTATATCAGTATGAACTCATGGATATTTATTTTATACCCTGGATTATAATCCAATGCTAACTTTTTATTTTGCTGCTCTAATTGTTTCCACTTTGGCCATTAGGAGCTCTTTCAGTTGGCTTCCATGTCTTCTTGACATATCCTCATAATTGTAGTGTTTGTTGCTGCTGTTTTTTTGTTTGCTTTTTAGTTTTGAGTACTTCCTTTCTGGCAAAAGCTATCTCATTCCCAGTCCTGGAATCAACCCATTTCTCCAAGATTTCTTGTTCCTTTTTTTTTCCATTTTGGCCACCCTGAAGCATATGGAGCTCCTGGGTCAGGGATCAGATCCAAGCCTCAATAGCAGCCCAAGCCACAGCTAAGGCAACACCGGGTTGGCGAACAAACCAGAGTCCCAGCATTCCCAAGATGCTGCTGATCCCACTGTGCCACAGCAGGAGCTCCTTGCTAGTTCCTCTTTATTGGGGAACTGATTAGAAACCAAAATCTGAGTTCCAGGCCTGCTCATTGCTAGTGCCATGTGATTTCTTCTAGGGCCTCTTGCTAACAGAGCAAGAAAATATTTGCTTGTATACAAACCTATGTGCATTCACATATCAATAAATATTTCTATATGTTCACCTGTATTAAGTGAATGTATCTATATTAGGTTATGGGTGTTCACAGGCTCATTACAGCCTGTCCTATTGCTTGCCTGTAACCATTCGTTTCAACAATGAGAAACCTGCTCCAGCACCCACTGCTTAATTCCAATATATGTGCACAGTGATTTCAGAATTGTTGACCCATACCCCTGGGGCAAATGACTCTGTCAACAAGAGAGTGTACGGTTTTCATATGCTACCCCTTTTGACTACAGTCTCACAGACTCCGCTCATTTCAAATGGGTTTCATCAGCACCTTTTCCCCCCATCACGGTCAGTGAGGTTGATGCACACATGCGTCACAGTGTGTATTCCATCATGGGATCCTCCAATTTCCTGAACAACATTTTTAATTTGCATGCATTAAGGTCCACTCTTTGTGCTGCCAAATTCTATGGGTTTTGATCAACAGATAGGTTGTGCCCTCACCATTTCAGTACCACACAGCATAGTTTCACCATCCTCAGCCCCTCCTCTCCCATACTTGACATATTCAGTCCTCCATCACCTCCTCTTCCCTGAACCCCTAGCCTCCACCCATCTGGATATAAGATAAAATTATGGTAGTTTTGTAAGAGACTGCTGAACTGTCTTCTAAAGTGGCTATACCATGTTGCATTACCACCAGTAACTAATAAGAGTTCCAGTTGCTCTACCTTCTGACCAGAAATTAGTACTGTCAGTTTTAAGTATTGTAGCCATTCTAGTAGATGTGCAGTGCTACCTTACTGTTGTTTACGTTTGTATTACCTTAATGAAAAATGATGTTGAGAATGTTTTTATTTGCTTTTTTGTCATCTGCATATCTTCTTTGGTGCCTGCCTCTTCAAATCTTTTGCTCATTATTATTTTTTTTTTGTGGGTAATAGTGCTTGTTTTCTTACTGTTTTTTTTTTTTTTTTTGTCTTTTTGCCTTTATCTAGAGCCGCACCAGCGGCATATGGAGGTTCCCAGGCTAGGGGTCTAACAGGAGCTGTAGCCGCCGGCCTACGCAACAGCCACAGCAACGCAGGATCCGAGCCGCGTCTGCAACCTTCACCACAGCTCACGGCAACGCCGGATCTTTAACCCACTAAGCAAGGCCAGGGATCGAACCCGCAACCTCATGGTTCTTAGTCGGATTCGTTAACCACTGAGCCATGAAGGGAACTCCTGTTTTCTTACTGTTGAGTTTTGAAAGTTCTTTGTATATTCGGTATACAAGTCCTTTATCAGGTGCTTTGCAAAAAGTTTCTCCCAGTCTGTGATTTGTTTTTTCATTTACCTAACAGTGCCCTTTGCAGAGCAGAAGTCTGTAATTTTAATAAAGTTAACTTGATCAGTCTTTTTCTTTCATGGATCATGCTCTTGGTATTCTATCAAAAAGAACTCATCCATCCTCAAACCCAAGTCATGTAGAAGTCAGAAGCTTTTCTTTCTCTCATGTCTTCTTCTAGAAGTTTCTTAGTTTTACATTTTACAAACTTTGATCTATGAGCCACTTTGAATTAAATGTAGCATAAGACATAAGGTTTGCGTCTAGATTCAGTTTTCTACCTAGAACCATCCAGTTGTTTCAGTGCCATGTATTGAAAAGACTTCCTTTTTCATTGAATTGTCTTTGTACCTCTGCCAAAAATCAGTTGATTATATTGGAATGGATCCATCTATGTCTTGGTTACGTATTCTCTTCCATTTGTCTATGTCAATTATTTCATGAATACCATTCTGTCTTGATTACTGTAGCTTTACAGTAAGTCTTGAAATGGGATAGTGTTAAGTCTTCCAAGTTTGTTCTCCTCCAGTATTGGCAGTCTTTATTTTGAAATGATTTCTTCTATTTCTAATCGTTTCTTGAGTTCTTTGACCTTCTTCTCAAATCCTTTTTCTCTAATCAGAAACTTAGAAACTAACTTCTGAGTTTTTACAATTCAGAATATGTTGTGCTTTTAGAGTTTATAAGATCTTGGGTAGCTAGTAGTGAACTATTTTCTATTAGTTTTCATCTGTCTTGTGGGTACCTCTTACTCACATGTTCTCATTGTTTCTATGGAGATTATTATGTTTCTCTTTATTTTTCCTATAAAAAAAACTTTGTATCAGCTCCAACCATAATCTTGTGTGTTGTTAATTTCTTAAATGAAAGAAATTTCTTGTAGTTTTATGAGGGAGGGGTGGGAAGTGATAGCTTGTTTAGCTTTAAGAATCTAGAGAGCTCATTCTTGCGGGTTTTTGTTTTATTTGTTTGCTCATTTCGATTTTTTGGCAAACTAATGAAAAACAGGGTCTTGTATTTTCTAAGACCTGACTCTTTTGGTGATTTCTAACACTTTCATCAAGAAGTTCTTTTTGTAGCTCCTGATGTGGCACAACGGAGCGCCGGAACATGAGTTTGATCCCTGGCCAGGCACAGTGTGTTGAGGATCAGGCATTTATCTCTTTTAGGTATATTTTTAAAACTAGTCTGTTAAAAAAAAATGTCTTACAGATTACAACATGCATCTTTGATTTAATAAGGCAATAAACCTTGGCACTATTATCATTTTCTGGATAATGCAAAGATCCTAGAACAATTAAACTCTATTAAACTTCTTAAGTTTTGTGCTGTTTCCAACCTAAGCTTCTTTTAATTGAGAACAGGCAAGTCCCACCTCCTTTATAACACTGACTTTTGAAGAGACCAAGGCGGTTATCTTGTAGAATGTCCCACCTACCGGATTCATTTGTTTCCTCCTGGTTTTATTTAACTTGTTCCTCTATCCTGTTCACTTCCTGGAAACCACAGTGAGCTCTAGCTAAATTAGATTTAGAGTAAGCTTATTTAGCAACAATATTTCATAGGCGATGCTTTGAATTTTATATTTTGTCCCATTGGGGACGTGAAAATTCTCACCTCATAACGTTACACGGATTAAATGAGATGGCCTATGACATGACTAAGGCAGCATGTGACATATACCTGGGAAAGAGAACAGTTTCTCAATCTCAGCAGTATTAACATTTTGGACCAGGTAATTCCTTGTGGGAGCTGTCCTGTACATTGTAGGATGTTCAGCAGCACTCCTGACTTCTACTCATTACACGCTATTAGCATCTAGCACTTGTGACAACCAAAAATGTCTCCAGATATTGCCAAATGTCCTCAGGGAGGGGGAAACTGGTCCCCGTTCAGAACCACGGGTATAGAACTAAAGCCTAAGTATTTGATAAATACTCTACAAGCAGGTTTTTTTGTTTGTCCATTTATCATGTCTTATACAAGCCTTTGAGCTTAACAGTTAAACGAAACATAATTCCTCACCTCCAGATATTCACAGCCCTGGGAAGAGACGATCGGGCAAGTAGGGAATTAAAATACAGTGTAAAGGCTATGCTCCGGACAATCGTGTGTTGTCATGAGAGAAGGGTCTGCTGACTCGCTTGGAGGAGGGGGTGCCTTCAGGGAGGAATACAGAATTCCCAGTGGAGACCTGAAGGGACGAATTCTCTCCCTTTTCCTTGTCAGCTTCAAGAGGTTAAACCAATAAGGGCCATTCTAAGTGAAAATAAACATCAAAGGAGTGACCTAACTTCCAGCCTCTTTTTCAGAGTATGATCAACGAAGATGAATCTACTCCCACATAAGAGACACAACTAAAGTAAGCCAGTGGTGAGAGCTAGAGATGGCGGCATAATCAGCATCTGACCCCTCTGCTCTTTTTTTTTGTCTTTTTTTGCCTTTTCTTT